>JARHVA010000796.1:3532500-4050000 GCA_037957365.1 Torreya grandis
AGAAATCTACAGACTCAGCAAGAAGAGAAAATATACAGACTCTGTAGGCCAAGTTCAATGGGATTCATAGGTTGATTTCTGTGGACTCTGTAGGAAAGAAGAAATCTTTCAACACTTAGACGATCTCAAAGTTGGTTCAATGACTAGTTTCAACATCAGTAGCAAGAGTTCAACCACTTCTAAGTTTAAAGGCTTCTACAGTCAGGTTCAAAGGCTTCTACAGTCAGGTTCAAAGTCTTCTACAAGTAGGTTCAATCAAAAGAACCAAGTTTCTGAGGCTTGAACCATTGAACCATTGAACCACTTTGGTTTAAAGGTTCAACGGGTTCGAGGTTCAACAGGTTCAACACGTTTGGTTCAACGAGGATCAAAATGACTTAGCCAAATCAAAGGGAATGAACCATTGAACCATTGAACCAAAGCTTAGTTCAACGGTTAACCCAATGCTTTGGTTCATTCAGTCAGTTCACACAATCGGTTCATCAAACGGTTCATCCGCTTGGTTCAAAGCTTGGTTCATCAGCTTGGTTTAATCAAAGGGATCATCAGCTTGGTTCAAAGCATGGTTCAAAGCTTGGTTCAATGGTTGGTTCAAAGGAGCGGTTCAATGAAAAAGTTTAAAAGAGCCTCCTAAAGGATAAGTGTCCTTGCAAAGGGCACTTGGTTGATAAAATCACCCTTTGAAAGGGTCATTTTCAAGGAAGCCGCAAAGGTAAGTCCTTTCAAAATTTTGTTTAAGGCAAACAAAACTCCCAAAAAGACTAAGGCATAATTCCTTCAGACTTTTGTCCGAAGGAATTCCTTCAGATAAAAAGTCTGAAGGAATTCGGGAAAGAGACTATGGGAGGAAAGCTTGAAGGAATTTACAAAGACAAAAGGCAAAGTGATCGAAACAATTACGCAGACGTTTTGTCTGCGGGAAAATATCTACAGACTTTTTGTCTATGAGAAAATGTCTGTGGAATTTTTGTCCACGGGAATAGTCTATGGGAGAAGTTCTGAAGGACTCCAAAGAAAAGTCCACTAAAGGACCCTGAAGGGCAGGTGCCCTTGTAGAGGACTCTCAGCTGCCAACTTAAAAGACACTCCCCTAAAGCTGAAGGGTCACCTTCCCTTCAGGAGGATGCAAAATAAAGGACTTAGCGACCCGTCGGAATAAAGAAGCCTAAAGGCCATTCGAAGACTGCCCGAAGGGTAGATATCCTTGTGGGGGGCTCTTCCCAACCCAAAGTAGATCATTTCTTAAGGCCCAAAAGGTAAGTCCCCTCTGAGAAAGCTCAAATGACAAAACTGAAGGAATTACTGAGGAAAGTGACATGCCTGCAGACGTTAAAGCTACGATAATGAAATAGTCATTGATCCTTGTAGTTTTAAATCTATGAACCCGAATGCATTCAAAGGCTTTGAGGCTAAGACCAATAGGAAGCAACTAAAGAATAGAGCATAAAATTGAATCAAGGACCCGATTCAAGCAACCAAAAAAGGAGGAATGATGAAGAAGGATCAGATCGCTAGGTAGACGTTAAAAGATGCAAACTTTCAATAGCGTGACTTATTTCTCTGCATTGAGAAAAGCAAATGGGTAGATGCCCCTAAATTTTAGCCTATCTTCTTAAAAAATTTCAATGCAACATGATGTGTTACTGTTCCTGAGTCCTTCTTGAAGAGGCTATATAAGGGACTCTCTTTTATTGTAAATCTATCTCTCTCTGACAATCAAAAATGAAACTCTGCCCAAATTGAAAGGCATTACTGAGACTTTGAGCTCAGATTGTTGATCATATTTTGTTATTGGAATAAGAACTCAAGTGATTTTTCAGACTTTGTGTTGTGATATCTTTGTTGTTGGGAAAACTGTTCTTATGTCTTTTTCCTTAATATATTTTATGTTTCTTTAATTCAACAAGTAGAATTAGTGAAAATAGTCAGGAAGGTGTCCTGAAGTTAACTGTGGAGAGACTTTGTGCCCCCACAATTTCTTTTAGTGTGTTTTCTTTTTGTTTTTGTGTAAAGGACATTGGGATAACTTTGTGCCCTCATTGTCTTTCGTATCTCACTCTTGGGCAATTCAGGTGGAGACTTTGTGGTACATCTCCATTTGTTGGTTACTGCGTCCTTGTTTACATTTTACAATTACTACCAAGAGTATTTTTGTGGTTTGTTGAATAGTACTTCTGAAAGAAGAGGAGTGTTTTTTATCATTTCCCTTAAGATTTCTCCTTTGATCCACATGCATCATCTCTGAAAAAAGAGAGATGGATGGTTTATCCTACCCTTGAGTATTATTTTCTATTTATATATATGTATATATATATATATGTATATATATATGTATGTATATATATATATGTATATATATATATATATGTATATATATATATGTATATATATATATATATATATATATATATAGCATATCTATAGGGAACCTCCCCTTGATGAGAGGAGAGATTAATCTCTTTTTGATGTGGTAAACCTACGCATTTAGATGACCAATCTTCTTATTTTGGCTGATCAGACCTATTTTATTTATCAGTATGCTGATCGACAAAATATTCAACCAACAATTTTTGGTGACTCCGCTGGAGATATACATAATTTTGTGCAATTTAGAACCTCAAGTTTTAGATTGAAACATCACCTGTGTCTTACCCATTATCATTATAATCCTTATCCATTACAAACTCTGGTGACTCCATTTCATATCTTACCCATTATCTATTTATAGCCTTACCATCTTCCTCCACCTCCATTATTTTATTTGGTCTGCAAAACTAGTGCTACTAGGAAAGAGTGCACAGTTTAAAGCCTCAAGCTTCAAACTAAAGCAAGGTCAATTTTTTTCCATTTTTGTTTCACAATCTGGCAGATTCAAGGTATACACGAAGCCAAAGGGATAAAGGGATTATTGACCCTATATTTGAGTTGGTATAACAAAGTAATTTTGATCTGTTTCCTTCACCATCTTGCCTCCAACAAACCAAGAGCTTTCCTCCTACTAAAGTCAGATCTCCATTGCCAGATGAAGTATCCACTTCTATTGTTGATAAAGCTTTGCCAATAATTACCCCTATGAGATTTGTTATTCCTCCTTTTCATAGTCATATAATGGCAGTTTAAGGCCCCTGGGGTAATATTTTTGGTCCTCTCAATCTTACTCCACCTTTACATGAGCTTCCATGCAGTTCAAGGAAGAATTTACCCAAATTCTATGGTGATGGAAAAGTTTATCTTGATAAACACATTGCAGCCTTTAGCATAGCTTATGGCATAATTAGAGTAGAATTTGAAGATGTAGCAGTCAGGCTATTTGTAAAAACATTACAAGGTGCTATTATAGATTGGTTTTATCATCTATAGGCTCGGTCAGTGACTGATTGGAATACTCTCAAAGATAAGTTTGAAGCCAGATTCAAATCTGTAGAAGATGTACATGCACTTTTGGCTCAACTTACATAGATGAAGAAACAATCTCATGAACCAATGAGGGACTTCATAGCTAAGTTTGACAAACTGAGGAATAGAATTCTTGTAATTACTCGACCTACAACTGAGAATCTCAAATGCTTCTTCATTAATTCTTAGTTACTTGAAGTAAGTTTTCTTTTGAGATGTGCTAATCAAATAGCTCTTGCTGCAACTCAACTTTTGGCCACTGAGGTAGAAGATGATCTCATCTTAGTAGGGAAGATAAGAAGAGATCCAAATAGAAATAGATCCTCATCATCTTCTAAATATTCATCTACAGGGACCACTAATCCAATGGTGCAAAAGTTGGCAAATGAACTCCTAGCCTTAAAAAGACAAATGGCACAAGGAATGTCTTCTACTCCTTCATATAAATATATGCCAAGAAGGACATTTCCAAATTAGTCATATCAAGGCAATGTTGCCAAGAATCAAGGGCAGCCAGATCGTCTTCCTCCCCCACAAGGGAAACTTGCCCTTGAAGCTCCTCCAACCAACTCAGTAGTTGGATATTTGGAAATAGAACATGCTTTCTCTTTCCAACCTGAGTTGGAGCAAAAAAATGATGTTGATCTCTTCACGGAGGATCAAGAAGAATTAGCTAGAGACTCCCACATTATTTTCTTGAACTACCAGGATGAACCCAGAAGCAAAAGAGAAGCTATTGATGGATCATATGTAGTGTTTACCAGGTCCAAGAACCAGCCAGTCTAACAAGCTGATAAAAAGAAGATAGATGAGCAACCTCAACTAGTAATTACAATTGCTAAGCATGGAACCACTCTGCCTTTCCAGTCAAAGGATTTGGTGATCACTCAAAATATAAGTACATCAATTTCACCTTCATCTTCTACTTCAATTTCACAAAGCAGCCCTCCTCCCATCCCTCCTAAAACCCAAAAGGTTGAAATGCTTTCCTCTGTTCCTAGTTTAATTCAACCATTTGACATAATTGATCATGTTAAGAAGACCAAAATTCAAATGTTTGAATTTGAATATTTGTAGTCCAATCCTGATCAATTGGATAGGTTGGTCCAATGTGTCAAGAACCAAACTATCCCTGCAAGACAAGAGGTTAAGAAAATAATTTTTGATTCCCCAAATAACATGCCCATTCTAAATAATCTTGTCATTACTCCTCCATCTGCCCCTAAGAAAATAAAACCTTTCTATGTTTCCTTATTGATAAATGGTTATCAGCTCAACAATTACATCATTAATTCTGGGGCATCTGACAATGTCATGCCTGCTAAAGTAGCTGAGTCTCTGGGCCTCACACTGACCAAGACATCTGGGAGATGTTTTTCCATGGAGAATAAGCAAGTACCACTAATGGGGAAAATCAAAGATGCTCAATTTGCATTTATAGCCTTTCCAGACAAGAGAATCAAGATGACTATCTTGGTGGTTGACGTCCCAGCATCCTATGGCATTTTGCTTGGATGAAATTTCTACAAGGACATGGTAGGAGAACTAAGCATGGACCTGTCTGAGGCAAGTATCCCTATCCAAGGTGTAATGAAGAGATTGCTCCCTAAAAAGGAGGCAAAATACATGGTCACCCAAACGTCGGCCCTTGCAGCACAAATTTTATTTGAATCTTTAGGCAGGGGTTATTATTTCTTGACCACAAAGAATGTTCATGTTTCTATAGATGAAAGTCATGTTGCTGACAATCTAGGAATTGATCTAAAAAAGACTTTAGGAGAATTGGTAAGGTGCAGTATAAATAAGGAAGGATCTTCCATCTCTAATGAAGAGAATTTTGATAGGAGATCAGCTTTTGATGATGCTTGGATCCTGGAATCTGATGGCAACAATTCTTCTACCAATGATAGCGTCAGGACTATGTTGATATCTCCTCAAGGAGATATTCTTCCTTCATGCAATTTGCAATTCAGTAACACTAATAACATAGCTAGATGCAAATCTCTGTTGCTTGAATTGAAGATTGCTCAAGATAAAGAGTTCAAACTCCTTCACATCAAAGGAGATGCTAAGCTGATAGTTTGTCAAGAGTTTGATGTGGACAATCCAATCATGTACTGGACTAAACTAGAAGAACAACCAATTATGATAATGGACCATACTGTTGTAAATCAAAATCAGGCAAATGAACCCTTCACCAAGAAAGCAAGGAGTTATGGCTTTCAAATTGAAGACCACATCCTACCATTGGGCAAAAAAAAGAAAGAACCAAGAGGAAGATGAAAAAAATTGGTTTCCTGGTGGAGAGTTCCATTCGCCTGTCACCATTTCTGGGGATAAAATGTCTTCTTACTGGTTTATCTAGATAGAGCACTATTTTCATTGTCTCTCAAGAAGCAACTTTTGAAATACTTCAATTCATAAAGTATTAGATAATTTCATCTGTACATATGTATATTTGTATAGTTTTTAATTCTATTTTGTTTTGTTTGTTTCTATTTTTTATGCCTTTCATTTCTGAGTAACATGACTCCGTAGCCCAATGGTACACATGAAGACACTAGAGATTCTAGATTCTACTCCCTTTAATTCTTTTTACAATGGATAGAAATTCCCCAATTAGAGCCAGCTATTGTCCCCCAAAAATATCACTCATTTTTTGGGACAACATTTGAACTATTTTGGTCCTATAGACCAAAATTGTCTCTTCCCTTTTCAAAATTTGTCCTGGGCATTTAAATTCCTAATTTTTCAAGCTTTTTAGAAATCTACAGACTCTACAGGCTTGAATCTATGGACTCTATAGGTTTGAATCTATGGACTCTGTAGGCTTGAATTTACAGACTCTATAGGCTTGAATCTATGAACTCAATAGGAAGAGAAATCTATGGACTCAGAAGGAAGAGAAAATCTACAGACTCTGTAGGCCAAGTTTAACAGGCTTCACAGGTTGATTTCTATAGACTCTGCAGGAAAGAAGCAATCTTTCAACACTTAAATGATCTCAAAGTTGGTTCAATGACCAAGTTCAACATCAGTAGTAAGAGTTCAACCACTTCCAAGTTTAAAGGCTTCTACAGTTAGGTTCAAAGTCTTCTACAAGCAGGTTCAACGGGTTCGAGGTTCAATAGGTTTAATGCATTTGGTTCAATGAGGATCAAAAGGACTTAGCCAAATCAAAGGGAATGAACCATTGAAACATTGAACCAAAGCTTAGATCAACGGTTGGTTCAATGCTTTGGTTCATTCAGTCAGTTCACTCAGTCAGTTCATCAAATGGTTCATCTGCTTGGTTTAAAGCTTGGTTCATCAGCTTGGTTCAATCAAAGGGATCATCGGCTTGGTTCAAAGCGTGGTTTAAAGCTTGGTTCAACGGTTGGTTTAAAGGAGCGGTTCAATGCAAAAGTTCAAAAGAGCCTCCTGAAGGACAAGGGCCCTTGCAGAGGGCACTTGGTCGACAAAAGCACCCTTCGAAAGGGTCATTTTTAAGGAAACTACAAAGGTAAGTCCTTTTAGAATTTTGTTTAAGGCAAACGAAACTCCTGAAAAGACTAAGGCATAATTCCTTTGGACTTTTGTCTGAAGGAATTCCTTCAGACAAAAAGTTTGAAGGAATTCAGGAAAGAGATTGTAGGAGGAAAGCCCAAAGGAATTTCCAAAGACAAAAGGCAAAGTGATCAGAACAATTCCATGGACTTTTTGTTCGTGAGAAAATATCTGTGGACTTTTTGTCTATGGGAAAATGTCTGCAGACTTTTTGTCTATGGGAATAGTCCATGGGAGAAGTTCTGAAGGACTCCAAAGAAAAGGCCACTGAAGGACCCCAAAGGGTAGGTGCCCTTGTGGGGGACTCTCAGTTGCCAACTTAAAAGACACTCTCCTAAAGCCGAAGGGTCACCTTCCCTTCGGGAGGATGCAAAACAAATGACTTAGCGACCCACTAGAATAAAGAAGCCTGAAGGCCATTTGAAGACCGCTCGAAGGGCAGATACCCTTGCCGGGGGATCTTCCCAACCCAAAGCGGATCATTTCTTAAGGCCCGAAAGATAGGTCCCCTCTGGGAAAGCTCAAATTACAAAACTGAAGGGATTGTCGAGGAAAGTGACATGCCCGTGGATGTCAAAGTTACGACAATAAAATAGCCATTGATCCTTGTAGTTTTAAATCCATGGACCCGAATGCATTCAAAGGCTTTGAGGCCAAGACCAGTAGGAAGTGACTAAAGAATAGAGCATCAAATTTAATCAAGGACCTGATTCAATTAACCAAAAAAGGAAGAATGATGAAGAAGGATCAGATCACCAGGTAGACATTGAAAGATGAAAACTTTCAATAGCGTGACTTATTTCTCTGCATTGAGAAAAGCAAATGGGTAGATGCCCCTAAATTCTATCCTATCTTCTTAACAAATTTCAATGCAACATGATGTGTTACTGTTCCTGAGTCCTTATTGAAGAGGCTATATAAGGGACTCTCTTTTATTGTAAATCTATCTCTCTGACAATCAAAAATGAAACTCTACCCAAATTGAAAGGCATTACTAAGACTTTGAGCTCAAATTTTTGATCATATTTTGTTATTGAAATAAGAAAGCAAGTGATTTTTCAGACTTTGTGCTGTGATATCTTTATTGTTGGGGAAACTGTTCTTATGTCTTTTTCCTTAATATATTTTTTGTTTCTTTTATTCAACAAGCAGGATTAGTGAAAATAGTCAAGAAGGTGTCCTAAAGTCAACTGTGGAGAGACTTTGTGCCCCCACAATTGCTTTTAGTGTGTTTTCTTTTTGTTTCTGTGTAAAATACCTTGGGATGACTTTGTGCCCTCATTGTCTTTCGTATCTCACTCTTTGGCAATTCAGGTGGAGACTTTGTGCTACATCTCGATTTGCTAGTTACTGTGTCCTTGTTTACATTTTGAAATTACTACCAGGAGTATTCTTGTGGTTTGCTGAATAGTACTTTTGAAAGAAGAGGAGTGCTTTCTATCATTTCCCTTGAGATTTATCCTTTGATCCACATGCATCATCTCTAATAAAAGAGAGATGGATGGTTTATCCTACCCTTGAGTATTATTTTTTGTTTATATATATATATATATCTATATATATAGGGAACCTCCCCTTGATGAGAAGAGAGATTAGTCTCTTTTTGATGTGTTAAACCTACGCATTTGGATGACCAATCTTCCTACTTTGGCTTATCAGACCTATTTTGTTTATCAGTACGTTGATCGACAAAATATTCAACCAACATAACTATGAGGAGAATTTTCAATATGTATGTAAGTATATCGAGTACAATAACACTTGATTAAATCCAGGGCCTTAAAATCACAGAGATCAAATACATCAAGTTTAGCTTGTTCTGTAGGCAATGTAGGATTTTTATTCTTTATAATATCCCATAACTCATTACAAACTAATGAAGCTTCCATCAAAATTTTCTAATCATAATAATTATAAATCGTTAATCTATCACCATCTGAAAGTAAATTTTGAATTTTTGGCATTTTAAAATTAAATTAAGTATGAAAAATGAAATAATAACACGCGCACAATAATACTTTGCACAAAATAATGCTTTTATGAGGTTTTTTATTTAACCTCCATGTAGAGTAAAAGAAAGAAATTGGGTGGGTTTTTCACTTAACCTCATCAAAAATAAAAGATTTAAACCAATTACACCCTTATTTCACCAATGAAACACACAACTATTACTTTTCTCCCACTAAATTTCATTTTTTCACTTGATTGATGCTTTTTACAATATTCAAAACATGTAAAAGATTCCAAAAAAATAGAATATTCTTCCAAAAAGTAAATGCTCAAATAGAAAATTTCACCAAAAGAAAGATTTGAACATTGGACCTCTAATTTCCAAGGGTTGTTATAAAATCATGCTTTCCAATTACTCTATGAATCTTTACAATGCATGTAATGATAAATTTATTTTAAAAACTAATTTTTACTCTTTGGAAATTTTTTTTAAAAAAAAAATCCCAAGTAAAAATTAATTCATCTGTGAAACTTTTGGAAAAATTAAAAAGCACTTTGAATTGTGGACCCCTCAAACCATAAAATCTTTGATCAAACTTTGGAAAGTGAAAAAAAATATTTTTAGCTATATTCCAACACCATGCTATAGCCAAAGACACCATGGCTGCAAAAAATAATTTTTGGAACGCTTTTCTTGATGTACCAGGGCTTACAAATCTATATAGGACCAAATAATGGAGTTTTAAAGCAAATTTGAGCAAAATTAAACTATTAGAAAGGGATTTTCTGCAAAATGAATTATGGCTGGAATTTTTGGACAATATGGGAGTTGTAAAAAAATTAAAACCAAGCCATATAACTCAAAAATTTGTTTTAAAATCTTTTAGAATAGTTTTAGATCAGATTTTTTGGCATAACAAAGTTTATTGAGCAAATTTTTAAAAATTGGAATCAAACAATTAACTTATAAGCTTTAACAGGGAGAATCAAGCTTCAAAAAATAGAGGATGAAAAAAATAATTTTGTTGCTTCTCAGACCAATGATACAAAATTAATTTATCAATGTATTTTAATTCTTGAATTCCTCCAATTATAAGCTTTAAAAAAAAAATTGAAATTTTTGATATTTGAATAATTTTTCAAATATTAACTCTAAAGTATTTTAATAAGGGGCATACCTTATATTTCCAAAATCAATTTTATGTGAGTCTTCTTTATCCAATCACATAAATTCTTTCATCCCTTCTTCTTGAGATCACCATGTTCTATTTTATCTTGCATTTACCAAGCATTTACCAAGTTACCATGCTCTGATACCACTGATAACACTCTAATAGATTTAACCAAACAAAATCGCCTAAGGTAAATATTGTGCCCACTGAGACGGGTCCACAAGTATTTTTTTAATCAAAATAAAACAAGTATATAAAAAAAGGTGCCAATATGTCATTAACCCTTTTACATTGAAAAACATATATTTACAATTTTTCACTACATACTTTTAAAAACCAACTAATCTATTAACCAACTCCCACGATAATTGCACCTGAAAGGTAGTTCTAATTATTTAACACAAAACATAAAACTAACCAAATAAAACTAATTTAATTTATTTATGGGAGTGTCTTTATAAAAATAAGCATGCCCCATTTACATTTATTATTTAAAATAAACTTACCAAAATTCTAAGCTAAGTTAAGACTTTGAAACGAGTCCTCACAGTAACTAGAAAATGATAGAGATGGGCTATAGAGGATAATTTTGGATTTTCAGTGTGCTTGGTTGTGGGCTCAAGTTATTGAAGAGTTATCGACATAAGGTCTCAAAATGGTAATCCTTGGTTATTGTTATGTTTGGTTACAGTCACAGGTCAAGGAAAGATTACTGGCATTGGTAGGGTGATTAGCTTCATTAGGCAATGGTCCTGGTTGGTTGGCATTTGGTATGGAATTAATGGTAATGATAGATACATGGCCTCCTACAATATGGCCTATAACTTTATTGTACTCATGTGCAACTATGTGGTAAGTCTATTGATTTTTGGAGTTATTTTGGCCTTGGTTCCTTTCATTTGGTAGTTGATGTGGTTATTGATATTGATATTGTTATTGTTGTGGTCTTCATTATTGTTGTTAATTAGCATTGTTATGCTATGGAAAAGGATTTTGGTAGATACCCAAGTTTTGATTAGAAGTAGATGCTTTATTATCTCACTAGATTTCTCTATTTTTCAACATATTTTCAATAAGGTGCTTCAACTACACACAATGGTATATAGAGTGTCCATGAACATGATGGTATTCACAAAATTCATGCTCTTTATACTAGTTTGAATATGGTATACCCTCAAGATAGTGTTTTAGAATCAGCCAACTAATCATATTAGCTACAACTAGTTTATAAAACATTGCTTTAATAGGCTCCCCAAGATCACTGAAGACTCTAGGAGTGGATCTTGTTCTTAAAGGAGGGGTTTGAAAAGGTGGTGGATGCAACATTTGAGGAGTTGGTCTAGGTTGAGGCATAGGCTACACTTATTAGATAGGTTACATTTGTGAAATAAGTTGCATTTATGGCATAGGGTGAGTAGATGGTGTTTGCACCATTTGAACATGATCTGACTCAATTACTACATTACCTAAAATGTTCTTATTATGGTTGTATGGATTGGGTTTTTTATAGTTATTAGCTTGAGCTAATACAGATGCTTATGATTAGACTGGGATAGGGTTTTGACTTGGGCCTGTATTTTGGTTTTGGCTCTAATTATGGTTAGAGGAAGACAACTTGATACGTCATTTGCTAATAAGTGCCTTTTTGATATGTATAACTTTCTTAATGATCTCCTTGATTGTGTGTGCACATTGAAGCTCCAAATGGTAATATATTTTATTGTGTAAATTTTTGGTAAACATAAGTGCCAATTGTTTATCTAGTAGGTTATGGGTGAAGTGACTAACAAGTGCTCTCCTTCTCTGTCATTAGCTCACAAATCTCTCACTAACTTTCTATTTGGACTGACTCAAATATACTAATGAAATATCATGATCAATTTTTTAGGACAAATGTTGTACAAACTCATCTGAGAGATCATTAAAGTTAGATACTAATTTTTTTTGCAACTTGAAAAACCATTTCAAACCCTATCTAGCTAGACTCCAAGGAAAAAGGACTAGGTGGATATCACTATAAGCCATTTGTTGGCAAGTGAAAAATAACTCTATTAGATGCCCCTTAGGATCTCCTTTACCCTTGTACTTTTCAAATTTTGGTGGTTCATAACCTAGAGAAAATGGTATCTGAAGATACTCCATATTAAATGAGTATGAACACACGTCATCTAATTTGAATTTCTTAGTTTTCTTTCTTGTCTTAATGAATGCAATTGCATCCTTCATCTATTATAGGTCTTGGGCCAAAAAACTTGATGTTACATTTGATTGTGGTTGTGGCTGGGTGGCCAAAGGTGGATTACCTTAACTAGGGTACAATAGAGGTATGGATTATTTTGGAATGTTAGTTTCATGGATGAATCAACCAGGAATATGCATCCCCAGATTGGGATGTAATTGTTGATGTTGCATACATTATTGGTAAGTATTATGGTTTAGATTCAAAATATGGCCTTGGGTTTGAGGGAATTGAGGTTTTAATGGAAGGATATGGTTTTGTGGAATATACTATGCCTATTGAGGTTAAGTAGGGACTTGCTGACAACTGGTTAAACCAAGCTGAATAAAGGGAACTTGTTGTTGACCAAAGCCCTATTTCTGAGTATGTGGCACTTGTTGAATAAAAGACAATGGTTTACTAATAATAATTTGTTGGACATTGGCACCTCTTTGTTTAGTGAACATCTATTGTGAAATGGATGTTTATTGGTTGTTTGGCATTTATCTTTGACAAATAGAAATATGTTGTTTATTAGATAACATTTGCAATTGTAAAGGTACATTAGTTTATGCCTATTGATGTACATTTGTCACTACCTAGTGAGGTGAAAAATTTATTTCCTCCTATTGAGGTGGCATAGTGTTCTACCTTTTTTATAGTGGTGAATTGGTTTGTGCTTGTTACCACATAATATTAGTTGTCACATATTGAGGTAGGATAATATTCAATGCTTGTTGAGGCAAAACATTGGCTGTCACTTGATTACTTATCCCCTATTGTTGTGTGCTTGAGGAAGCAACTAGTTGAGGATTGGGAGTAACTTGCTATGGTTGGGAAGTAGGAATTCTTACCCCCTGTTGTATTGAACCACTCATGGTATTGGAAAGAGGCACTTATTATTTTATATTATTTATTAATACATTTAATTAACTTTGACCTAGATTGGAAGACACTTGCATGTTATCCACTGTATTTGGCACATGGTATTGAGTAGAGGTTGGGACATTAAACATGTTGCTTATTGAATTACTTTGGGAAAATGGGTCCACACCTAGATTAACTTGACATAATGAATCAACTAGCACTCTTATTTAAGGAGTTAGTTCTATAAGTGGAACATCTGATAAATCCATGGCATTGAAATTATATGCTAAATTGAGATAGGTCTAATATGCTTGTTACATTTACATGAATTGGTCCTCTATGGGGCCCTTTCCTTTTAAAATCATATTTAGATCTTAGTGTAATATAGGTACAAGCATTTGAGGGTAAATAGTATAGGCCTTTTCGATAGTTTGGATATAAGTTACATTTAGATACTCTCTAACTAGACTAAGTAGGATTTCATGGGGAAATCCTTTTGGAAACTTGGCCCCTAATTCTATGGATATAATAAAAACTTCATCTTTTTTTTCAATCAAGTGATGGTTGAATAACTATGGGTCATATGTCGATGGAATAGTAATCTAGTAAGGTTATTATTGAACTTGTTTGACAACAAATGGGACACTAGTAAGGAATTGAGTTATTTATTCTTGGTCCTGACCTGGGTAAGGAGTTATATTAACCAAGTAGTGTGTTAAAAGATCTTAGATTTGTTCCATAGATTGAGTAGAGTAAAGAGGATATATATCCATCTCATAAACTACATCATCACCATATGGGTCTTGAATAAAGGCATCATTCATGACCACGTGTTCATAATCTAGATTGTACATGGTTCCACTACATATGTAGCAAGGCATATCTGAATCCATGACTCACACCTTATAAAAAATTTCTAGAATTCTACAAAATCTTAAAACAAGGCCTAAAATAACAAGGTTTGATGCTTGGTATGTATAAAAATTTGGTCTAAGTGTCAAACTTGGTCTAAACTTGGCCTAAGAATGGAGCTCTTCTCCAAAATTGGCAATTATAAACTTGGTCTCAAATGTCCTCAAGGTCTAATGTCTTACACGCAAATGGTCAATTTTGAAAGACAAATCCTAATGTTGATTTTGAAAAAGTGTTTATAATAAAATATAATTTAGGTCTAAGAATAAAAAATGGTTCTAGGTCTTTGAAAACAAGGCACAAAATTAGGCTCAAAATGGCATGAACAAAACCTAAAAACTAAGGTAAATGTTAGGTCTTTGGGAACAAGGCACAAAGATAGACTTTGAAACAAAATAGGCCTAATAAACTAAAAGGTAAATGCTAGGTCTTTGGGAATAATTAACAAAGCCAGACTTTGAAACAAACTAGGTCAAGGTGAAACTTCCAAGGCAATAAATTTAACTCTAAAATATTTTGAAACACTTGGACTCAAACTAGGCACATGGATTCAAACACAAACTTGACTTTGGTAGAATCCATTCACCCTAGGCACATGTCTAAAACTAATTGGGAAAATCAATCTCAAGTAAGAAAAAATAAGCACGATGAGTAAATCATTGAATCCCAAGTGATAAGCAAGACTCAAATGTAAATTAACCCTGTTTAAGGTTGTACTTGAAAAGAGAGTTTTGAGCTTAGTTCTAAGCAACAATGTTGGCCCCAAATTTTGGCTAAGTATTATCCATTTTGGTTTAAAAAGTACCATGACATGAAAGGACCATAGTGCAGAAGGACCACAGTGTAGAAAGACCATGGAGTGGAAGGACCACGATGAGGAACTTATTATGTGTAGAAGTACCATGGCACATAACCTATAAGGTACAAGAGGGAAATGGTGCAGATGGACCAGCATGAGGGGACCCATTTAAAGAAGAATTAGTCATGAGGAACCTATAGACTTAGGAATCAAAACTAAAGTGGAAGACAAGGGGAGCACATGATAAATAGGAGCAGTTAAGGGAATGATTCATATGGGACACTCAGAACTTTTTCATAAGAAGTTTTGCACCAACCCATAAGGAGAACACATGGTAGTAAGGATATAGCATAGAGTGTGGATGTATGGGGCACAAAGTCCTATATCCTTAGGAGGAGAGTTTGTGGAACTTCATGACTCCTAGTCTGTTAGGAGTTCATTACATAATTACTTGAGTCATTAATGATTGTTAAAACTTGGTCAGGGATAAACATGTATAAATACCCTATTGTAAAGGACTATGTAGATGATAATGGATGCACGTATTGTTATTATGATGCTTAAGCTTAATATATGAAATCATAATGAATGATTTTGTGTGAGTTATCTATCATAAATTCTAGTACATCTTTTCTTTTATAAGAAATAACTCTAAAACAACAATCTTACTAATCTATGTAATTATGGTAGTAGAACTTAGAAATCTAAGGATTTTAATAGTTTATCTTTGCATTTATGGAATATATAGTTGAATTTATGTTTGACATAAAGAATATACTAGGTATTAATGTGAAACAAAAACCTACAGGAACCAATATTAAGTTGTGTGCTTCAGGTGAGCATGCAAGACCTTAGTTTTATGTGAAAGGGTTAGCACACTAGTTCATTGGGTTAGACTTCAGCATCGATGCTATATTTACAATAGAAAACTCTAACATCTTGGTTCTATTTCTAGGACCCATAACATTTGTTACTCAGTCATGGAAAATGTTTGAGTGCATTACTCTTGAGAATATTAAACAATGGATTACCAGTGTTAAAGATAACCATGCAGTTCCATACCTTGAACTAGGAGTTTCATCACGATAGTGGGTAGAGAAAAATCTCTATATCATGTTGTATGAAACCTTCTTTGTTGAGATCCTAGTTCACTTACAACTTGGATCTTTACATATTCTCAAGGATGGTCCCAAAACCTTGGGAGAAGATAACCTTGGACCCTAGAGAGACAAAGAGCTTTAGCCCAACTTAGAACCCCATGGACTAAAGCTATTAACATATGGTGGAAGGAAGTTTTAAACAACTACATTCTGGAGTATGTTATAACCACCTATTCATGTCTTAAAGAAGCCAAGTTCTAGTTTCTTTGAGAACTTCATGGTCATTACATTATAAATTATGCCTTAGAAATCAAGAAGTTGTTTGTTGATTTTGGACTTGAAACTATGCCAATAAAGGGCTAAAATCTTTATGTGCATGAGCTACACAATTGGGAGGCAACTATAAATGATTTGGTAAAATATTATGGATTCAGAATGGTAGTTAGTCAATGAGAATTATGAAATCATAAGTATGATGAAGCTCAAAAAAGGACTATGGGAGTCAGTGGCATGGGAAGGGATTGAGAAAACTTAAGAAGTGTTGTTTGGATCTATAGGGAAGTAGAGACATGCAAAGAGGACCCCATCACTTTTGAATTTCACCCTATGCATCTAATATGATACAGATAAACTAGTTGGATGGCGTTAATTGAAGAACCAAGTCTAAACCACCTAGGCTCCCTAACCATAGTGAATGCTCATGCTCTTGAATTAGATGAAGTACACATATGTAATTAGGACACATATATCATAGAATTAGAGACTGAGCTAGTAAGGGATACTAAAACTCAGCCATCTAATATACATACAAACTTAACACTTTTTTTTCCCCTTCAAAGGAATTTCATGGTAAATTTAGGGATGCTTAGAGGGCTTGGCCCTCAAAGTGGACATAGTATAGGCCCAAGTTTCATTAATCACCGAGCTACCATGCCTCATATCATGAGCACTATAGTTAGAGGTGTTATAGGTGGACTAAGTGGAGGCACAGGAGGAAGTAGTGGACTTACCCCTTAAGGGATAGTGGTTGGAGGTACACAACCACTAGTTCAGGCACCTCATCTAGTAATGGATTATTACGAAATGATGTTACACTTACCAAAATATCAAGGCATGGATAATGTAGTCGAGCATGTCCACAAATGTGAACTTATTTAGAGATCAAGTGACATCACCTCTTCTGAGTGCAGGGCCACATGGTTTACAAATAGGCTTTTGGAGCACATGCACAAATGGTATAGGAAGTTTGACCCTCAACAAGAGGTGGTCAAATTTGATTAACTTAAGGAAACCTTATTTTAGGAGTTTAACATTCTTGAATTTGAGCAATAAAGCATAGCCACACTAAAGGACATAAAGTAGGGACTTACTAAAAGCATGCGAGAGTATGATGCAAGGTTTAAGAAGTTGTCTAAACTATCATTTGAGATTAATGTTGCAAAACATAGACAATATTTTTTGGGAGGATTTTTACTACTTTTTTTGATAAACCTTATCTTATAAGACTTTCATTAACGTGTGCAAATATTTGGAAGCTGCCCTCTATGTTAAAGCAATTGGAAGTGTCGATACTGGGATTAACCCATTTATGGAAGCTTAGATATCTTCAATGGCATCATAACTTGATAAGATAATATCCAAAGTGTATATGATACATGTAGTGGTGTTTGGTGTACTGATTGTGAATCCAAAAGGCATACATGGAACAACTACCCATCTAAGAACATTCATGTAGTATTTAAATAGATGTGTAAAATTTGTCATGAATAACATATTGTATGATCTTCCCCACTTTTGTAGTGAGAAAATCACTCAAATTTATTTGACCATTGTAAGATATGTGATGTCTATACTGATGACACTAATGACTACCATTTGATTAGTGACCTTCATAAAGTATGAGCACATGACATCTGCCAAACCTATGTATCAAACAATCAAGACAATGGTGGTTACCATGGCTGAGGTAGAGGATGAGGATGAGGAGGTAGTCACTTCCCACCCAAGACATGTTACAAATGTGGATACCTAGACCAGTATCAAATAGATTGTCCATAATACCCTACATGTGCTTTTTGTAAAAAGGACTACTAGATAGAGGAGTGTCTTGACTTGTACACATCTATCACTATAGAGCAAAATGAAAAGGGTTACAACATGATATAATTTGAGAAACCACATTGGAACATGTGTTTAGGCACCCCAAATTTTTAATAGGTAAATATTACCACACACAACAGATAGTCTCAATCCACCTACAATCCTATTAAGAAAGTGTAACGTGAAGAACCATGAGTAAAAAATATCTAGATGCCTAGTAATAAAAAGATGTCCTCCAAGATAGAATGACAAGGTGTAAAAAACTCCAAGGTGAGATATAATTATTTAGAGATAAAAACATTGTAGCATGTTGACATGTAGAAAGCAACTGAACCATAGAATGTGGCATGTGATGACTTCCAAGAACTATGTAAGCACATACTGGATGAGGACATTGTCCCATAGTTGAGTGTTTAGATTAAAAATTAGGTGAAATTACCAATTGAGGTTCAACCTCAAGTCACCATATATATGGAGGATCATTGCTTGAATCATGCTCAGTGATGGGACACTCATATTCTATTTACACCTCCAAAAGATAGAGAGATACTAGTCAATGCTACCATAGATTGATGGGTAATTCGAGAAATCCTAGTTGACATCGATGTAGAAGTAAATATCCTTACCAAAGATTCCTAGAGAAATATGGTAGTCTAGTGATATATCCTTCACATCATGTATTTTTTATGGTGAATAAGACTCACGTGATACTCATCAGGGTCCTCAAGAATACAATAGTTGACATACTTGGAGTACCCTTCAAGGCAGATTTTGAGGTCCTAGAACTAGCTAAAGCTGATGATTACCTTGTTATATTGGGAAGACCTTGGTGCTATGAGAATAATGCAGACTTAAGTTTCAAGAAATGTTACATTAGTTTTGAAAACACTGATCAACGCATTGTTATTCCACTAGATCATGCACAATGACCCCCTTACATAGAGCATGTCAATGTTGATGAAGGTATAAACCACATATATAACATTATTGCAAGGAATGATGAGTTAAGATATCCCACTCTAGATGGAATTCTTTGGTGGTTAGACAATCAATCTCTTTTTGACACTATAATTAATGCTTGTAATTTTTAGGCATATGGCGACTATAACCTTATTAAAAGAGTGTGTAATACCATCAATGGTCAAGAGAATGGCCCACATATATTTAATAAGCATCAAAAGTTTTTCATCTTACTAGACTAACAATGAGAGGGTCAATGGTAGGCCCACCATTAGAAATACTAGATGAAGCTCCATAATTCCATAGACAAATGGAGGTTCATGACTTCATAATATGCCTTGAAGCATTCTATGGCACTGAAATTGATGGTATGAGATCATTATTACATCTCTTTGATAGAACTACCACAAGGTGGTGGTGTACCCATAATGAGAAACTCCTTTATTGGGATCAAGTACACTCTAATTTTCATCATTAGTTCCACCATGATAACAATGTCAGGGAATAAATTAGTTACAGTGGCATATAAGCACTGGAACCTCACATATAATCTTGTGAAATAATGTGGAGGAATGAAGTGACATACTTATCAAAGTACTTATGGGTCCATGAATTTTATGAGATGTTACACACTTGGGCATGGGCATGGTATGTTCATGAAGAGTGACACATGGGTACCAGGTTTAGTTGTCTATTGAAGGAGAACATGAAGTTGACACTATCCTATTCTTTACCAAGGATGGATTTGTGCCTCACTCTCCAAGCTATGCATGAAGTGGTTATAGGTGATCCAAGTCCCTTGGAAGACCATTTGAGGAGTATTCATCATGACCCTGAGGAGGCCCTACACCTATTCAATGAATCATTAGCATAAGTTTCCATGCTAGAACCAGTCCTTGATCATGACTGACACAAAGAAATATGTCTAGGCAAACAAAATCTAGTGTTTCACATGGAAGAAGGTGAAGGATCCAAATCACATGACCCTTTGTCAATCCATTTGGATGTCCCTAAGATCTATGGCATAAGAGATGTTTGTGATACCAACACTAATCTAGATAAACCTTATAATAGGCCCATTTAGACTGTTCAACGTAATATTGGCACGGAGTAGGAACCAAAGATGGCTATGGTAGGAAATTATTGAACTAAAATAGAAATTTTAAAAACATTTGAGTTTATAAAAGAGTATTAAGATGTCTTCCTAAGAAATTATAGTGAAATGAATGGATTCCACCCATCCTTGGGAAAAGTGCATATCACTCTGGTTAAAGGCACTCAAATAGTTATAAAATGACCATATAAAATGAATCCCAATCTATAGGTGTGAGTTAAAGAGGAAATTCATAGTATGTTACACATGATTAGTATCAAGAAGGATGGGTGCATCCATATTTATGTGTATTATTGAGTGCTTAATGCATCTTAGGTCATTGATGCCTTCCGTACACTATTCACAAAGGAGATCCCTAAAGGTGTTACTAGATGTGAGGTATATACCTTCACAGATGGCTTCTCAGGATACCATCAGGTCCAGATAGTTGAAGAGGACCAACCCAAGACAATGTTTGCCACTAGATGGGAATATTTTGCATACACTATTATGCCTTTTAGATTGAAGAATGCTCTAGTGGTGTTTTAATGAATAGTAGTTGAAGCTTTTAAGGACTTCATCCATAAGTTCCTTTAGGTCTATTTGGATGATTGGATAGTTTATGGTTTAGTCAAGGACCATTGTTATAACCTAAGGGTTATGCTTGAGCACTGTCGAGTCTTAAAATTATCATTAACTTTAAATAAGTGTCTATTTGCTACACCATTTGGTGTGCTATTAGGACATATTATATGTAAATAAGGTCTTCTAGTGGACCTGATAAAGGTGTCTATTATTCTTTGCCTCCCAACACCCATGACCTAGTATGAGATCCATGCCTTTATGGGCCATATTAGTTAATATAGAAAGTTCATCTATGGATATGCAAAGATTACCATGCATCTAGAGGAACTTATAAAGCATAATGAACATTTCATATGGATGACTTCTTGTAAAGAAGATTTTGAAACATTGAAGGATAAATTGGTCATTGTTCCTATCCTCTACTTTTTTTATTAGACAAAACCATTCCATATCCATGTTGATGCATCTGAAATGGCCATTGGTGCAATATTTATATATCCAGGTGAAGGTCACCTGGACCATCCAATCTACTTTGCCAATAGAAAGCTCACTCTAGTTGAAAATAAATATACCACTATGGAACATGAAGCATTATCGATGGTCTATGTTCTACAGATGTTCTAACAATACTTATTATCCACTCCCTTGTTTTTTATATATATCATGAGGCTTTGAGGTACCTTGTCAATAAACTTATACTACATGGATTGATCTATCACTAGATAGTGTTGTTCCAAGAGTTTTAATTTTCCATCATGGTGAAACCTTGGAAAGCCAATTATGGACTTGGCCACTTATCTCAAATTGAGTTTGGAGAACCCCCATGTGCCATTGAAGATGAGTTGCATGATGTTTAACTATTCCATGTCACCTATGTACTTGAGGAGCTTGAAGTTATTGTTATTTTTTTGACTTCTAGTTCAGTGCCTGATTGTCTCACTCCTAGGCCAAGAAGCAATGTGTGGTCCATGCTACACCATTTCAACTCATAGGAGGAGATATTTATAGACTTGGTCATGATGATATTATTTAGTGATGTGTTATGTATCATAAGCACCCCAAAGTACTACAATAAGTTCATGAAGAAATTGTACGAGGACATTATGATGGAGAAGCTACTATGCATAAGGTTCTATTGGCCAGTTTATAATGGCCTACTCTCTTTTACAACCAATACCTTCCCATGAACCATTTGATAAATGGGTCATTGATTTTTTTGGCCCCATCACTCTAGTTGGATGAATAATACGTTCTTGGTACATTATCATTGCAACTAACTATCTCATGTGCTAGGCTAAATCTATCCCAACAAAATATTATATTGTTTCCACTACTACATGCTTCATCTAGTAAAATATTGTCACTAGGTTTGGATGCCCACTAAGTTTCACTAGTGATCATGGTACCCATTTCCTAAATGAAAAAATGTGTATCTTATTGAATGAGTTCATGATTTTACACCACAAAATGATGTCATACCATCCTCAAGCCAATGGCACTACTGAAGCCTTCAACAAAAACCTAGGTTGTACTTTGTTAAAGATTTATGATACTGGTTAAATTGATTGGGATGATAAGGTGTCTATGGTCTTGTGGTCATATCGAATGATCTATAAATTCTAAAACAAAATCACACCCTTAAATTTGGTGTACGGTAAGGAGATAGTCCTACCAGTTGAGTTTTTGTTACCATCTCTACGTATAACATGTGTAGGACAATTGGATGAGGAGTCATCCTTGAAATCATTCTTAGATGATTTATTATAACTTGATGAGGCCCAATTCCTCACTCATTGGAGTCAAGATGTATAAAAGCACAAATAGAAGGCATATCATGATCAACACTTAAAGCACAAAATTTTTTCTCCAAGCATGAAAGTCCTAGTATATGACTCCAAGTTTGCACACCATCCTAAAAAACTTTAGATTCACTGGGATGTTCCTTTCATAATTTATAGCAATTAACCTATCAAAGCATGTCAATTATAAAGTTTGGATACCCAATTCCTTCCTGGGCATTATAATAGAATTTGACTCCAACTTTATTTCACTTTTGAATAGTTGAAGTATTATAATCAATAGGTATTTTTCCATTAGTTTAGGATTTATTATTTTTAATAAAAGCACTACCTTTGTTGCATGCAAACATTTCTTAATGTAATTTTTGTTAATGTTTTATTTTTCATTTCATGGAGGACCATGACTCATTTTAGTGTGGGGTAGAAATAAATCATAAATATTAACTTGATTCAAGTGCATAGATTGCATAGGCATATAAAGTATCTAGGCACACAAAGTTTTCAGGGTGCAAGGAACCTAGGCATGCAAAGTGTTAAGGGCACACAAGTTATTTAAGGCACGTGATCTATGAAGCCTAAGGATAGAGTGTTCCCACCATTAGTTTGAATTTTAAAGACAACTATCTTCCATAGGAAGGAGAGCATGAGACACAACTATCATCCACTTTGAAGGAAGGCATGAGATGGGATGTGCCATTAATATGAAAAGAATAGTTATGGTAAGAAAGGTAAACTCTTAATAAATCACCACACTAAGTATTCCAAGGCATTCAAAGATGTATAGATGATGGAGGACACAATAAACACACATCAATAATAGCTGAATGTAAGTTTTGTAGCCCTCTAAGGACAGGTTGACAAATAGGTCTCAACACTTGAAGGCATCCATAAGGATGTTTTGCATCCCTAGACAAATTGGTTAAGAAGGACAATGGGATCTCCAACTAGCCCAAGGAGATGAGGAAATCAAAAGGGTCCATAAAATAAATAATGGCCAAATTTATTAAGGCATTATCACATTAGGATAATGTTAAGAATGAGATCAAGTAGATAGGACCCAAATTTTTTACGGATGCCACTAGCATGACTTAGTCTAGGATAGATGAAGCACTTAGTATGGGGTAATGTTGGCCCCAAAATTTGGCTAAGGATTGTTATTTTATAATGAAAGGACCATGGAATAAAAGGAACACAACATGAAAGGACCATGGCATAGAAGGATCATTGCTAGGAACTTTTTACATGCAGAATCACTGTGGTGCAGAACCTATAGGGCATAAGAGGATAATGGTGCAAATGGACTAACATGAGAGGACCTAGACAAAGAAGAATTATTCATGAGGAACCTAAGGAATTAAGACTTGGAACTAAATTTGAAGACTAGGAGAGTGCATGGGAAGCAAGAATAGTTAAGGGAATGATTCATATGAGACACTCAAACCTTTCTCATAGGAAGTTTTGCATTGGCTCATAAGGAGAGGAACACATGAAAATAAGGATCTAGCATAGAGCATGGATATAGGGAGTGTAAAGGCCATGTTCCTTAGGAAGAATTTTTTTTCAATGTCATAACTCTTAGTTTGTTAGGAGTTCTTTGCATAATTAATTGAGTCATTAATGATTATAAACACTTAGTCAAGGATAAACAAGTATAAATACCCCTGTTGTAAAGGATTCTGTAGATGATAATGGATGGATGTATTTTTATTGTGATGTTTAAGTTTAATATATGAATTTATGAGTTTTATCAAACTTATTATGTCTATAATGAATGATGTCATGTGAGTTACATAGCATAAGTTGTGACACATTTTTTCTTTTATAAGAAGTAACTTTGAAATTATAATGTTGCTAATCTATGTAATTATGGTAGTAGAACTTAGAACTCCAAGGATCTTAATATTCTATCTTTGAATTTATGAAATATCTAATTGAATACATGTTTGACATAAAGAATATAACTAAGTATTCATGTGAAACAAAACCCTATGAGAATTTGTCTTAAGTTGTGCACTTTGGGTGAGTGCAGAAGACCTTAGTCTTGCGTGAAAGGGTCAATGCACTAGCTCGTTGGGTTATATACTTTAGTGCCAATGTTTTATTTACAATAGAAAACCCCAATAAAAAAATTGATGTGAGGCACATAGAAAAGACCACTTCCTAAATCTAGGCAAAAAGATCTTCAAAACAAGCAAAGAATTATTCCAAGTTACATAATTCAAAAGTAATAGGTAACATCTAAGCTAAAATTAAGCAAGGCATAGGTATAAACCACTCAATGTTTGAATCTAAACTTCACAAGACAAATTTCAAACTTGGTTTAGAAGACTTGGGTTCTCAAATAGACAACATTCTAGACCCAAATGGATGGCATAATGATACCAATTGTATACTAAAGACATACATGGTTTCAAATTCAGTTTGACACAAGGAAATTTTTTGAAATAATATGAGTAGTGTAATGATGTTATCTTGCTCAAAAGGTATGACAATGGTTTTTGGTTCAAAAAATCCAAGGCAAAATCTTGGGATGAAATGAGTAGCATAACGATGCCCCATTTAAACCAATGACAAACACACACACAAATGTTTTGAATGTCTAAGGCAAAGTGTGGTATCAAATGGATAGAATAATGCCTCTTTAGGCTAAAGGGGTGTAAAAACATGTGATTGGTTTGTGACTCATTTTGGACTTGTGACAAACAAACAAAATTTAGTCTTTTAAAATACACATGAAAATTAAAGAAAAAAGAAATAGCTAAAATAGCTTATCCTATTCTTATAACTGGCATGGGTATGCATAGCTTCAGCGAAAGTTTCCACCAATATACCAGTGCTTGTGAGGAATTAAGTGTTAATCTAAAAAATAAAGTATAGGTGTAGGTATATTTTTTACGCCTCTCTATCTCTCAAGAATTGACATGTGGCATGAACTTAGAGTAAGGAACACTCGATATTTAGCATGAAATTGTATGATAAGTGGGGCTTTGTATAAAATTTATAATTTTTACACATTATAGATGGTCCAAAATATGGATAATGTAAGGGGTGAAATCATGTTAATTAGGTTTATACTAGATAACTTACTATGCAAGGGTCTATTCCTTTGCATAGTGACTTCATTCATGTACTTCTTAGTGGAGTCCGATGTTTAGCTAGACTTGACCTAGGTTTTTGTTAGGATCAAAGAGGCTAGCCACTTATCCTCCTAAAAATTCTAGTATCACATGCCCTAATTATATACCCCAACATGGAGCGTTATTAAAATGATGTCAGAAGATGAAATTCTAGGTCATTGCTTCCCTAAATAACTTATGGGGAGGTGCTGAAATCTCACCCACAAGCCAAATGCAATAAAGGAAATAAATGAAACTAGGACTTTAAAGGTCATGTTTTAAATCACCCAAATTACTCAAACTTAGGGAGAGCATATATAACATTCCTTCTAGGCTTGTACTATGCAACAAGGTAATGAAAAAGGTGTTTTTGGTCACCCAAGTTATTTAAAGGGGATGAGGGGAGAACATACATGCAAAGTTCGATTTGCAAAAAATAAAACAAAAAAAATTAATAAACAAAAAAAAATCTCTTATGAACACTTAGTCTAAGATTTTTGTTCTTTTTAAATCACTAAGCAAAATGTGAAAAGAAATTTGGCCCCTTGGATTATTTTTTTTGGTATTTTCAAACTTTAAAAGATAAAAGCAAAGTTGTTAGATGATTTTTAGGCACGAAACGTAAGTGTGAATGAAATTTTGGCCTTTGCAAAAAATTGAAAGTTGTTTGAAAGGTTTTAAAGAACCAAAATAAATGTGAAATTGGTTTATTATTACTTGAAAATCCTATAAAAACTTGTTATAAGTTTGATTGGCTCAATAAATCAAAGGCAACCTGTAAAAACAAAATTGAACATAAAAAAAGATAAAAACCAGTAGTTAGTGTTTTGACCATAACTTATAAAATATTTATCAATTCTTAATGAAATTATGGGAGGTTTTTAATAGGTAAAATTTGAACCTCTTTTAAAAATTTATGATTAAAAAAGTTAATAAAAAAATTATGAGCTCTGTATCAGCTATTTTTTAGTAGAAAACCATAAAACAAAAGTGCCAATCACTAATTTGATGATAAATGCTAAAATATAGAGATTTTTTGCATGAAAATTTTAGAGGATTTTAATAAGAAAAATATAAAACTCATTATAAAAATTTATAGAAAAAAATTAATCTATAAGAAATTGTAATGACTTTATGGGACATTTTAAAGCAAAAACTTAGAATAAGAGACTAATAAGAAGATTTGTGGTGTGCACGCTCATGAAGAGTGTCCCACCGGATGTGCCCTTATGTGATCAATAGGAATACAAGAGGTTAGATTAATATTGTATTAGTATGATCCAAATAAATAAATAAACACACTATTAAAATGTACATCTCTAGCCTAAACACTCAAAGAGCAAGTGAATTATACAAGTAACTACCAAATGAAGACAAAACAAAATATTTTACCTTCCATGAGAGCAAGAGTTGTACGTTGAAAATGAATTGATGTGGTTGGTTGTGTGATAAATAATTATTTATCAATGGATCTTCTTGTACCAGCTCTCCTTGTCATCTTGGTAATGTTGGGCTTGGATTTGGCTTTGGCTTTGCTTGGTATTTTAGCATAATAACATTATACAAAATAAGTTGATAGATCAATGGGTGAGGCCTTGTATTTATATCCTTCTAAAATAAATCTAACACAATTGTAGTTAGGTTAGATTTAACTATATTTGAGTTATAACTAACCATAGTTGAGTTAAGGAAGGGACATGCAATTAATATTTGGGATAGAGATCCCATTTATTAAGCATAGCTCTCCATTTCTGAATTTATGGCTTTAGGGAAGATATTTTCGATTCCTGGACTTTAAGAATGATAAAATCATCATGACCTAATTTTTATTTAAATTTTAATTTTAATAAAATCATTTTCACTAATTCCATATGGAAATTCCACTTAAGCATTTTACTTTATTTGATTAGTCAATTCATTCTACTTAGCATTTTTGTACTTCAGGAATTGTTTAAGTGCCCTGCTTAATTGGTCCAAAGGCCAAACTGCCAATTTACTAGGTCATAAGTTGAGTAATATGAATTCATGATATGTTACTCTTGAATATAGTATAATACCTCAAAAAGGGATACCTCAACATGATTATGAGCACTAATGTCTAATGTGCAGACAAAATTGGGACATTCGGTGATTCCTAAGCTTAATTTGCACTATTTTATAGAAATCCATTTGAAGTTTGATTTGAACACAATTATGGCTAAAATTAGGTGTCTACAGTATATGGATATGTTACTTTAATATGATGTGACATTGATATATATGGATAGCATAGACTAGTTTTCTTTAATGTTGTTTCCTTTTACATTAGGTTAGTTTATTATTAATCTGTTATGTGTGTCTCCTTAGCATTATTTGTGAAACATTTATTTCCAATTTTTTTTGGATCCATAGCATTTGTTGTGTAACATTTATTACCTCTTGTTTATGGTTCCTTAGCCGTGGTTGTTTATAACATCTTTATGTCCCTTGTATGTGGCTTTTTGGCCTTATGTGTGACATTATATTCTATTAAGTGACATAACTTGTTGAGCTTATGTGATTGATAAGTTTTAAAGTTCTATGATCCATAACACAATATTCCCCTTGTAGGTAGTGCCATGATCCTTATCATGCACCTTATCCTATACAAACCTATTTAGTGCATTATCAGATATGGATATTACTATGTGCCTAATTGATATGCATGTCTTGACATACCAATTATATGCACTTATATTACATATGTAACATATATGCCTTGATGGAATACATTTTGTACATTATAATTTAATCAATAAATTTTTGTTCTTAACACCTTTAACATTATTTGTCTAACTCATCATTTAAATAACCTAAATCTCTAGAAAATCCTTCAAAATATTGAAATTACTGATAGCATCCTCTAGAATTCCCTATTTTATCACTATTCAAAATCTACT
Organism: Torreya grandis; assembly: GCA_037957365.1. NCBI lineage: Eukaryota > Viridiplantae > Streptophyta > Pinopsida > Cupressales > Taxaceae > Torreya > Torreya grandis. The sequence goes on from JARHVA010000796.1 coordinate 3,561,032, forward strand.
TTACTACCATTCTTGTTTTAGAATCTTGTGTTCTTTCTAGACAAGTTCAAAATATGCACATTTCTAGTAGTGTGGACTTGCGTCTTCTGCTCTATCACTCATCTTTTCAAAATGAAATATTTTCTAACAACTCTCACACACTTTCCAATAGTTTGATTATCACAAATAGTTAAAAATGTCTTGATATAAAACACATCAAGGTCCAAACTTGAAATGACCTAGTTCTTACTAATAAAAGCATCTATATTATGATTTTAAAAGCATATATCTTTTGAATAAATAATTCTATTACGATTTTGATGCAAGTTTATAGTCTTTGGCCAAGTCTAACATTATTTATTTTAGGTTGAGGTCATTATTTATCAATCATCATAATATATTTTTATAGATGCATTCATATTATCTTTCTTAAATGGATAACTATATTGGCTTGAGGCCTTTTGGGCTATGTAAGCAACACTTAGTCAACAAGTGGTTTTCTAAAGATAGCTCTGTGATGTAGGGGCATCCCATGATGTCCCCAAGCTAATTCATTTTTATTCTTAAGTTGGTCTAGTATATGTCTTAAAATAGATAGAGGTATTACGAATTCCATTTGTGGAGTCTAGTTAGTCTACAGAGGCATAAATTTTGAATTGTTGTTTTCTCTCCAAAATGCCACTATTTGAAAATTTGAATTTACAAATCTTGTGGAAGGATTTATATGCATTGTATAAAGTTAGAAAAGGTATGAAACATATTTAATGTGTCAAATCAGTCTTAATACTATTTAAATTTCCTAAATATCTTCTTTGGTCTATAATCATGGTCATAAGGTGTTCATATTGGAAAAACATACAAAAATGCAAATGTGGACAAGAGACCTTCTACGTGGGAAACATCCCAAGAATAAATTATGCATTTTTGTAGGAATTTAGGGAGTTATTTTTATAGGTATTTTTTTTAATCCATTCTAATTTAGTGGATGAAAAATATATTAAAGTATTTTTTAATAAATATATGGTGATGTTTGACAATTTTGTTGTGTAATGAAGAAATTACAGACCTTGCTTGAAGTCTGAGTGTTGAATGTAAGTGTTCATGAATGAAAGAGTGAGAATAATATTTGTTTATTAGTATGTTTACAATATAATTCATGTTTTCTTGTGGAAATACTTGAAGGAATACAAACAGAGAAAATCCATGTTCATGGAGAGTAAACAGACCCTATTATGAGATCTTTTGTTGTTGTTTGTTGGTTGTGTGTGATTTGTTGATGGATGAATGAGAATTAATAATTATTTCCAAGTTATATTGGATAATAAGGAATGAATTTTTTTTAATGTTTAATCCAAGCAATAGTGTGTAAAGAATCTGATGTTTAAACATTTTCATGAATAGAGCCTGTGGGATAAACATTTTATACATGTGTAGACTGTGTCATATCATTGAGAGGAAAAGAACCTTAAAGATGTATTGATATAAGTATTTTAAAGTATATTTGTCTTTTTATTATATTTTAAAATTTACCCAAGCAATAAATAATCATTAGTTCATAATTTATACTGTGATATGTCCTATTTTCCTGTAGCAGACTTCATTAGAAAGGACTGCATATGTGTGTATTCTAAGGAAAGGATCAAATTTGGAATCAAATATCAGGTGTATAAATATGTTAAGTATTATTATTATATGAATTATAAGTTTTATTTATAATTTAATTGATTTACAATCATGTTCATCATCTATACAGGTGTTCAGACCCGAAGTTGGTCATTCTGTTCACACAGTCAAGTTTCTTTTGAGTTGGAAATTGTAGATAGTTGGTTGATTGATCACATTTAAGGGTTTTTGAAGTTGATAGAGGTATATTAATACCTAAAAAAACAATTTTTAAATTTTTATATTCATCACAACTCATATAGTGGATTTTTGTAGCTTTTTGACTGAGTCTTTGTTCTCAAAAACCCTAGACTAGGGTTTTGAAGATATTAGAAGATTCCATCAGTCAATTTCTTTGAAATTTGGTGAAAATATGTACTATGAGTTAATTTAATATATTCTATGGTTTTTGAGTGTTAGAGTACATATCCATACATTTATAGGGTATTGAGTGTAGACAAGGTCTTGAATAGACCTAAAAGACCTAATTAAAGAAAATAGTGAGCAAGATCTACAAAGAAAAGTGGTTAAAGTATAGAGATAGGGTTAAAAATTTGGTGATTAGGAAGTTATAGGAAAAGGGTATTTGGAATATTCATTAGTTTTTTATGGTACACATGTACCTATCCGTGTAGAAAGGATTTGGAGTAAAGAAGGGCTGCAAGAGTTGTATGAGTGGTAAAAAATGTGTAAAGGATGGAATTGAGTGTATTGAGAAGTTTAGGATGTTCAGGGAGGTATAATAGATCATAATGAGAAATAATAGAAAAATTAAAACCATAATATCATAATTGAGTTCTAATATCTTAGAGGATGATCACCTTTTAAATAACACTAATGATAAGAATGTGTAAGGTTGAGAAAAGAGATTAGACTTGACAGAGGGAAGTTGTGAAAGAATTGTTGAAAGGTAAGTGAGGGTGATGAAACCCATATAAATAAAGTTCAAATGGATTATAAATCATAATAATCACTTGTAAACCTAGAACCATTACTTGAAGGGTAAGTGCAAAAGCCATTGTCAAAGGTAGTTCAGTTAAGAAACAAGGATGAATGTGATCTCTTTGTACATGCTCTGCATCACTCTACCATTCCCACTTCCCCCATTTTCCCCCATTTTGCATTTTATCTCCTTTTATGTGATTATAAAAGACTAGGGTATTTATTTTATAAGTATTCCATGCATCAAATTGATCTCTACATAGAAATAGGTCATATTTAGTTGCAGGCAAACAATCCCAGATTTTCAAATCTATTACATAGTCTAACATGACAAATTCATAGTAGAGGACAATGACGCACTAAGGATAATGACAAATTTTAGAGTAAACATTTTGGTGAACCCACTTTAGTTAGAACATTGTTTATTGCTTATTTATTTGTGGATTAGGGTTTTAGTTTAATATGTGAATTCTTGACACTAAAATAATATAGTTCTCAACCTTGGATACTATCTATAACCTAACAATTCAAATTTTTTTATTAAGGGTAAAAGGTGAGTTTTGACTAGGTCATGCCCTAATTACATAAAATAAACCCAAGGTCAAAAAAATCTAACAACCATAAACAACTAAAATAAAACAACAAAGTAATTTTTTGTACATAGTAAAGTAATAGCCTAAACATAATAAAAAGATAAAAATATAGACTTTATGAATTACATATCTAGTTCTTTGAGTAGAAGGGTTCATTATTTGCCCAATTTTTTGAGGAATTTTTCAATCCACCTCAGAATTATCTAATTTCATAGCCTTTTCTTTATCTAGGCCCTTATTTATTTTGCTTATTTAAACTCCACTCTGCTACTCTTTGCCTACTTTGATGATTTCCCTTATAACATTGATGTTAGACACACCATTTTGGATGCTGACTTTGATCATCTATACCAATTTATAAATGGTACCTTGCATCATATTCTTCTCACCTTCCAAATTCTCAACTCTAGCTTTCAATTTTTGAATCTTAAAAACCACTCCCTCATCCTCATGAAAAAACTCTACTTAGGAACACTAGTACTACCTCAAAATGAAAATATAATATTATTATCCGAAATAATCCAAGACAACAAACTATTATGGATCTCGATGTCCATAGCCATGGTTTTGAGTCTTTCCTAGATATTATCATTGCTAGCATCCTCCTCCCTTTCTTTCCTCTTATTGGTCCATTTCAACTCTTTACACAAAACATCTTTATGCATCTCACCCTTCAAATCATCAGTTGGTTTATCTATGTCATCCTGACTATTATTTGACATCCCAATATCCTCCTCTTCCTCATCAATTTCCTCCTCCAATTCCTCCTCTTAGAATGAAACATAATTAAGGTACAAGATTTATTCACAGGGGATTTAGAAGGGGTAAAAGTAGGGGACTTTGTAATAATTTCAATAGTGATGTATTTCTATGCAAGTCCCTTCCCTTTCCCTTTAGTGATGGTTTTCCATTTACCAAAAGTCTCAACCAATTTGATAGTTAATGATATCCCACCTATAAGGGACTTAACATCACTATACATGAGGTAAATTAGGGATTGAGGATGAGCTAAGGGAGCTTTACCCAATTGCATCTCAGTAATGAAGTGTTCAAGTGACATTAATAAGTAAAAAAGGAAAACTAATAGAAAATTATACCTAAAATGATTTGGTAGGGCAAAATTATAGGAAATTTATACCTAAAATGATTTATCAGGGAAAAATGATAGGAAAAAAATATATCGATACCTTCCTTCAAGCATAATATATTTCATGATTTGCCTAACCACTTTATGCTAGGGCTTAGGTAGAGAATATTGAATAAAACCCCCTTGGTAAGGAATTAATTCCTCTCCAAGATTGATAAATTTATCCATTTATTTAGTCTTATCCCACTTATTCCTATAATATTTCCTCCCATGAGTACTTGTTCATGTTACTCGAGAGATCAATTCTTCAGAAACAACTATAGGAACCTCTCTCATAGTTACAATTCTTTCCTTCTATCCTTTTGAAAATTTAATGGAAATATGAGTATCATTACCAAAAATCCTTTCCATATAGTTTGATAAACCACCATCCTTTGAAATAGGCCAAATGTCCTTATTTTTATTAATAGGACCCACAATAGAAGGGTCAATTTAGCCTAATTCACCTCTCAATTTATCCTTAAGGGTCAATTTAGCTTAATTCACCTCTCAATTTATCCTTTCCTAATTGAATATATACACAAAAAAGTTGTCTTACCACACTCAGATGGACAATCAACACTTGAATCTTTTGATTAATGGAAATAACCATCACTTAAAGTTTACTTGTGTGAGCCTTATCACCACTCAAAATGGCACAAGCCCATAAATAATGATTCCATCCAGTATCATCATGTACCATGCATAAAATTAAATCCTTTTTACCATTGATGAGAATAACCTTTACCATACAATGATTTTTCTCCATAAACCAATAAATAAAATAAAAGCTTTCTAAATCCCATATTATATTACTATAATTGGCATCAATAATAATATCAAAGGCAAACACCAATAAAGTAAGCTTGGTGTGAGGGTTTATTCTCATATAACAAAACTCAAATATTACCCCTATCATCATCAATAATTTCAATCACTTCCCCAGGTAAATCAGAAAAACTATACCAATTGGTTAACTCTTGATTGTCTACTCCTTTATTGGTAAACCAATCAAAAACTCTATTACCTTTCTTGAAAGTATGTTTGATCATAATTTGATGAACATTCTTAATGATATCAAGAGTCTCATGAATAATGTTGTTAATAGTCTAAGTTAGAATTTGATTTTTTACAAGATAATTAATTATATTCAAGGAATCCCCTTATATGAAAATATTAATTGAACCAACTTCTTTAACAAGTATGACACCTTGCAAAGATACCAAATATTTAGTTATATGATTAGTTCTAAAACTAAATTTATTATCAAATACCACAATCACTCTACCCTTACTATCCCTTATAACCCCTCCACCACCTGGTTTCCCAAGATTTCCTTTTGAAGAACCTTAAAATTTAATTTAACCCATCTAGGGGAGGGAGAAATCCATTTGGTCATGCTCTTGGACTATTTTTATAGTCTTTAGAAGGTTTAGAACCCAAATTAATATGCTAGTTAGTAGTCATATTCAATTAAATTTCATTGACCATGTTATCCTCAGTCTACTTAAGTGATTCAAAATTCTCTCTCAAAAGATTAGACAATTTCACAGCCATAACTTCTACTTTGATTTTGATTCCTTTAAAAATTCTAGAATTCATTTCTTTCCATAAACCCCCAAAAAATTGGGGTAAAGCAATAGACCAAAGAGCTTTAAGATTTTTGCTCTTGAAGGGGATTCTCCATTGATACCATAATTCAAAAAGAGAAGCAAGTAACACCCATGCCACTCCAAACTTAAAAATAATAACGCCTATCATATCAAATGTGAAGGGACATTTCAACATAATATGAACAATAGAATCAACATTATTTTCACAAAGGACACAATGGTTGGGAATATATAAACCTCTTTTTTAGAAATTATCAACAAGTATTTGATTTTGGATAACCAACCAAAAGAAGATATTCATCTTAGGAGTTAACTTCTTAATCCATATTTTTTGCTAAGTAAAACCATCAGGAGTATCCCCAATAGCCAATTTATAACCCATTTTAACAGTAAAATGACCATTCAAAGATTCTTCCCAGATGAACTCATCCTCCATAGAATATCTTCTAACAAAGAAATTTTTCAAAAGAATATTGAGATCATAAATGATCTTAACATGGTAAACATTGACATCATCAATTAAAAACTAGCCATTATCTTCCAACCCCAATATAATGTTAGGGTGTGTTCACATTATTAAGTTTGTAATAATGTAATTATTGTTAGTTAAAATAATATTATGTAAATAGATTTTTGTGTGGTTTATTATTGTTGTGAATAATAACAATATTATACCATGAGTTTTATATAGTTTGGAGGTTGTTTGTTGAGTGTTTATAGGGATCTCAAGATCCCCATATTTAGCTCATGAACTTCTTATATAAGTGCTTTGTAATATCACATATGGTGGTGAATTGAAGTACTAGAAAATTATTATTATCTATATTCATTGTCTGAGTATTTCTTTGATTATTTTCTATTTAGCCTATATAAACTCTATTTAAATAAAAACCAGATCTATTATCTGGTATCAAAGCAAGGATTTTTAGAGCAAGTTTATTATGAATAATTAATTTTAAAATGGGGCACTATCATATTTGTATTCTTACCCCTGTAAATGGAATTTTATTAATGAGATAAGCTTTTGGTTAATCTAGTCCCATTTTTGTACTTGATTATATTTTTTAGCCAATACAAGAGGCATTAACGGATCCATAGAGTGTTTTGTTAAGTGATTGAAAAAGTTGTCAAGCTATTGGAAGTTGGCTATAGAAAAGCTTTGACACTATTGAATTATTTATGGTGTAAAATTTAGATTTGTTTGTGGATCTTGGCTATCCTGTAGTGGATCATGAGCCTACAATTTTAATAGATTCTCATGTGTATTCACATCTTTGACCTACACCTATATCAAAATATTTGTACTACTTTGAGTTGGCATATTTACATGGATCGCTCAACATTGTGATTTTCTTACCAACACTTTTGGTAACACCAATAATATTCATTAAAACTTCAAAAAAAATTGAGTGTTATGTGGCCTAAGATATTTTGCCTGCATCAAATTTTAGTATTAATCACTTGGCCTACATCCTTGTGGAGATTTGCTATAACCTACATTTCTGTTTAAGGTTCATTCATATCATAGTGTTGTTCAATCCTATGTATTTTTGACTTCCTCTAGCATGTCAATGTCATCTCAATACTACTCATATAAATACTTTATCTAGTTATTATAGCACGTAGCTATCAGACTAGTTGTACTAGAGTTTGTAGACCTATCAAGTTTGAATGCATAAAACAATCCCATTCATATATATTATGTAGATTTGAGTTTGCAGTTACACCAAATTCTCACATTACATTAGAAATTTGGGGTAGATATACTCTTTTGGCCTTAGCTCACATCTCATTCAAATCATAGTTTCAAAACTATTTTACATTACTCGACATCAGTCTACTCAGTTATTTTTTCTATTTCATGCATTTCTTTTGCAATCATATCTCTCTCAAGTTAAACCATCCATCCATGACTCCATCATTTCATGCAGAGTCTGTTAGTGTCATAATAATAGTTGTTTAAGTTTATTTTGTTTTATAGTATTGTAGTTACATTATTTAGTTTAACTTTATATAGGTAATAGTGAGTCACTTTTATTAGTGTTTCATTTATAGTTGATTAACATTGAGTCACTATGTCTGGTCAAAGTACATAATTAGTTTTTTGTCCATGTCTAGTTGATAGGGTGATTTATAAAAATATATTGTAGTTTTATTATATTTATTTGGGTTTGATTAAGTGCCTTAAAAGGCTATTAGGTGTTTTTTTAAATGCATAGCATTTTAAATTTGTATATAAAAAATGGCATTAAGTCCAAATATGTGTGTTGATATTCAAAGTTGATTATCATAGGGTTTATAATATTAATATTTAGATAGTCTATTTTGTTGAGTCAATAAGTCAATATTTTTAAAATTGTCAAAAGAGTCATTTTTAAGAATGTGTCAAAATTGTCAAAGTCAAAATTTTCTCCTTGTAATGGATGCATTTTCAATTGACCCCGATGCCCAAGTTGGAAAAAGTGTATCAATATTGAGGGTGGATCTTATCATAAAAAATGACATGCAAAGTATGAGCTTCAAAACTTCATCCATTGATTAAGAAACAAACCTATTGGAGGATGGAATAAATGGATGTTGGAGATTTCAAAGTCTCTCGTTATCCACTAGTGATGAGGCTACTTCTACTTTAGTGGCGTATTTGATTTTTAGTTATATGTTTGATTTCAATTTTGTGTGAATAAGTATAGATGATGTATACCTATTCACATTTGTAATAAGTGAACTAAACATTCCTTTGTTTCTCTGAATATGTGATAGTGAAGAAAGCTAGTAACTATATTGCACATCATGATGTGGTTTGTGGTAAGCCACCTATAAAATCATTTTTTGTGCTTCTTGGTAATCCACTTGAAAACCATCCCATTTTGGTTGTTGGTGAGCCATATGTAAAACCATCAGTTTGGTTTATGATTATCCTATGAAAATCACCAAATCATCAGTTAAAAACTAACCATTATCTTCCAACCCCAATATAATGTTAGGGTGTGTTCACATTATTAAGTTTATAATAACATAATTATTGTTAGTTAAAAAAATATTACGTAAATAGGTTTTTGTGTGGTATATTATTGTTGTGAATAACAACAATATTATATGGGGAGTTTTATATAGTTTGGAGGTTGTTTGTTGAGTGTTTATAGGGATCTTGGGATCCCCATATTTAACTCATGCACTTCCTAAATAAGTGATTTGTCATATATCGTATAGTGATGAATTAAAGTAATAGAATATTATTATTCTCTATATTCATTATCTAAGTATTTCTCTGATTATTTTTTGCTTAGCCTATATAAAATTTGTTTAAATAAAAACCAGATCTATTATACAAAAGGTGTAATCTTTCACTTTATTTTCATATTTCCTTTTTATACCATCACAAATTTTATTCCAAGGATAAACCTCTTGAAGGGGCTGGTTAAGAAGCCACTTGTCTTTCTAAAACTAAACTTTATCTCCTTTTCCTATTTTACATCTAGAACCTTTCCATAAAATCATTATGCATTTGATAAACCAATTCCAAAAATAAGATCCTTGAATATTAGAGTAATCCAACACTAAAAAAGTTTGTCTTGTCACCTTAGATAGATACTGACACAAAGGCTCTTTCTTTTGACTTTGGGTTGATTTTTTTTGTTTTCCTATTTAAAAATGTTTCACTTTATTCTATTTATTTTTCATTGTCTTTACTTGTTTAAGAAACCATTTTTTTATAGTTTCAAAACTACTTAGTTACTATCGTGAAGGGATACTAGTAGTGTTCTGTTTACAATCATCATGGTGTGAGAATTTTTACTCTAATACTCATAGCCATAGTATAGAGATAAACATGAAATTTAGTTTCCATGTGCCTCATGATATATCATAAATGCCTATGATCCTTATTTACACCAATACGAAACCTATTTTATCTATTTGATTTGTGGTGCACCTGAGAGAAACATATTATCCAGGGAAGTTACTCTCAATTTACCCTCAAAACTAGGTTTAGTGGGCTACATGCATGGTTCTACCTATATAGTTAGTGCTCTAAAATATTAGATCGAGACTATTAAATGAATGAGAAAGTATATCTGAGAGCCTATAAATCATTCAAACCCTTGCCTAGAGTACCATTTATCCTTGATTTTTCCTTGCATTGTCTTCATAATTTTTATATTTTCTTGTTTCATTTTCATATCCATCAATGGTGTATCATATACTTATTTTTCTCCTATATTATGTAGAATCATGCACTTATTAGCAACATCTCACATTTATTTAGATTATGTTATTCATTATTTTTTTCATGGGCTAGATATAGAGAAAATAAAAAGGCTAGCTCTTATGATTTACCTTTGTTTTTTTATTCAAGTAATTGTTCTACATTATCCTATCATCCTCTCATTCCTATAGTTTCTTTCAAATCTTCAATGACTCAAAAAAAAGAAGAGGCCATAATTATGCATTTACCCTCACAAAATGCCTTAGTGCCCATCCCTTATCCTCTTGATGTGTATATCATGGATCTTATTTTTGAATTTGATATCAAAACCAAACATGTTGAAATTCAAGATTATGCTTGAGATATCCAAAAATTATTGATTCATTTATATTTCTTGCTCGAGAAGAACTTACTAATAAACTTATGCTAGCCATTCCAATGTTGTTACTAATAAAATTTCATCTATCCCTCCCATTACTATATGCAATGCTTCCCTTGAGCAAACCCTTATTCTCTTACAAGCCAATCTAGCTAGTATCGATCAAACCATTTCTCATACTAGCCCTTCCTTAGATTTTTGTACCTTATTGCATAACCCTTTAGCTTCTCAAATTTCATCATATCCTCTTCAAAATTGATTTGTAGCCCATAATCATCCTATTTATGAAGGCAAATATGACCGTGAACAACATTTTCATACCTTCTATGCAACTTGTCTAGAATATGTAGATAATGACATATTATTAACTAATATTTTTCCATGAAGTCTCAAAGATTATGCTCTTAGATTGTTATATTATCTTCCTCTTCTATCAATTAAAAATTTTAATCCTTTAGAAAATTAGTTTTTGGCACATTTTTCTATCAATATTAGATAAATTTTATCCTATGCTCAAATTACAAAGCTTAAATAAGGTCCAAATAAGATACTTAGTGAATATATTCTAAGATACAAGATTATGCTTGAAAAAATGACAAATCAAATATTTTTTAGTGAGATCCAACATAATTTTACTCAAATCTTAATTGATCCTCTTTAAGAGTCTATTGAATGCTAGATAAGTTCAAATCATTTGATGAACTATGCCAGACAACTAAAGAATGTGAGGTCAAATTAATTACATCGAATAAAAAAATATAAATTCAATGCTCCTTCTAATTCAACTATCAAATTTTAGGGTGATCCTAATTATAAGAGCAAAGTTAATGAAATAAAAAATGAGGTTAAATTTATATTTAATGTTATATTACAACCACCAGACAAGCTTAAACTATAAGCTCCACCAAGGAGGCAATTCTCAAGGCTACGTCAACCTCCTCATGTGTTACTACAAAAGCTTCTTGAATGTTATGATATTACACTACCTCCATCAGTGTAAATAGATCTAGATAGACCTTAATAAATAAGTTTTGATGGGAATGCATTTTTTGATTATCATAGATGTGTTGGCCATTCCACTAATAGATGTATGAAGCTCAAGCACAAAATTCAAGACCTCATCGATGAAAAAATTATTGACATTGGTATCCTCCTGAAGAGGCTATGCCACAAGGAAATGAAAATGCAAAGATAAAAATGTATAAAGAGCCTTTTCCCAATCATGAGGCACAAGATAGAAATCAAAATTATGAATTACATTATGCATATAATGCTCATCCTCCTCCGTCTTCATATGGAGATCCACTTGATAACATTATTAGTATAATTACAAGAAAGTCAACATCACACCCATATATTACATTTGATTATTATGAAATTGTTGATGATAATTTAGATAGACATACATTATTCATTAAATCATATAACCAATCCATAATGTTATGATAGATAATGAATAAAGTGAAGATGTGTACACCTGTATGATCAAGAATTTGGACAATCAATTAAAACATGCATAATAACACTAAAACCAATCAAAATTCATGAATAATACTCAAAGGAAAGAAAATAGGAAGAAATAAACATTAGCATAGGAAATTATTACCATCAACTTTCTCCCAAATCTTCTTTTTAATATTTATGATGTTTCCCCAAGGCAAAATTTACAAAGTTGATACTTGGATTAAAATGTTGGATTGCAATGTGATTGGCTCAAGGCTATATCAATGGATAACTATGGATAATTTGATATCACATGATTAGCATTATAATTCATGATTAATATATGGATCAGGGGTGGCTTATATAGAATTTGATAAGAGAGGTGAAGGGATGAAATTAAAAATTAGAGTGGCTTGATCAAGGGCCATAGATTTTTCAAGGAATTAAAAATTCCTTTGGAGGGTGAAGATTTAAAAGAACCAATAAATTAATAATTAAATATAAAATGTTAGAGGCATGTGTTAGTGGATCTAGGTAGATTAGGAGGTTTTATATTTGATTAGGTTGAGTTAATGAGGGTTAGGGAGTGTTTAGGGAAAGGATTTGTAGGAATGTTGGTTGGGGGTAGTTAGGTTTTTAGAATTTAAAATTACAAAAAGGGTCATGGTATGGATAGTGAATTAATAATAATATAAGAGGGATGTAATAATAAAATTAATAATTAATAATGGATGGAGATGTAAAAGTTTAGTGAGGTGTAGGAATTATGAAGGGGTGTTAGACTATTTCTTAGGCCAGCCTATGTACTAGTATTAAAGGGATTAATAATTGGACTAGTGGACAAGATAAATGATATGTTAAGAAATTTTAAATGTGATTAAATGTTTTAATATGATTATTATGTATAAGGATTAAGTGATTAGAAATACGTGTATATATTTTGCCCCTCTTTGAAAGGGCATTACGACTAGAAAAGGAGTAATGATATTTCATATAATGAAAATACCATTGTGGACATTAGTGAATGATGTTAGTGGACATGATGATGCCCTATTAATGGGACATTTATGGCGTAATGAGACAAGTGGCCACTCAAAAGAGGAAACAAGGGATAGGATGCGATTAATAGAAGAAAGAGGTGTAGACATGATATATATGAAATGAAAAAGAAGATCAATGTTAGAAATGAGATAAAAATAGATGATTAACTAAGAAAAGACATATGAAAGGATAAAATTATGGTATCATGGTTTTCAACTTGTCCCAAATGAGAACCAACCATAACATGATGATGATCAGATAAGAGGTCACAAGCTTTCAATATATCCTAGGTAAAGCCACATGTCAGGGAGAGTGTGCATGCCACGAAAGATGTTGGTGTTATAGTTTTTTATTTGTCCCAAATGAAAATAAATTATAATGACATGACAAAAGGTTAGAATCTTTAGATGTATCCCAAGCAAGGACACATGTCAGGGAAAGCATGCAAACCATGAGTTTTTGGCATATCCTAGGTAAGGACACATGTTAGGGATAATTGTAAGACAATAAAGAGGATGGTAACTAGATTAAATAGTCGATGGTGTATCTCAAAGTAATTATTAAGTGATGATAAAGTAGATGGTAAGTCAAAATAAGGATTCAACTAACAACACGATAAAGGAGGATGAATGGAGATGGGTAGTTGAGCTTTCCTCAAGCACGTGAAGGTGTATGACCACTACCTACATATTATTAAGAGACCTCAAGAAAATATAGTTCTCCATAACAAGATGTTAGACAAGAATAAAATTTAGAATAAAGATAATAATTGGTGATGAAGTGTAACTAGTTAGAGTTTGATAGAGATGGAAAAAAATAGATGGGAGGAATTAATAAAAAAAGGTAGGTCTAGAATGATTTAAAAGGATGGGAGTAATGAATATAGGATGAAAGAAGATGGTGATTTGATAACTTTAGATGAGTAGAGGCTAATGTTTACGTTGAAAGGAGGAAAAGGAGTTAAATCAAGCTCTCAAGAAATTTGGGGCATTAGGGCAGGCAAGGGTGATGGCAAGGGCCACACACAATCATCATAGAAGCAAATGAGGATGTGATTGGAAATGACAATGTAATAGGGAAGAGTTAGTAAGAAGGTTTAATTTTTAGTTGACGGATTTTGGGACTGTAGTGAGGATTAGTTAAGAGGGCGTGTGGGTTTTTTTAGAGAAGTAATTTCACATGTTTTGGGGTGCAAATTTAGACCAATCTAGCATGAATTTATGTCTTTAAAGTGTAAATTCATCATGGCTAGGGTAGGAAGGGAATTAGTTGACATGGTTTAAATTATGTAAGAGGAGTCACCCTAGATTGAGTAGCTATAAGGATAGATAGACAAGTACAAGGGTTATAGATAGGGGTAAATACAACATGGTCATCATGATTACTTGGGAAAGAAGTGGAAAAATTAATGATATATCAACTACAGAGGGATATTTAGGCTAAGGAGATGGAAAGGATAGAGTTAGTCTAGGAAAAGGATGAATTATAACACCATTTGGTGGGGTTTAGGGACAAGTGACATTTTTACAAGGGCAAATCATGCATAGAGATATGCACATAGCCCCAATAGTATCTAAGCTTTCAATCCTATATGGATAGGTGGTATAATGTGACACACAAATTTTCATGCTATAGGGATAGTTTCAATAGATATAGTTAAGATAGTGGTAAACATGCTTAAAGTGGAGAGATGTAGAGATACGAATGGCCAAGATGGCTCACAAGACTGAGTATTAGAGTAAACTATATGAACAGATAGTGATAGATATCCAAAGGGCATCATTATTCTGAGAGAGCCATCAATTAGAAAATTTTACATTATCTCAGTTGTCAACATAATTTGTACATTCCCAATCAAGGATATCTCTATCATTACCATGGTTATGATATGTGACATGTTATGATTGTGTTCAGCATATAGTCATTGTTGGCACATGATGTTGAGTATGATGGATGATGTATATGGTCTTTATGATGTTCATGAATGTTATTTGATGATAATGTGATAGGTATAGATGGATGCTCATGGTATTTATGATGTATAATGTTTGATTGATTTTATGTGTCTATATGACATATTTAGTTAGACTTGTGATGTGATGATATGATTATGATGAGATAACTTAGATGTATAACTTGATGTATAAGACATTTGCATGGTCACTATATATGATATGAATTTGAAAAATTAATGATAAAAATATGGATGTGTCAATATAGTTTGAATTTGACACGTCTATGGGCTTTGGTGCATGTTATGATGTTAGGGTAAATACTCCCACACATTAGGTTAGTAGGATGAAGAAAATGGGTTCAGGCTTAATTAGACATTATTAGTGTGGGATAGGCTTGACTAGGGATATATGATAGGTATAGTGAGATGAAAAGGATTGAATGGGTAAGGGATACATGATGAAGTCTTGAATCATATGTGTGTATTCGATCTATTTTAATGGTGCACTAGGCAATATGTACCATGCTATTTTAAGTAAGCATGATGACATTATGCCCATGTGCGTAGAAGGACTTAACTCACAAAAAAATCATACACAAATTTACAAAGTGACACAAATGTATGATGTACCCATGGCATACGTATGGCCTAGGTATCATCATTGCATACTATTTATTATACAATAATTAAAATCAAGATAAGGCTAATTATAAATGTATATATACAAAAATGACAAGTTTATCTAAGACAAGAAGTAAATGACAATACAAATTGATAAAAAGACAAATATATTCAAATGGTAACATATAAAACATACAAAACCCAATTATATACAAGGCATGTTATGTTATGTTATGTTATGTACAACGTGGGAATGACTAGGTGATCAACTCAAGATTTGATTATACCTAATTATTTATGTGTGTTTCCTTGAGTAGGGATGGAGACATGATGAGGAATTTTTGAACAATGTCAGGAGATGGGTTTGGGTGAATATAAGGAGTGGATGTGGAGAGGTATCACATGTGAAGAATAAACATGGACTAGTACGTCATTAAGGCTAATAAGATGAACCCCCTTAAGGATAGATCAAGATGATATGACCTGGACTAGGACAATGTAACTGAGGAATAAGAGAGGAATGAGGAAGGGTAAATGAGTAAAAGCTTAGGATGACTCTCCAAAGTCTTCTAATCCTAACCATTTATTCATTTTCATAACTTCATTTTTTATAATGAATCACCTTTCATGTTTTTCCTAAGCATTTGATAGATACACCATTGGGACCAAGATCAAAGGAAGGGGGATGAAATTGATATGGAGTGAAATGATGGGATGGAGGAAAGAAATAACATGGATATGGTTCCCATAAGTACTCAAGGTGTTAGAAATGATATTCTTGTAGACATATGACTTTCACAAGTGACAATGAGAACTCAAGGGCATCATCTCAAGCAATGAGCCTATGGTAGCCATTACATCGAAAAACTTATTACTCCCATATGGGACTTGTTCAAATGATAGTGATTAAAATTAAGTTTTTAGAGTGTCAACCATCTATTTTTAAGGGGTTAAATTATCATATTTTGTGTGATACTCATTATTTACTTATTTAATGAAAACATGAGAATCACCAAAGACTTGAAGACACTAAAAATTCCATTAACATGTTAAATGGAGACCTACGATTAAATCCTCATATTATGCAATATTATTTATGCAGGGAAATGATATCTTGAAAGCCTTGGGAATGATATCTCCTTGTGGTGTGATAAGGATAATTTTGGAACTTGAATCTTGATTTATAAATGAACCATTAAAATATAACTTTTATGAAGGTGATTCTTGAATGATCATGATAGATTAATCAAGGAATGTTGTGACTAATGGTTCTGTAATAGACACAAGAGCTTTTAGCTAGCTGATCTACCAAGACCTATCATTTTATAGATTTTTTATTTATATATTCAATTTTAAACTCACTTAGAAACATGATCTGTTTAGATATTCTTCCAATGAGTGCAGATTTAGACATAAGGTACTTAAGTGGATCAATTTTTATAATGAGATTAACTTGATAATTGAGCATTTAATGCTTAAGATTTTAGGAAATGAAGATAATTATTAGTCAAGCCTTTTTAATTGGTGTGTAATTTATCTCATAGGAGATAAGAGTCATGTTGAGGTAATATATAGCTCTCTCTTTTCCATTTTCATCATGTTGTGCTAAGAGAGCTCCTAGGGCATGTAGAGTAGCTAAAATGTATACGATTTAAGGCTTTTTAGGTGTTGGTAGTGTAATTATAGAGGTTTTAATAGATATTGTTTAATATCTTTAAATGATTTGTAATATTCATGACTCCAATGGAATTGGGATCCCTTCTTACGAATATGAGTGAAGGGTTTACACTTATCTACAAGTGATAATAATTGATGGATGGATTGCAACTTTCCTTGCAAGCTTCATAATTACTTGAGGTTTTTAGGTGGAGGCATCTCATTAATTGATTTGAATATTTTTGGGTCAAAATCAATGACTCGAGGAGAGATAATAAATACCAAGAATTTTCATGATGTTACTCTAGATACACATTTCTTAGGATTTAACATGACTTTATATTCTCATAGTCTTTCAAATATTTTTTGTAAGACTGCAGGATACTCAATTCTTATTTTGGAATTTCTTAAGATATCATCAACATACTCTTAAAATATGGCATGAATCATATCATGAAAAATAATAGTCATGGATTTATGATAACTAGCACCTATGTTCTTTAGTCCAAAGGACATCACTTGATAGCAGAAAGTTCCCCATGGAGTAGTGAAAGTAGTTATGGTTAGTCCTTAAGTGCAATTTGATTTGATTATATCTAGATAGGGCATTCATGAGTGACAAGATTTCATATCTATATGTAGAATCCACACTCATATCTATATTTAGAAGTGGGAAATCATCTTTGGGATAGGCATTGTTGATGTCTTAGAAGTCAGTATAGATGTGGATGCCCCCTTTTGGTTTACCAATAAGAACTATATTGGAAATACAATCAGAGTAATCAATTGGATGGAGGAATAATGATTCCAAGAACTTATAGAGCTTTTATTTGACTAGTAAAACCACCTTTGGGTGCATCTTGTGAAGCTTTTGTTTTACTAGTTTGGCATTAGGATGAACAAGTAAGTGATTCACAACCATCATTGGATCAAGACCTAGCATGTTGGCATAACACCAGGTGAATATGCCTATTTATTACTTAATAAGAGTGATAATATATTATCTTTCTTAAAATTAATGACTTCCCCTAGTTTAACTATATTAGGATGTTCATTATTACCGATGTTAACTTTAGTGACTTCTAATAAGGAAGGGGATTGATCCTAAAAACATGTTGGAGGGAAAGGTAAATGATATTATTCATACAATTGAAAGGTGTTAGGGTATTCCTCAAATATTTCATCATATGATTTTTAATCTTCAAAAATAAAAGAAGCATGAGATGAGAGAGTAAGAGTTTGTTTTGATTCAAAAGGCAAGTCTTCTAGATATTTATTTAATTTAATGGCTTAACTTGTTATCCAATATAGGTAGGATCATTTAGCTTTATCTCAAACCCTTTATTATGGTCACTTGATGGCATATGATCTTTAAATCCCATATTCTCAACTATTTCTTCATCATTTTGGAAAATATCCAATTAAGGTTCATTATGTTGATCCTAGTTGATGAGGGAAGGGTGGCAGAGTTCCAGGTCAATGGTACAAATGGAGGTGTCAGTGAATAGATTCATGGTAGAAATATCTTTGTAGATACTATACATGGAACCTGTCTCAACATCTTCATCAAATGTTTACTCCTTGGAAACCAAAGAAGAATCTAAAATGACATTGCAAATGCCAATACCAAGTGGTTTAAATTCTAGACATTGATGCAATGTATGATCCTTATCAAATATTTGTTCTAGGATACCTTGTTCTTATTGGACTAGTCCTTTCCCTTTGTAATCCATGTTCTAGAGAATTTGATTTACCTTAGAATATTTAGTATCTCAAAAATTGGAAGCAAAGACTTCTTGTATTAACCCTGTATCATATGAATTGTTAAGGTGTTCTTATGATAATAATCCTCCCTTGGAATATGATATGGAACCAAACTTGTAGGTAGTCATATTTTTCTCCTCCATAGCAAGGGATCCATAGGTATAAGGAGATAATGAAAGATTACCAACACAAAATGTTTGATATTCATATTTTTCACACCCCTTGGGGATGATCTTGATATGAGTGGATTTAGTGGGATGGATGAAGGGGATGGTAAGTCATTGGAATGGATGTACTTGCTAGACTTTGGATCATATGGAATGATTTTAATGATAGGGTAGTATAGATTATGGTCCATTCCTTCCATCATTTGGTAATTATGAAAGTATTATGAATCATCATGAATTACGACTTCCATTTTTGAGTGGGGAAATTTGATACATTGGTGGAGAGTTGAGGGAAAGGCCCACATCTCATGAATCCAAGGTCATCCTAAGAGAATTTTGTATGGAATATTAAATTCAATGACATGGATAAAGATCTAATAGACAATAGGACCCACCGTGATGGGGAGATAGATGGTGCATGCCACTGCCATTCATTGTCATCATATGCTTTTATTATGCTCAAATTGGGTCCTAGTGAGGACTCAAAATATCCTAATTTATTAATAAAATTTATATAGAAAATATTAACAGCATATCCTTCATCTACAAGGAATCATAAAATTTTGTGGTTAGTAATGGATACTTCTATATATATGGGGTTATTATGGTTAGGTCTTATGGATGGCATATTTTGGGGATTAAAGGTGATCTGTTAGGATTGAGATAGATGACCAACTAAGGATTGAAACTAGTACACATCCATGTCTGTAGGCACTATTGACTCATGAAGGATTTGATTTAAAATGTCTTAGTGGATAGAGGAAGATTTGATAAGATCCATGATATAGATCTGGGTAGGGGTATTCTCTAACTATTGGCTAATGTCACAATCTCCTATAGAAGTACTTGAGGTATTATTGGGTACATTAGAATTTTTAGGTGCCTTTTGAGGTGGATGTTTAGAGGGTGCCCCTAGGATAGTAATCTTACCATGTCAAGTTATCACAACATTATTTAAACAATCCCCTTTAACTTTAATGACTAGATGAGAAGGTATTTGGGGTTCATCAAGTGTTTTGGCCTTAATTTTAAAGGTGTAAATGTGATGAATGTACTGATAAGGAGTGTGATAGTAGTCAACATGATTGAAAGAGGATGATTGACCTTGGTCCCTAGATTCACCTTTCTTCCATTGGTCATGCTTAGGAAATAGATCTATTTTTATTCCCAAATATTTTAGAAGTAGGGAAATTGTCTTCACCTTTAAATTTTATTTCCCTTTTCTCAATCAAGTCTTGAATGAAGTTTATTAGCCATATACATTTATGTGTTTCATGACATTTGACCTTATGATAGTGATAATATTCATTCTCTTTAAACCAATCAAGGTATGGTTTGGTCCCATCAAGATGTCTAATTTTAGGTAAATTAATCATATTGGTAGTTATTAGTTTTTTCGAGACATTTTCAACTGGTTCCCCAAGATCAATATAATGTCGCTTCCTTATTTTGGTTCCTAGTTTGCCTTATGGGATGAAAATATTGGAAGTATAAGTAAAGGTGGAGTTTTGGATTGTTTGGACATGTTTGGAATCAGTCACACTGTCTCTAACAAAAAAAAATTCTTGTTGAAGAACTTAGGCTTTTCAAAAGGGGTATTATTCTGATTATGATCAGTGTGAGAATATAACTTGATGACCCCTTTCTCAATAATGGATTTATAGATCTAGATCCATTTTTCTATTATTTAATCAGAATTAGTAACACAATTAAGATTTAATTAGTGGACCAATTTTGAATTAAGGTTATTGATAAAGATATTGGTCAATTCCTTTTCAAGGATAGAACAAGGGACACGACTAGCCAAACTATGCTAATGTTGTAGGAAAGAGACAAGAATTTATCTACTCTAGCATTATATAGGTCTACCATAGTTATGTCATGCTCCACATTATAAGAGAAGTGTCTTAAAAATTTATCAGACAAATCCTTAAAGGATGAAATTGGCCCTTTTGGAAAATGTGTGAACCATTCTAAGGTAGGTCTTACAAGAATTCTAGGGAATATTCGAAGCATATATGCATCACTATAGGTGACCTCATGGCATGCTATAAATAATTCATGAACATGGACACATGGATATCCCTTTCCCATATATTTTTCAAACTTGGGTGGCCTAAAACGAGTAGGAAAAGGAACTTGGAGGATGCTCATGTCCAAGGGGTTGGAGCAAAATATTTTGAAGAGCCTCTTTCATGGCTTGCCATTCACTAGAAAAAGTATGATCTATTAAGAGACTTGAAGTTAATATAGGATTAGGCTTGGGTTTGTGTGAATCATGGTGAATATTAGTCAAGGGAGTTTTGATAGGTCATTTTGGTGAAGCAGACTTATGGAATATTAAATTAATCTAAGAGGCCAAGGAATTGATTTGTTAGGTTATTAATTTAGGATATCAAACATAGATTTTTTGTAATCCCTTTCAGCTTGATATTTTAAGGTACATCTCCCTCTATCAACCTTGACCATATTAGCATTAGTATCTTGGGGGACATATTTTTTCTCCTCTTCTTCTTGTTTGAGATTGACTATTTCATTATCAACTTATTGAATTAATGGATTACGATTAAATAATGTAGTGTGATGACATGGTGTTTGGGTCAAATTATTTAAGAGATTAGTATTAAAGGTGGACATTAATTTTTCTCCAATCCTAATAAGATGGGTTAGGAACTAGTCTCAGTTTTCATATATGTATTTGTTAAAGTTGGTTATGATCTCATCATTATTAAAGAATAATGGTGAATGTCATCATCACCTCCCAGGGTATGCATATCACTTAGATTTTCTTCATCATTTATGTGTTGCTCACCTAACATATTAAGGATATATTTAGGCTAGTTTGATCCTTGTCCAAGCTTCAATCTTTGAATATGGGTTTGAGGTGTCATATGGATGGATGATATAGATGGATGATAAATGAAAGTGATGAGTAATGAAAGTGATTTAAGATTTCCTTATAAATAAGGTTGTTTTGATGTGTAAGAAGATTAGGAAGTATTGATAAAAATAATGTCTTTGTAACTGAGCACAAAAGGGAATATGTTATCCTAGAGTGGACCCAAGGTTTTGACCTAATATAAATAGGTGTCATATTTTAGACAAACAATATGACAAAGGTTAGCAAAGTATCAATAATGACAGGGTCCAAACTAGCAAAAGGACAAGGTATCTACATTGTCTAATTTTAAACTAACAAAGTGACAACAAGACTATGATGGTACTAGTTATAAACTATTAAAATGATGAGATTGAATATGATAGGTACTAGGTTTGGAACAAGCATATCAATAAGTTTCTAGCAAGGTGATCAATGTATGAGTATAAAAAAAGGGTAGAGTGATAAATGAAATGGTAGTATGAGGATGAGGGGAGAGTGTATAGAAAATAGGTAATGATAGAGTAAAAATATGATGGTATTCCTAGAGAGACAAGCAAAGGGAGTAAATTTTAAGTAAGAAGAATATGACCAATGATTAGCTCAAATTTATACAAATATATGCTCAAGAGGGGATTCTAAGGTGTAATAGATTAGGTGTGGATGGGATGAGTATCCAAGTATACCTAAGAGATGGAAAGGGTTATGATAGAAAAATGATTCTAAGGAAAGTGTAAGGTAATTAATAGGATGATAAGGTGGATGAGGATAGGTATGATAGGTGATGAAAAGGAATGAAGCAGTTGTTAATCAGATAAGTATTTGTTAACCTGTGGCTAACTAGGTTTGCTTATTTATGGAATGTGTTGGAGAGTTGTCATGATGATGTCATGGAGATGCTCTGGTGAGTGGATGAAGTTATTTTATAGCCTAAGTGACATTTACAAAGTGTGAAATGTGCTTGTTCATGTATGCTTGAAGGTGGTTTGTTTGTTTTCCAGAATTTGATTGGTTAGAGATGTTCAGGGTTGAGTATGGTGATTGGATCATGTGCAAGAGGTCCACAAGATGTTATTTATGCTTTGATAACTTGTGTGCACAAGTGAAATTCATCTAGTTGATCATAATTTTCATCTAGACACTTTAGGTCCAGTGGTAGAAAATTTGAGTTGGAAATTTGATGACATCACCATTGTAATGTGGGAAGGAATCAAGGGGAGTGGATCATATGGTTGTGATTACATTAGTCCCTAGTTATTATGCACCAAATCTCAAGTCATGCATCAAATCATGGTTAAAGATATAAGGATGTAAAGTTAGCTTCTTAGACAGATTTCATTATTTTCCCATACTTAGCCAAATTTGCAAAAGTGGCCATGAAGAGTTCAGTAAGCATGTTGATGAGGTCATCATTTACACATGTGGATGTTTCAAAAGAAGGTGATTATATGGGTTTGTTTAATTTTGGATCTATTTTATTTTCACTAATTTTTATAGCATGTGATGTAGTGCATCAAGAGATATAGATGTGAAAAGTTACGCTCCCAGACATTTTGATTGTGTTTTCCCATACTTAGCCAATTTTGCAATGAGGTAGAAATAGCTGAGTGAGCATATTGATGTTGTTATATCTTGCACATGTAAAGGTGTCAAAATAATATAATCATATGGGTTTGTTTAGTTTTGAGCATAGATTATTTTCACTAAATTTTAATTCATGCACTGAAGTATGACAAAAGTTATGAATGCTCAAAGTTGGCCTCTCAAGCAGTTTTGGACATGGTTGGCTCTATGACAAAAGTTTTTGAGAAGGCACTTTAATGATGTCATATCTTGAATGCATGAGGATTCTAAGAGTAGTGTGTCACATGGTTGGATTCTCCTTGGTGAGGAGATCATCTAGTCCAAATTTGAGATCCTACAAGTAAGTGTGAAAGAATTTATTGAGATGCAAAAATGGCTACTCACGCATATTGACAAGGTCCCCATAGCCATTTTTAAAAGTGTTAAAGCTCAAGCAAGATTGATGGAGCATGTTTGCTCCAAGGAGTCAAGATGTAGAAAGATGATGATAAGTGCATGGCATTTAACATCTAAGCAAGGGTACAAGAAAAGGATCCAATGATGAGTGGGCATTTGTATAGTTGATCAAATGGTGATCATTGATTGATAAAAACTTGATTGATCTACAGAGATTGATGGAACACATTAAATTCAACATATCAAGGATGCATGAGATGTGTTCAAAGTAACTATGGTTTAACAATTAATCATTGGTTCTTATATTTTAAATATTGATCAAGATCAAAAGAGTGTATTTGATCAGGAGATAAGATTTTATGAGATTTGAGCACTATGTTTGAAGGTTAACTGTGATTGGTGCTATTCAAATATTTAAATATTAACATACAAAAAAACTAGTGTCTAGTTTTTGGACCATAGCTTTCAATAGAAGATGAATTTGCTCATGTAGTAAAAATCAAAGTGGTAGAAGACTCCTAGGTGCATCTAGAAATATGGATTTAAAGATTTAGAAGTGTGTGTAGACAAAGATATTGAGCTTCAAAGTTGATTGCATGTTTGTGCTTGTTATACAAGTGATCAAAAAGGTTATTCAAGTTTTTATTTATGTTTTTCTGATGTCCCGCGATACCTTAGCTATTAGGGAGTGTTGTAGACTCCATAAGGCTACTCTGTGTGGATTTTGGAGGTGTGATCAATCTATCTTGAGTATGAACAATGCTTAAGAAGTTGATTGTATGTTTGGTAATGGTGTTCTTATGTGGAAGTTTTGTGTTTGAGTTGTTTGAGCATATATAGAGGTGAACTAAGTCAACTATAATGATTTGAGGATGTCAAAGGGGACATAAAGAGTGGACCCATGTCTTTTAAAGTGGTCATGTGTTCTTTTTTCTCAATGGAGTGTTGAAAGAGAGAATGGGTTCACATGAGACCTATAAGGGATACAAGTGCCTTATTTAAAAGGTGTATCTACTTAAGTGTGACCTATGTAAGATGACTTAAGGGTGAAGGTATTTTTTTATGGCCAACAAGGAAATATTATGATTTTATTTATTTATGATTGCTCTATATATAGTAGAAAAAATGTGTGTGTTTTTAGATTTTGAGAAAGATAGACTTGGTGTGGAAGTTCTTGAGAGAGATTGGGGAGAGAGTCTTGTGTGTCATTTGTGGAGGAAGGAGAGGTAGAGTTCCCTAAGAATGAGTTGAAGAGAATAATAGATTGAGGATTATTTGTATGATCTATAGGTCATAATTCTGTTAGTAGAATAGTGCTCTTGCAGATTGAGTGTGAGCAAAGGTGCAAAGGTGAGTTAATCAAGAGGTCCATCATCAGGTGTTGAAGACATTAGCTCTAAGGTGGAATTGTTCTTTCCAAGGAGGGTCTCAATGACTTGATATTCCTTAGGGGTACTTTCTCCTTGTGAAATAAGGTTTTGCTAAAAATCTTTGATTAGAAGGACTTGATCAAGGTTGTAGCTCAGAAGGACTTGACCAGTCTCTTGTTTGTCATCATCTTATAGGACAATAGTCCATGTTTTTGCAATATTTAAAGTGGGTTTTATTCCTTAAGAGGGTTTCCCACATAGTTCTTGTGTTACATATGTGATCTTTCATTATGATTATTTTTCACTGCTATGAATGATTTGTATGCTTCATAAATTCTTGTGTTGAATGTTTAAATATTTGCAAGGGTTTGGAAACTGAATTGGATTATTTTCCATCAGTAATTTACCACACACATCTTAGTGGATGTTACCTCTAATATATAGTTTTATAGGGCTCACAAACAACATTAGTTTTGACAACACTCAAATAATCATGCAAAAACTATAAACTTATATATAGTAAACTTGACATGGGGGTGTAACTTGACCCTGCCCCACCTTACAACTTCATGGTGAGAGGAAAATTTTAACATTTTATTTAGTAATTAAATTAAATGAAGGTGTCTCCCACCCTCTCTCACCATCTGTATTTGGTGGGTGATCTTGGGGGATGTTGTTTTCCAAATATCAGATGCTTATTACAACCAAAAGTCCTATTATAGGTACAATCACTAAGAGTGGGGGTAAATTAGTGAACCTACATATTTTTATTTAAAGTATAATCCTTTAAAAATATTTAAACAATCATCATAAATCAACTTGATCAAGAAACATTAACAAGAGAGGTCATTCATTCAATGCATACACCAGATCAAACACATAACACATATTTCCTATGAGAAACCCTCATGGGGAATAAAACCCAATCTCAAGTATGTAACACATGGACTATTATCCTATAATAAATTACAAATAATATACTTGTAAACTCATTTATAATAGAAAACCTTGATCATATCCTCTTGACCAAAGGCCTTTAGTGAAACAGTTGTTTCACAAAGAGCAATTGTCCCTAAGGAAGATCAAGTCCTTTAAACCCTCCTTTGAAGTTAACACCTATAAACTTGATGATGGATATCTATTTATCTAACCCCTACACAAATTTTATCTCTATCTCATGCAGGCCTCTCACATAGGCATGCCACAATCTCTCTTCTTCTTCACTCAAACCATCCTCATATGCACACTCAGACCTCTTCCCATATCTTAAAACTGAAAGAAATTTTTTTTGACATCATAAATATGTCTTATAGGTCATACACACAATCATCAATCTTCTCTGATCATCACTTTATCAACCAAAAACTCTACCTCTCCTTCATTCCACAACTCTCACATACACCTTACACTTGTCTCACAAAGTCTTCCACAAGCCTAGAAACCAACACATTTGGTTTCACCATTTATAGAGAATTCATGAATTAACAAGAATATAATATTTGTTTTTTATCCACAATACATGTCTTCATCCTTAAGTCATTTCACATGGGTCACACTTATGCACAATCCACTTTCAAATAGGCCTAAGTCACTTTTAGGTCTTATGATGACCCATTCAGCTCTTTGACACTTCTCTAAGAAAATAAAAAGCATATGAACATTTTAAAAATGCATTAACCTATACCATATTATCTATAGATCCTCATTAAGTTTTGAAAATCATCATAATACCCTTCTGCTTAAGCATAAATTACTCAAACAACATTTTATGCACATAGTCACCATAAACGAACACACAGTCAACTTCTAAACCTTTTTTTAATATTTCATGTGATTGGTTAAACCTTCATAATGAACACATATGATCCTAATGTAATACAAAACATTATCCAATATATAATTCATCATTAAACATCAAAACAAACT
Source organism: Torreya grandis (assembly GCA_037957365.1). Lineage (NCBI taxonomy): Eukaryota > Viridiplantae > Streptophyta > Pinopsida > Cupressales > Taxaceae > Torreya > Torreya grandis. The sequence continues at coordinate 3,588,330 of JARHVA010000796.1, forward strand.
CAATTACCCTTCTCGGGTTACTTGCAGAACATAATTGAACACATAGTCAACTTTGGAGCTCAATAAATTTATCTATACATATATTCAGACCCTAAAATATATATTAATAGATGAAACTTGTATTACTCTACCAATTTTATTTTTATTTCATCAACAAATTAATCTTATATCAAAAGATATGTCTCAAAAACTAGACATTGGTCTTTTCTTTGCAAAATTCAAATATTCAAATACCAATGGTCATAGTTAAAGTTTGAACACTATGCTCACATCTCATATCCTCACTGATCATATTAAATAATCATCATTGATATTCTCCTAAATTTAATTCATAGTTCACTAATTCCCAAATGTTAAACCTTGAACATGTTGACCTCATCTTGTGCACTCTTGTAATATTGACTCATCATGCATCGTCGATCTCTACATATCAATCAGGTCTTTATCATGTAGTGTGTACCATTAAATCAATATATATAAGCACACACTCACCATTATATCCTTATCTTTTACCTTTTATTATATTTAAACCTTGAATACTTCTTACCATATCTCTCAATACACACTATTAGATCAAATTATACGATTACTCACAAGCCATTAGATCTTCATTTGATCATAATCTTTAACTCTATTAACCAACAAACAATTTGACCTATTTGAATTGATGTGAACCATAGATATATATGTAAAAATTCATAAAAACCATTGGATCTCCATTTGGTCTTGAACTTTAACATTGTGCAAAAATGACTAAGTATGGGGACCATTGCTTATCTACCTGGAAGGCCAACTTTGTACCTCCATATCTTTTGCTTCGCTCAAGTGCATATTATATAATTTGGATCATATGATCTCCTCACATAGGATAATATATCCATGTGTTAATATGATCTTGAAAACCTCACACGTGTGAGATATAACAATATTAAAATGCCTCCTTAGATTTATCTATCACATAACCAACAATGTCAAAAATTGCCTAGAAGGCCAACTTTGCACATGCATATCTTTTGATGCACTTTGGCACATGATCTAAAATTTAGAAAAAATCAACTAGGAAAAAAATAAACAAACCCATATTATTAAATTCTCATGAAATATCCACACATTTGATATATTCCATCACCAAATTACTTAGCTTTTTCTTACTTCATGCAAATTTGGTTTGAGTATGGGAAAACAATGTCAAACTGCTTGAGAGCCCAACTTTGCACTTGCATATATTTGACTACACTTAAGTGCATGACATAAAATTTAGTTAATATAAACTATTTACTAATTTTATCATAACCATATGATCAACTCCCCCTAACTCATCCACATGTGGTAATGGTGATGTTAGCAAACTACCTACTCAAATTTTCTAACACTAGACTCAAAATGTCTAAATAAAAACAATGATCAACCAGATGAAAATGAATCATTCAAACAAGAACTAAAATCATATAAAACCTTTTATATGACCCCTTTCACATGCCGAATACTCCATAATCATCCATGAACATCTTTAACTATGCTAAAACTAAAGATCAACCAAGCCACCTTTAAGCATACTAGGACAAACACATTGCATACTTTGTCATTGTCACTTAGGATATCAAAGCACTTAATCCACTCACTAGGACACATATATGACATCATCATGACATAATTAACAATACTCCAATAATCTCTTCCTTTGTCATTGATGTTAACACACATCATATATCAATATAGAACTCACCTTCCTTCTCTCTCTTCAAGCACTCCTACAACATGAACTTTCTCCCCCTTTGACACAATGAAAAAGTGGGCACCAACTGATCCTAAGGACCTAAAAAAAATACCAACATGAGTATACCATCATATAAATATAGTACAAACTCCCCCTTACCTTGATCCTGTCTCTTTTTGCCTTGATAATTTCCTCTTGCTCCATGTCAACACTCTCTTGAACCAAGCACTAAAACCAATGAAGGAGCACACAAAACACTAAAATATTATGGAACTCACCAATAAACATCTGAGATGGACTCCCCCTAATATTTTTCATCCATTTCATCATTTGAGCATCTTCAGATCTCCACACACCATGAAAAACCACCATACATGCTTATTAGCCTTCTCTCTCAAACCACCTCAAGGACAACCAAAATAAATTCATGTCACTCATAAAATAAGAAACATGATCTAAATAAACCTAAGAAACCACATTGAAATAATCATACCTTGATATTTTTTAGAAACTAAACAAAAATCACTCTTCTTCTTACAAGGCATGTCTAGTCTCCTTGTAGCCCTACTTGGAACTTGTAGAGCCCACAATTTTTAGTAAATAGATCATCAAGACCTAAAACTTCATATACAGATAACTCTCATACTCCCCCTCAAACACAACAATTTCAACACCTATATCATCCTCTACAACATAATTCCTTCACAAACCAACTTGTCAATTATGCCTCCATCTTGATAAAAACATGAATAACTTGAAAAACACAAACCTTCAAATCTCTATGAAGAATAATTTAAAAACCCATTTATCCCATTCAACCAATTAAGAATCCTTAGATCTCATATCATAAGGCATACCACTTTTCAATCAAAGCCCAAAACCCTAGAATCTCAAAACAAATAGAGTCAACAAACCTCCTTCTGGTCAACGTCCACCTCTAAAACTTCTTGTACACCTAGAGAAAACCATTATACACTTCTAGACCAAAGTTTGAGCATCCGAATATTTGGTAATTTATACATCCTATAACCTTTTTAGTACTTGCATACTTTTAAGCACAAACTGGGAAACCCAAGAGCAAATAAAAAATCTCTAATTTGACTTCAACACACCTTCAGACCACAAAACCACTTGGAGCATACTATAATAAGGTCAACAAACCTTTTTATGCAAAAATATAATCTTTTAAAATCACAAATCCTCTTTTTCCACTTGAAAACCTTCAATCTAACCCTATAGATTGACCATATATAGTTGTGACATCATTCTAACATCAACATAACATCTCTTCCACCTGGACATATCTGTTCTAACTAAGAACACTCATCTATAGATTTCTATGACAATTTTAAGAACACCACATCAACACTTGATTCTCCATTAAAATGAGTATCTTAAGAAGCATAGACAAAGACATCTTTTGCACCACAATGCTCTTAGAACAAATTGAAGCTAGGAGTGGCCCACATCTCCTCAATAACCACTAGAATCCTCTTATAACTATAAGACTCTTACTCTTATTCTCCTTCTTATTATTCTGAACTATGACAACTAGTTCCTTTTGTATATCACTATCCTTCTCTTCTAAGATATAATTGGCAACACATGGAGAAACTTGGAATTTTGACATACATTTTCATTTGAGGAATCAACCTTGCAATTATGAACCTCATCATTAGGCACTAACAATTGATGTTATTTAAATAAAACTTTCTCAACAATAGTAGGATGTTCACTTGGATCCATACTTACCTCAGAACTAGCTTCATCTAGCACCTTGGTCTTCTCTTTGAGCTTGGTCTCTTCATTCTCAACATGAGTAGACAATGAGAGCCCTTGATACTGTTTAACTTCTATAGCATTTTCCACCATAGTAAATAGATTACTTGGACCTCCATTCTCATCATGACTCATACTTACCACCTTTGGTCTCCATGAGTTAACTTTCCTTCTACCTTGCACTCTTGGAGCCTAATTGAACCTATTCTAATTTAATGGCCTTTGTTTGAAGAATTTAGCAATGCGACCTCTCCGTTCACATTTGTAGCAAACCATACTTCTTGATGGAAACTCAGTTTGTCTTACTTTGTTTGGAAAAAAACTATCAATGTGTCCATTGTCATGACAATTGAAACGAATTGCTCTTTTTGAATAAGACTTACCTTGCATTTCCTTATTTGGATAATGCTTAGCAAAGTGTCCCTCATTAAGATAGTTGAATAACTTAACCTTGATCACATCTTTTGACTGATGACCTCCATCATAGTTCCATGCAAATTCATTTCTAACAGGTCTCTTGCATTCTCTAACCCTATGACCAAATTGATTACATGTGTAAAAGTAACCATTAAAACTTGCATACCTCATAGCATTTGGTTATCTGATATAATTTGACTTCATTCTACTAGCACCTTCATTCTTCAAATACTGATCCACCTTTCTCTCATTAATGTTCATGTCAACTTGAGAAGCAACTTTGGGCTCTTCATTAAAACCCAATTTAGATCTGTCATTATTTGACTTTTGACTCTTTAGGAGATCATCCAAATCACTAGAACTTTTATCAAACTTGACAAATGATTTCAACTTGCTTACAAATTTCTCTAACTCATATTTCAAAGACATGATCTCATAATCATACCTTGAGCATTGTTCTTCTTTTGTTTTTAAGGTTGTAGACAAGACTTGAAATTAACAACTAAGATGATTGACTATATCTTCATGCTCTTTAGCATCTTCATCCATTCTTACCTCAAACACACTAAATTTCTCCTCAAAATCCTTGAGTTTAGATTTCATCTATTTATTAATCTTCTTCTCAATCTTTAGTTCTTCATGAGCATTTGTCAACGCAGTCTCATAGTCTACCTCATCTTCATCATTATATGAATCATACTAAGTAGACTCCTTTTGATGTGAGCAATTGCCTTCCTCAGCCATGAATAGATCTTTATATTCAACATGATCATCATCTTCATGATCATACTCTGAGTCACTGAATTCACTCTTATCTAATGAGTTTTAATCTTTTTTGGTGTAGAGACTTTTCTTGTCCTTGAAGTACTTCTTCTTATTGTCAAACCTTTTGAATCCCTTTTTACTTTTATCATATATGAATGATATTTTTCCATCATCATGACCTTGATCATGCTCTTCATAATCATCCTTCTTATACTTATGAGGTCACTTATTAGCAAAATATACTACTTCTCCATAATTGAAACATTTGAGGGGTAGTTTACCCTTATACTTGCCTAAACCTATTTTCAATTTTCTTGAAATTAAAGCAATTAGTTCATCCTCATCTATATCAGAATTGTCATCCTCTTTGGGTTTCTTAGCTTGGAATTTATTTTTTGGCTTCATCTCTATTTTTAATGTTACTTCCTTCTTTGGTGGTATATCATCATTATTCCTCATCTCATAGGCAGTAAGGGTGCCATGCAATTAATCTATATTCAATTGAGTAAGATCATGACTTTCTTCTATAGAAAGTACTTTTGGATCAAACTTGAGGGATAAATACCTAAATACATTTTAAACTATAGTATCCTCTTCAAGTTTCTATCCAAGACCTCTGATGATGTTCACAATCTCATCAACTCTTTGTAAAAAGGATGCCAAAGAATCCTCTTCATTCATCTTGAGACTTTCAAATTGCCTTTTATGAGTCTACAATGTAGCAAGATTAATCTTTAAATCTCCTTCATAAATGATTAGCATTTTTTCCCATATCTCTTTAGCATATTTAAAATGGATTACCTTAGTGTATTTAGTCTTTGAAATACCACAAGTGATAGCATTCATTGCCTTGGAATTATTCTCAAACAAATTCTTGTATGTAGTATTAGATGAAGGAGAAGGACGAGCAACATAACCATTCACAATAAATTGCCATACATCAAACCTTAGGGACATAATATATGTCCTCATATTTACACTCCAAAAATCATAATTGGATCCATTTAATATTGGTGTTTGTTTAGTATAAAAAACTCTTTGATGACTACCCATATTGTACCTTGGATCACCTTTAAGTTGTTTAGCCTTTACCAAAGGACTTGCTTTGATACCAATTATTAGAGGTATAATCACTAGAGGAGGGGTGAATTAGTGAGTCAATATATTTTTATTTCAATTTTAATCCTTTTAAACTATTTAAACAATCAACATATATCAACTTGATCAAGCAACATTAAAAAGAGATCTCGTTCACTCAATGCATACACAAGATCAAACATATAACACAGTTCTTATGGAAAATATTCATGGGGAATAAAACTCACTCTCAATTATACAACACATAGACTACTATCCTATAATAAATTATAAACAAGAGACTTGTCAAATCCTTTAGACCAGCAAACCTTGATAATATCTTCTTGACCAAAGGCCTTTAGTGAAACACCTATTTCACAAGGAGAAACTACGCCTAAGGAAGATCAAGTCCTTTAGACCCTCCTTTGAAGTAAAGGCTTCCACCTTATAATTTATGTCTTCAACACCTGATGATGGATCTCTATTCATCTAACCCATGCATAAACTCTCTCTCTATCTCAAGCAAGCCTCTCACATAAACATGACACAATCTCTCTCTTTCTTCACTCAAATTGTCCTCATATACACACTCAAACCTCTTCACATATTCTAAAACTATAAGAGCACTTTTATGAAATCATAAATATGACTTATAGGTCATACACATATTCATCGATCTACTTTTATTGTTAATTCATCAATTGGGCACTCTACCTCTCATTCACTCCACAACTCTCACATACACCTTGCACTTGTCTCACAAAGTCTTCCACAAGCCTAGAAACCAACACATTTGGTTTCACCATTTATATAGAAATCATGAATTAACAAGATCAAAATATTTCCTTGTCATCCATAATATATGTCTTCATCCACAATCCACTTTCAAATAGGCCTAAATCACTTTTAGGTTCTATGATGACCCATTTAGCTCTTTAACACTTTTTTGAGAAAATTAAGAACGTAAAAACACGAAAATACATGAACATATTCCAAATGATTTATAGGTCCTCTTTAAGTGCCAAAAATAATCATAGTACCCTTTTTCTTAAGCATTGTTTGCTCAAATAACATTTTGTGCACATAGTCACCATGAATGAACACACGATCAACTTTTAAACCTTTGTTAATACTGCATATGATTGGTAAAATATTCATAATTCACACAGATGATATTAATGGATGATACAACATGATCCAATAGATAATTCATCATTAAACATTGAAACAACATTAGAATGAGCTCAATTACCCTTCCTAAGTTACTTGTAGAACATAATCAAACACACAGTCAACTTTGGAGCTCAATAACTTTGTTTGTACATATATTTATACCTTAATGTGTGTGTGTGTGTGTGTGTGTGTGTGTGTGTGTGTGTGTGTGTGTGTGTGTGTGTGTGTGTGTGTGTGTGTGTGTGTGTGTCTTGGAGTCCTATACCACTTTTATTTTTACTACATGAGCAAATACATCTTAGATCAAAAGACATGGCTCAAAAACTAGACACTAATCTTTCCTTTATAAAATTAAATTATTTAAATGCCAATGGTCACAGTTAAACTTTAAACACTATGCTCACATATCATGTCCTTGATGATCAGATTAAACATGCACCATTGATATTATCCAAAATTTAATTCATAGTGCAATAATACCTAAATTTTAAACCTTGAACATGTTGACCTCATCTTGTGCACTCTTGTAATATTGACTCATCATGCACCATCGATCTTTGTGGATCAGTCAGGTCTTTATCATATAACGCGTACCATATTATGCCTATTTTTTACACCCCCTAATTTTTTAAAATAATAAGTTGATATTATTATTTTCCATAGTGATGACTTGGTCATAAAATTGAAAATTGTAATCGGGGACCCTAAGTCAATTAGTTTCATTTATGAATACACATTGTTTTTAATTACGTATTTTAATGATTATCATATTCTATAAATTTATATCTTCATTATAGTGGTTTTAAAAAGCATTTGTGGATCAATCAATAAAATTTTCATATGTATATAATTAAACTAATGATATAATTTAAATTGTAGATAAATTAATAATCAAATATGATCAAATTGTATTCAGATTATAAAGGTTATCATATATTTCTCAGTTGAAAAATGAACCTCAATTGGGAAAATCCTAGTCATAAGGAATATCATTTTGAAGTAATACATTTCATTTTTGAAAAATAATTATGATCATTTTTTAATTCCTTTGAAAGTTTACTTTCATAAAAGACCTTTGAAGTTGTTCACATTTTGGGGTTGATTTATTGTTTGGATTAATTTTTTCTTTTTAAAGGTGTGAAGGGATCTTAAAATTTCTAAATGTTTAATTCTTTATTTTATTTATTTAAGATTCCTAGTTCAATATTTCCTATGCCTAATTTTTAAGGGTAATAAAGTACTTTCAAAAACAGCTTACCTTAGGATTATGTATCTTAAGTATTGAAATGATATTATCAAACTAATCGGGTCATGGTGTTAAGTCTTAAGCTTTTGTGAAAGATAAGTATGTTCTTTACCTAGTCTAAGGTTGAAGGTTTAATTGCAAAGCATATTCAATGTTTTGTTGGTAATGAGTTGGTCTCCATTGAGTTGGTTAGAGCATTAAAAACAAAGCATATCTTTGATGCTTTGATATCACCGTAGAGATTTAGGGGAAATAGGAATTTAATAGAGTTTACATATGCCTCAATTTGTGGAAGTTAGTTATGTTTTAACATGAAGAATTCGTGGTAACTAAATTTGTCTATTTGGATATCAAAGTTGGCAAGGTTGCTAAATGTATCTTGATTAAATGCAAGCCAATGAAAATTAAACACTTCACTAAGTTGGTTATGGTAAAGGAGTAGTAGATATAAGTGTTCATTTTCATAGTTTTTGTTCATTTTTGGCAAGCTTCTCACAGAAATAGAGCTCTAGTTAATTGGGTTCTTAAGGTTCCAAAGAGAAATTTTGAAAGATTTCAGGTAGAAAATATACAAAGGATCACAATTAGATATGCCTTGAATAGTTTAAACAAGTTTTGAAAAGATTTGATGCCTATCCTAAATAGTTTATGGTTATAAATAAATTATGTAAGTTGTGTTGCATGAGATAAAATTTAGCAAAATAAGTTTCTGCATGGGACTTTGAAAGATCATATGGCACTTATATTTAAAATTATTTGAATCCATCACTTCTTTGCTTTATGTTGGTGAAAACTAGTTTATTTTTTAATATATTTTGGTAGTCAACAAAATACATGTGTTGATTTTTGGTTTTGAGCAAAATATATGAGAATATTCAAATTTTTTGATTATCTATGAAGTCATAAATAGTTATGGTGAAAAATAATGAATGTCACAAAGAAGGAATTTGTATCCATTTATTTTTAGTTCAATGATTGTTAACAAATGTGTGCAGTTGAAAGGCTTCATTTTTATTTTGGAATTCGATAAGATACAACCTGCTGAAGTTTTTACGCTTATAATGAGAATTTGGCACATAGGTTATTTTGCATAGTTGCATTAGTGTATCCAGCATGTAAATATGTTTTTTAAATGAAATGCTTTTATAGTCTCAGATATTATTGGTTTTTCAAGAAAATATTTTGTGAAATTGATCAAACTTTGAAATATGGAAAATAGTATGGGCAGAAGAGAATATGACAAATGATGAAAAATAGAAAAAAAAAATCTGGATATTCAAGAAGTGGATTCATGATAGTAAATAGAAGATGAGTAATGGGTTTTCATTTGATTTTATAAATTAGTTCAATTTCCTTCTAATGTACAAAATTTATAAAATCATCACCTACAAAAAAATTTGTGATGTTAAATTTGACGGCCAAATGACTGTCACCACAAACCAAAAATTATGCAGTTTGATGGTCATTTGAACATCAAATTTAATCTAGATAAAAAACATAGTTGTTTCATGGAGAGTTTGGGTTCATCTTTCACTTGATACAATCAAAATATTTTTACTATCGAGGAATTTTATAAAATAATTATTTTTGGAAGCATGGTGTTCAAATGAAATAAGAACAAAAAAATTAGTTTTAGAGATTTTGGATTTATTGTTTGGCAATAAATGGATTATATACATGGTATAATTCACCTTTATATATATACTTTCAGTTTAAAATGAAAATGCAAATAGTATTAATGCAAAATATTTATTTATTTAATATGATATTTTATTAGATTACTTATTGATTAAATGATATTCTAAATATTCTAAGTTGACTTAGAGGGGGTCCCCACCCATTAGGAATACCCGATCTAAATTAAAATATTTGATCTCTAAAGACTTTTTAAAAAGTCTTAAATAATTTTAATTTTTAACCACCAAATTAATTAACTTTTAAAGTTAATTAATAATGTTGATAAATAACTAGCTAAAATTAGTTATAACTTCTTTTCCAACTAACTTTGGAAGTTTAAAAGGAGATCAAAAATTTATTTTTAAGAGGAAGAACAACACAAGTACTGAAAACTTATACACTTGTAAAGTCATTCATTTATCTCTCTCTCTCTTCTATGCATTTTCTCTAAGATAGCATGATTTTTGTAGATAGACCAATGGTACTTTCTCTAACGGTTGAGTATATTTCTTAGATAATGTAGGTATATCCAGTTTTATATTGTCATTTATAACTGATTATATGAAGATTATCAAGTTTAATATCATTTGATGATTGCAACTTGTAGTCTGATGCATGGAATCTAAGTATTCAACTCGAATAATGATGAAAATATCGCTTTTACGACAAATTGTTGATTTAATTGATTGTAAAAGTTATGTTTTGAAGATATTTTGTATAAAAAATGTTGATTTATCAAATAAAATTGTTCTGATTTGCTAAGACGACTCTTATTTATTAAGACTCACAAATTTTCTATCTTATTATGCATTTTATTTATTTGTTAATTTTTATTAACTTTAAGTTTACTCTCTTTGATAGTTTCTATTTATTTTTGAATTCTTTATTTGTGTTAGTGTTAGTGGCAGTTTATTTTCTTAATTTATATAGTATTAGATTATTTTAGTTTTCTAGATTAGCTTTCTTTCTTTCTTCAAATTAGACTTAGATTTCAAATTAATTTGTTATAGAGTTAGTCTAGCCTTAGATTGTTTTATTTTATTTAGACTTAGTTTATTTAAATTAGTTGGTTTATGTTTTAGTTTAATTCTTTGTTTTCCTTTCTTAGTTCAGTTGTTGTCCTTTTTGTTTTATTTGGTTTGTTGAGTTATATTTATCTTGCATGATTATTTATGAGCACAAAACAATCTAAATTTTTTATCCTTCAAGAGATTGTCTAGTTCATAGACTTTATTCTATTGGATAGGTTAGATGATAGTTTATATCAGATGTGAGATAAAGTTATATAATATTAACTTCTTGGATCAAAACATTATTTATGAGTAATTTTTCTTAACATAATTGATTTTTATGTTGTATTTAATCGACTTAGTGAATATTTATACACTTGATTTAGATTTATTACTGAACATATTAAATCTCCAAAACTTTAAAAAACTTTTTTTTACATGTCTTAAGACTGATTTTTAGCCATAGATCCCTTACGATTAAACTAGTATGATTCCATCTTGACCTTCACGATAGGAGAATGAATTGATTCATTGGCATGAAATTTTTCACTATCAACAAATTTGGTGATTTTGTTGTGGACTTTAAATCAAATGTCTTTCTTTATTCATTCTTGTCTTCAATGATGCATATTAACATAATTTGTCGCTAGTTTTTAGTTTATAATTATCATAACTGATTGCCCACATTTTGATGCTAGTTTAGTGATTATTTCATGCTCAGTTATAAAAACTATAGATGAGCTCACTCAAGAATGGCTTTACATCAAAAGTTTAATAAAAAATCAAGTAGATCAATGTTTAATATCTTGGTTCACACTTTATTTGAAAGAAAAAGAGTCTATAGGAGAATATGTGTTGTATTTTCTTTTGAAATTAAATTAAATTCCTATTTCTTTTTGACCAAGTGGAAATCTTTTCTTTTTTGAAATAATAACTTATCTAAGAATTATATTTAGATTATTCATAAAATTGGTATTGTTGATTTTAGCTCAGCTTTGAAGTTTGCTCGCATTTGAAGATAAAATCAAGATTTATGTAAACTTGCTCATTCAATCATGATATATTACAATACAAAATATTCTTTACGTTAATGTTATAGTTTGAACATGAATTTCTTAAAGAAATTTCTATATTTTTTATTTATGATCAAATCATGGCATGGTATACTAAAAATACTTCTCACGAATTAGATTACAGTTCAGATACTTTATCAGAATGTTCTGATTTAGATTTTTTATCAAAATCAAAATTAGAGCAATTAAATTCATTTTATCAATCCGACCAATCATCTGATAACTTATTTTCTCTTAATTCTAACTTGTTTTTTAGTGATAACTCTTTGTCAGATAAAGTTACTCTTGATTTTCTTCTAGATATATCTAATAAATAAGATAATGATGTGTTGAAAAATAATGAATTAGAAACTCTTGATTTTGATATGGAATTTTTTTAGATTTTGAATCTAATTACTTTCTAAATAGAAATTATTCATCTAATTATGATTTTATTACTATCTATAACAATATCAAATATAATTCTAATCTTTTTGATAACTGTCCTATCATTTTTTACTCAAAAGATCATCTTGATGACAAAAATTTTGATCTCTTTGATGTTGGATTTAGTGCTATAACAACAAAAAAATATGTTTGCAATGTTGCAGACATCGAGATGAACAATTAATAGACTGAAGTTGATATGAAAAGTTTATTTTTATAGATTATTTTGATCACAATATGAAATTAATGAGTACGATATTTATTATAAGGTTTATTCTACAAAATCTGAATCAGAAGGTTTGTTTAATAATATTAATTATGAATATTTCAAATTTTATGACCCATTAGAGTTTGAAACAATAGATCCTACTGGATATGTTAAATTAGAAGACATTTAAATTTATTTAGAAATACCTGAATAGATAGTCAATATTCTCTCTATCCTAACCTTAAAAATATTCATCTTACTCTAAATCAGATAGATAATCTTCCATGTACAATACAAATCTAGGAAGTGGTTAAAAGCAAGCATAATTATGATTAATTTTGTTTATTCAAGGTTATTTAATGTGTTTATCATGAATATTTATATGCTGAAAATAATGTCTTACATTATATTTATATTGAAAGAGATCTTTTATCATTTATTTTTATACCTCTTTCATTCATTAAGTTTGATTTCTTTATTTTTGTTAGTTTCAGTTATGGTGTATCCTTCGTTTTGTCCCACAATGGATGATTTTGATGTCAGTTAATGATTTATTTCTTTTTTGTCTGTAAATATTTTATCAATTTTGGTTTGATGTTTCAATTTTTTGTTCCCTTTGATTTGTGTTCTTTTCTTTTATAGTTATTTGTTTGCTTATGTTGTTGCTTTCTTTTTACTTTTGAAGATATCAACAAGTATTTCAAGTGGATGAATTTTTTACCTTATGAGAGAAGAATGTGAGGATACTACAATTTTACTATAAGTATCAATTATTTTCAAATATTATTCTTTATAAACTTAGTTTTATTTATAAATAAATAATATATACTAAGTTATAACTAGTTGTCAAAGTAGAATTGAACTTTCAAAAATTGTATTTGAGATATTTATATTTTTTTATGCATTCAGCCTAAACTTCCCTACTATATCATTCCCTTTATTCATGCCACGCCAGCTAAACAACTCATCTCTTATCAAAATTTATTATTAAATAGGTTCACCCACATCTACTTGATAAATAATTGACCTAGATCACACTCTCAAGTTAATGTTCTTATAATAAGCAATTTGATTGCTACCCAATTTCATACTTGAAACTGGCTAGTGAGGTCACCAGTGTTATGCCTATTTTTCACACCTCCTTAATTTTTTTCAAATAATAAGTTGATACTCTTATTTTTCATAGTGATGACTTAATCATAAAATCTAAAACTACAATCAAAGATCCTAAGTCAATTAGTTTTATTTATGAATACGCATTTTTTTTAATTAAGTAATTTAATGATTATCGTATTCTATAAATTTATAGCTTTATTATAGTGGTTTCAAAAACCATTTATGAATCAATGTATCAAATTGGCATATGTATATGATTAAACAAATGTTACAGTTTTAGTTGCAAATAAATTGACAACCAGATATGATCAAATTACATTCAGATTGAAAAGGTTATCTTATAGTTTTTAGTTGAAAAATGAACCTCAATTGGACAAATCTCAGTCATAAGGAAGATCATTTTGAAGTAATATATTTCATTTTTGAAAAACAATTATGATCATTTTATTGGTTCCTTTGAGATTTCACTTTCATAAAAGACCTTTGAAGTTGTTCACATTTTGGGGTTGATTTATTATTTGGAATAATATTTTTTTAAAGGTGTGAAGGGATCTTAAAATTTCTAAATGTTAAATTCTCTATTTTATTTATTTAAGATTCTTAGTCCAAATATTTCCTATGCCTAAGTTTTAAGGGTAATAAAGTGCTTTCAAAAACACCTTACCTTAGGATTATGTATCCTAAGTATTGAAATGATATTATCAAACTAATGGGGTCATGGTGTTAAGTCATAAACTTTTGTGAAAGATAAGTATGTTATTTACTTAGTCTAAGGTTGATGGTTTGATTGTAAAGCCTATTCAATGTTTCGTTGGTAAAGAGATGGTATTCATTGAGTTGGTTGGAGCATTAAAAATAAATCATATCTCTAATGCTTCGAGATCACCTTGAAGATTTAGCAGCAATAGAAATTTAATACAGTTTGTGTATGTCTCAAATTGTGAAAGTTATGTTATAACATGAAGAATTAGTGTAGCTAAATTTTTATATTCAGATATCAAAGTTGGAAAGGTTGATAAATTTATCTCGATTAAATATAAGCCAATGAAAATCAAATAACTCACTAAGTTGGTTACAGTAAAGGAGTAGCAGATATAAGTATTCATTTTCTTGGTTTTTGTTCATTTTTGGTAAGCTTCTCGTGAAAGTAAAGCTCTAGTTAATTAGGTTCTTGAGGTTGTCGAGAGAAATTTTGAAGGATTTCAAGTAAAAAATATATAAAAGAGCATAATTAAGTATGCCTTGAATAGTTTAAACGAGTTTTGAAAAGATCTTATGGCTATCTGAAATAGTTTCTAGTTATAAAAAAATAATGTAAGTTGTGTTGCATGAGATAAAATTTAGCGAAATAAGTTTTTGCATGGCACTTTGAAATATCATATGGCACTTACAATTAAATTTATTTGAATCTATCACTTATTTGTTTTATTTTGGTGAAAACTGGTTTAGTTTTTAATATATTTTGGTAGTCGACAAAATATATGTGTTGAGTTTTGGTTCTAAAAATATATGAGAATATTCAATCTTTTTATTGTTTGTGAAGTCATAAATAATTATGGTGAAAAATAATGAATGTCACAGAGAAGGAATAGTTATCTAGCTATTTTTAGTTCAATAATTGTTTAAAAATGTGTGCAGTTGAAAGGTTTCATTCTTACTTTAGAATTCTATAAGATACAACATGTTGAAGTTTTTGGGCTTTTAATGGGATTTTGACACAGGGTATTTTTCATGGTTACATTAGTGTATCCCACATGTAAATACATTTTTTAGATGAAATGTTTTTACAATCTTAGATATTATTGGTTTTTCAAGAAAAGATTTAGTGAAATTGTTCAAGCTTCGAAATATGGAAAGTTTTGTCAGTTTTATTTTCAATTCTAGATTTAAGAGTCTATGCATAGTAGGATCCATTAATCTTGAAAGCATGGTATATTTAAAAGAAAAGGTATTTGATTTCTAAATTTTCCTTTCAAATATGGAAAATAATATGGGCAGAAGAGAATATGATAAATGATGAAGAATAGAATTTTTTTTTGAATATTGAGGAAGTGAATTTATGATAGTAAACAAAAGATGAGTAAAGGGTTTTCATTTGATTTTGTAAATTAGTTTAATTTATTTCTATTGTAAAAAATTTGTAAAATCATCACCTACAAAAAATTTTACGATGTTAAATTTGACATTCAAATGACTGTCACCATAACACAAAAATTATGCAGTTTGACAATCATTTGAACGTTAAATTTAAGATGGATAGAAAACATAGTAAAATGGTCATTTTCAACAAAGTGAAAGTTATTTCATGGAGAGTTTGGATTCATCTTTCACATGATACAGTCAAAATATTTTTACTATCAAGGTATTTCATAAAATAATTATTTCAAAAGCATGGTGTTGCACATGGAGTAAGAACAAAAAATTCAGTTTTGGAGATTTTAGATTTATTGTTTGGCAATAAACAGATTATATACATGATATAATTCACCTTTATATATATGTTTTAAGTTTAAATTGAAAATGCAAATAATATTAATGTGGAATATTTATTTATTTAATATGATATTTTATTAGATTATTTATTAATTAAATGATATTCTAAATATTCTAAGTTGACTTAAAGGGGGTCCCCAACCATTAGGAATATCCAGTCTAAATTGAAATATTTGATCTTTTAAGATTTTTTAAAAATGCTTAAATAATTTTAATTTGTAACCACTAAATTAATTAACTTTTAAATTTAATTGATAAAGTTGATAAATAACTAACTAAAGTTAGTTATTTATCAACTTCTTTTCCAACCAATGTTGAAGGTTTAAAAGGAGATCAAGGATTCATTTTTGAGAGGAGGAACAACATAGTTACTGAAGACTTATACACTTGTAAAGTTATTCATTTATCTCTCTCTTCTATATATTTTTCTGAGATAGCATGACTTTTGCATACATATCAATAATATTTTCTCTGACAGTTGAGTATACTACTTAAACATCATAGGTATATCCAATTTTATATTGTCATTTATAACTGATTATCTAAAGATTGTCAAGTTTAATATCATTTGATGATTGCAGCTTGTAGTCTTATGCATAAAATCTGAGTATTCAACTTGAATAATGATGAAAACATCACTTTTACGATAAATTATTGATCTAATTGATTGTAAAAATTATCTTTTGAAGATATTTTGTTTGAAGAATGTTGATTTTTCAAATAAAATTGATCTGATTTGCTAAGACAACTCTTATTTATTAAGACTCACAAATTTTTTATCTTATTATGTATTTTATTTATTTGTTAGTTCTTGTTAACTTTAAGTTTACTATCTTTGATAGTTTTTATTTATTTCTGAATTCTTTCTTTGTGTTAGTGTTAGTGTCAATTTATTTTTTTAATTTAGATAGTATTAAATTATTTTAGTTTTCTAGATTAGTTTTCTTTCTTTCTTCAAATTAGACTTAGTTAGATTTCATATTAGTTTGTTATAGAGTTAGTCTATACTTAAATCATTTTATTTCATTTAGACTTAGTTTATTTAAATTAGTTGGTTTATGTTTTAGTTTAATTTTTTTTCCTTTCTTAGTTCAGTTACTATCTTTTTTGTTTTATCTAGTTTATTTAGTTATATTGATCTTTTATGCTTTCTTGTTTATTATCTTGGATGAACATTTATGAGCATAGACGTAAAATATACTTTTCAACAATCTAAATTTTCTTTCTTTTAAGAGATTGTCTAATTCATATACTTTACTCTGTCAGATAGGTCAGATGATAGTTTATATCAAATTTGAGATTGAATTATATAATATTAACTTCTTAGATCAAAATATTGTTTATGAGTAACTTTTTTTGACATAATTAATTTTCATGTTGTGTTTGATCAACTTAGTGAATGTTTGTACACTTGATTTAGATATATTATTGAACATATTAAATCTCCAAAACTTTAAAAATCTTTTTTTCATGTCTTAATATTGATTTTTAGTGATAGGTCCCTTATGATTAAACTGGTACAATTTCATCTTGACCTTCATGATAGACAAATAATTTTATTGGTGTGACATTTTTTACCATCAACAAATGGGATGATGACAAAGATGTACAAGATGATAGTGACGAAAGGATATAAAATATGATCTATACAAAATTATGATGGGATAAAGATGTACAAAATGATATAATGATGAGGCAAGGATATACAAGATGATGTGTGCAAAAGACCTACATAAGTGTGTATAGGCTTGGGTAAAGGTTGACTTGAATCTTAAATAGCACTAGTCTAACATGACACTCATCAAATCAAGCAAGTCACAAACCTATGATTAGTAAACTCAAGGGTATGTAACCTAATGACCGCACTATCTAATGGCTTTATAGGTTAGGTTGTAGGCCGGTGACCCATTATAAAATCTCTCAAACCCTCTCAACCTTATCTACACATGATGGTCATTTAGGAGTTGATATTGACTCCAATAATAGTTTGTCTATTATAGTTGAAAGGTTTTATGCTAGGTTTGCATAAGGGTTTATAGGGGAGTCCCTGATATATATGAAGATACAATGGGGACTAAATTTGTATAGGATGTCTAACTACCTTATGTATTGAAGCTTAAATTACCCTCACTCCATAGAACCCTTTATGGGGAATTTTGTTTATGCACCTAATGATAGCTCTTCTAATTTTTATACTCAGTTGGAACATGAAGTTTGGTCTAGTGCATGGTGATGAAATCCACGTCATAGACCCCTAGAAAAGAAAAATAGGTAGGTTTTATAGGTGGTTTTTGATCCTCCAAGAATCATCACAATGATTCAAGTAAGAGAGCATACACCACCATAGCCCTTGAGTGACAAATAGGTAGGTCAAAAAGATTAATTAACCTATTTAGATTAAGTGTCAGATATTTACAAGATGTAAAAATATACAAGACAAAATGGTTAAATATATATAACCAAGATGTAAGATAGAATGATTAAATTGATCCAAAAAAATCATTTTTAGAATGCTAAAAGGGGTCTTTGATAGGTGGCCTATAAGAAAATTATTAGTATTTTGATTAGCGCCTTTAAAAAGGTAACCTTGAAGACAAGTGATTAGTATTTTGACTAATAATTTTGAGGGGAGACCTGCAAGACAAGATATTAGACTAAAATATGCCTTGAAAAAGATGATGTTAGATAAAATATCCACTATATTTACTCCTAAAATAAATATAATGTCAGTTTGATAGGCCTTAAAAAAACATCCTAAAAAAATCATGATTTGGTTCTATATTTTCTTTGGGTGAGTGAGCCATGACATGAGGGTCTGGGGGTAGTACCCCTTATGGGGTTAAGGGGTAGAGCCCCTTGCAGGGTACGGGGACATCATGCCCAATGTGCTCCCTATCATGGTATAGGGTGATGTTGAGGGGTGGAGCTCCTAACACTAAATGCAATTTGGGCCTTATGGGAGGCTCAGAATGATTTAAAAATCACAAAAAATGACTCAAAAAAGCACTTAAAAAGGATAATGTTGAAGGCAAAATGAGTACAAAATCACAACTTCAGGCTGTAATATCATAACTACCCCTGCAATATCACAATTTTTGAGTTATGATTTTATAACAGGAAGTTAACTATGATGGTTAGTCTACAAAACTACAATTGGCAATGCAAAACCATGACTTAAAGGGTAAAATCACTACAGTGGGAAATTTGAGATTAGTGATTTTGCTTAAAATTACAAAACTTTAAAAATTTGACTTTTTACTAGAACAGATGTCTATACAGGTTGATAAATTTATTTAGATGCCTAGAAGTGCTTATTTATAGATGACTATGACAGGTTTAAAACTGATTTATGATGTGTCCAAAATGTTTTAAAGGGATATTAAAATGTTTAAAATGGACAAAATTAGGAACAATCAGTAAGCGTATTTGTCCTAAATTTGCCTTTATGGATTTATAAATTACAAACCCAAAAATAAAATTAAAGTCAAAATATCATAATTTTAAAATTTCTAATGTTACTATAATACCATGATTCATAGAGAAAAATCATGACTTTGCGAGTTGCGATTTTGTAGAAGATAGGGGAAAGGGGTAAAGGTTGTGTTTTGTCTTGACTTGGGATGACCTCCCTACCTTTTTCCCTCTATTGAACCTACCAATCACATAGAGATAAGACACCTCTTATAGAATATGGTTAGTCAATCGATATGCATTTAGATCAAAATCCCCTTAGATAAAAATACAAAGACAAAAGGTGTTATATGCCAAACTGGGTGATGATGGGTCCCCTATAAGACACAAAACATCAAGATAAACTTACAAATAGAATACAATAGATGATTATCAATAAATTTTATCAAAATCACAAGATCATGACTTTTTTTACAATATCACAATTATCAAGTCAATATCACGACTTTAGGAATGGCGATTTTGCATCTTAGGGTTTATCAAATAGATTCCTTCCTAATGGAATTTTCTTCTTGAGTCATACATATAGAGGATTAAAATCTTGATTCTCAATCACAAAACACACAAGATGAACACCCAGGGGTTAGACAAAATGATAATCAATCGATAAAACAAGTGATTTTATGCTTTTTCCTCTAAAACCTATAAAATTACAATTATCAAATAAAAAATTACAATTGCCTTGATAATATCATGATTCATAAAGTCACGTTATTGAAAATAACCTATGAAACAAACCACTAGTTGTTAGGAAAAATCATGATTAGGTATGTAAAATTATAATTTTATGTACAAAACCATAATTTGTGAGTTACGATATTGCATAAGGGTGAAAAACCTATCAAAATCACAAAAACCATTAATGATAAAATTAGATAGTTTGGTGCAAAACCATGACTTATGGGGTAAGATCGTGACTACAAAGTCATGAATACTAGGGCAAAACTACAAGTTATACTTATGTATGCAAAATTTTAAAAATACAACTCTTGTTCTTATCCAATCAAACCTGTAGGCTGCCAAAAACACTTCTAACAAGACAAATTGTTAAATTGAGAGTCTATCTCCCACCATGGTTGCCAAAATATAGTAGGAAATTTGACCAATAGAGATTTAATATCATGCAATTAATCTAAATCTACTCAATCATTAAACTACATAGGTAAGATCTAACCTATTAAGACCAAATACAAATAGCTGAATTAACCATTCAAATAAACATTATAATCCTAAGGATAATTGCTCTAAACTAAGATTAAATGGATCAAAACAAGAGGATTAGGATTTACCTTAGACTTAAAAATTTTACATATATTGGCATGATTGTGGGTGTTGATGATGGATTAGATTGGCATGGAGATCTTATGGATTCAATGTTTCAATAGTTAGACATGGATTTACTAGATGTTAATTTTTGTTTTTTCATGGAGGGATGAGGTTGTTTAAATAGAATTAGGTTGGAAGGATCAATGGTTGAAATTCAGAGTTCTATCATGGAGATCTAGGGTGGAGAATTAAAATGAATTTAAAATTCTTTGGAAGCCTCTAGATTTAGAGGCTTTTAGAGAGGAGGGGTGAGAATAAAGAGGATTCTACAATTGAAGAATTTTATAATCTTTCTTAGGGATTAGTGATGATTAGATGGGGTATTAGATAAGGATTAGGTGAGTGATTAGGGACTAGGGTTGTAGGAGAGCCTAGGATAGGCTTAATACGTGGGTAGGTGGATCATGGGAATTTAAAATTCCCAAATAATGGATAAAATAGATTAGGATAGGATTAAAGGATGTTTAAATGAATTAATGATGAATTAAGATAGGACTAGGTTAGTAAACGAAGAGGAATGAAGGGGGATGTTATATAATTGATTGGGAAGGGGATAAATTAGCAAAATTAAAGGGGATAAATTAGATAAGTGAAATTAGTGTTGACTAATGGAAATATTAGTGACGTTAAATGAGGTGAGAAAATTTAAATGCATACAATTAGAATGAATGGGTGCAACCCTTTCCAATTATAGGTGTGACTCTTCCCAATTATGAGTATATATGGGGTTGAGCATGGATCTCCATAATCATCATAAGTTTTGTTATTGAATTTATTTCTTCATTTATTTTTATTATTTTAGGTTTACCCCTCAAAGTGGATTATATTTGAATTTTTATTTTGTTATTATAAATAAATATCCTAACATGTGGTATTGGAGCATCAATTTTCACAAAGATTTTTTTTCTACTATATCTCTCAAACTATGGTGAAATTTTCTACTATTTTTTTAGTGGAGTTGGGGAATCAATCAAGGATTCCACATGAAAAAAATTGGGTTGTGGTGATAATTATTGAGTGAGTTATTTCAAGTTTATGATTTTTCATAAAATAAATCTACAAGCCATAATTTTAAGATTTTTTATGATTTTTTTATATTTTCAAAAAGCTCATAAAATTGGAGATAGGTTCCTTTATTTGTATTTTTATATTTGAGGAATTTTAAATTTTGAAATTCACTTGTCAAAGTTGGTCAATAGAAAAACATATGCTCCTGATACAACACATATTTTAACTATTTATGGTTAACACTCACTACAAATACTTTCTCCAATAATTGAGGACAAATTTAGAGCTATAAATAAAACCAAAACAATATCCATGCCTTTTTAAACATATGTCTTTTCTTCTACCACTTATCCCAATGATTCCATTTATTGTCCACTACCTAAAATTGAAGGAAACATACATGAGGGATGTGAAACAATGGTCACTTTTATAGAGGATAATTTTCTTACCCCATTTATAACATCTTTTAATGAGGTTTTAAATAGGTTCAAATAGAATCTAATGTCTGAATTGAAGTCCCTAATTAATCCACATCATACTCATACTCACCCAAACCATCATAGAGGGCACAATAAAGCAAGCATAGGACAACATTTACAAGAGCCAAAATTAAACCTACCAAATATGGACATCAAAAAGTTTCATGGTATGGATGTAACCTCAAGGATAAGTCTTATGAAATAATATTTTAAGCTTCACAATATACCAAGGAATGCAAAGGTTGACATAGCCTCACTAAATCTAGAATTTGAACCTTACCAATGGTACCAGTGGATGATGAGTGATAAGAAAGTGCCAATGCTTATTTGGGATGAGTTTTTTAAGGGCTTAGCAACCCACTATGAGAAACCATTTAAGGGAAGTTATTTCACCCAACTAACAAATTTGAAACATACAGGATCTATAGCAGAATATAATGTAAAGCATATGAGATTAGTAATCCAGACTCCAAAAGCAACACCTTATCAAAGATTAAAATTTTACATAAATGGATTAAATGAATGAATTAAGCATGATTTTCATTTGTTTGAACTGTGTACAGTTAGGAAAGCAATGCAATAATCACTACACATTGAGCAACAAAACTTTGCTACTAAGAGATTCACACAAGGTCAAACTTTGGGATGGTGAGATATAAATGTAACTAGTTGATAGAAATATGGTCAATTTTTTTAACCAAAGGAAAATTACCAAGATATGTCCTCAATAAGATGTGTAAAAAATAAAAAAGGGCCTATGTTGACATTGTGACAGTAAATGGTCTAGAGGACATAAGTGTGCCAATGGTGAAAAAAGACTAATGATTATTAAGAATGAGGTTTTTAATGAAGAATAATTAACCATAGAGGAACCAAAAATAGAATAGGATCATGAAAATTTTGAGTAGGAATAAATCCCTACAATCTCTCTACATGAATTAAATGGGATAATCACACCATAAACACTCGAAGTGGAGGGTTATATTAAAAAGAAGAAAGTGACAATTTTAGTCGATATAGGGAATACCCATAACTTCATTGATAGGAAATTAGCCAATGAGCTTAATTTATTTATGTATCTAATATATAATTTTAATGTCATGAGTATTCATGGGAAACAACTCTCTTGTGGTCGTAAATGTCATCATATCAAGCTCTCAATGGTGGACTATCAGCTATATTCAAAAATGTTTGTCATATCGATTGGGGGAGTAGATGTAGTTTTGAAAGTGCAATGGCTTAAACAACTGGGAATAATGTCTTTAAAGACTTATTCATTGTTTTTAATATAAATGTTAAAAATTACACACTTAATGGGATGAAATCCTCCCCATGCCAAATTATTAGGTCTCATAGGATGGAGAAATTGCTTAAGAAAAGATCTTATGGCATAATGGCAGAACTACATATCTTGGAAGCACATGATGTAGAAAATTAGGACTTGCCAAATCTTCAAATGATTATTCAATAAAATCAAAAAGTATTTAAGAAACCAAAGGGTCTACCTCCAATTAGATATCATGATCATGCAATTTAATTGATTCCAGGAAGTATCCCTCCTAACATTAGACCTTGTCATTACCCTTATGAGTATAAGTCCAAAATTGAAAATGGTGAAGGAAATGCTAGACTAAAGTATTGTTCAACCTAGTTAAAGTGCTTATTCATCTTTAATGGTTATGGTTAAAAAAAGGATGATTCATGGAGAATGTGCCCAGATTGTAGGGAACTTAATAAGATCACTTTTAAAGATAAGTTTCCTATTCCTATCATTGATGAATTATTGGATGAATTTAATGTTGTTATTTTATGTACTAAGTTAGATTTGCATTTGGGGTATCATCAAATGTGGGTAAAGGAGGAGGATGTACATAATACTAAATTTAGGACACATGAGGGTCATTATTAATTCTTAGTTATGCCATTTGGTTTCACTAATGTTCCATCTACTTTTTAGATCCTCATAAATTCAATTTTTAGCCCATTTATTTGTAAATTTGCATTAGTATTCTTCGATGACATATTAACTAGAATAAAACTTGAGAAGAACTTTTGTAGCATGTAGAAAATATATCAAATGTATTGGAAGACCATAAACTTTATGAAAATAACTCTAAATGTGCCTTTGGGTTGAAAGAAGTGGAGTGCGTAGGACATGTGTGTCACATGAAGGAATTGAAGTGGACCCTAAGAATATTGTAGTTGTCAAAGATTAGACAAAACTTAAAAATATCAAAGGTTTAAGAGGATTATTTGGTCTAATAAGCTAATACAGAAGATTTTTTTGCAACTATGCTTTCATAGCAGCACCCTTAAAAACATTACTGAAGAAGGATTCATTTTTATGGTCAAAACCTAGCCACCCAAACATTCCAACAATTGAAATAAGCTCTTACTTGTATGACTATGTTAACTACCCCAAGTTCTCTAAGACATTCGTGGTAGAATGTGATGTTTCTATCCATGGCATTGGGGTAGTACTAATGTAAAAAGGGCATCCCTTATAATTTGAAAGTCAAAAGTTAAAAGGAAATATCTTGGTAAGGCCCAAAAATGAGAAAGAAATTTTACTAATCATTGACAAAGTCAAATAGTGGTGCTAGTATCTCATGGGAAGGCATTTCAAAGTTAGGACAAATCATGAGAGTCTAATGTATTTTTTGGATCAATGAATATCTTTAGAGGAGTAACAAAAATGGGTCACAAAGATGCTAAGATATGACTAATATTATTTACAAAAAAGGAAGGGATAATATTATAGCTGATGCACTTTCTCGACAGGAAGTAGAGGAAGTAAAACTTTATGTTATTTCTTTATTACAAAATAAATGGGTAGAAATAGTATGGGTGAAGTCACAACAAGACACTCCAACTAAGAGACTCATACAATAATTGAAATAAAACCCATCTTATGTAGAATTATGTTTGGAAAGAGACTCTATATGGTATAAAGATAGACTCTTTTTATGAAAAAAATCAGAGTTGAAAGCTACTATTGTGTCTCAAAGGCATGCCTCACCCATTGGAGGAAATTTTGGGTTATTAAAGACCTATTACTGTATAAACAAGGATTTTTTTTGGGGTGTCCTTAAGGGGGATGTACATAAATTTGTGGTAGAATTTTTGATATGTCAAAAAACAATAAAGGAGAAATGATTAAGAGCCCAGGTCTCTTACAACCATTAGCCATTCCAACACAACATTGGGAATAAATATCAATGGACATCATTACATGCCTACCTAAATTGAATAACATGGATGTGACATTAGTGGTTATGGATCAACTCACCAAGTACACACATTTTTGTGGGCTTTCTCATCCTTTTTAAGCTAGTACCATGACAGAAGTATTCATAGAAAAGGTACAAAAACTCCATGGTATTCCCAAAATCATTGTGAGCGAT
The DNA here is from genome assembly GCA_037957365.1 of Torreya grandis. Lineage (NCBI taxonomy): Eukaryota > Viridiplantae > Streptophyta > Pinopsida > Cupressales > Taxaceae > Torreya > Torreya grandis. The sequence goes on from JARHVA010000796.1 coordinate 3,614,195, forward strand.
CATGATCTTATCTTCACTAACATATTTTGGACTGAACTATTTTTTGTGCGGAGTAAAAAACTTGCCCATAGTTCATCTTATCATCCACAATGAGATGTCCAAATTGAAATTGTGAATAATTGTCTCGAATGATACCTATGTTGTTTTACCTTATAAACATAATCACAATGGTACAAGTGGCTTTCACAAGCATAATGGTGGTATAACACATCATTTCACACAAAAACAAATATGACACCATTTGAGGCTCTCTATGGCTACCCCCCACATTCTAATACATTTTATTTTTAGGGTCATTCTAAATCCTGTGTGATTGAGGATCATCTTTAATACCGATAAAAAGTGTTAAAAGTCCTTAAGGACAATTTGGTTGTGGATTAAAATAAGGTGAAATAACAAACCGATCAACACTATAGTGAGAGGCATTTTGAGGAAGAATATTGGGTGTTTTTTCACTTATAACCCTATAAATAATGGTCACTTAAAAAACATAAGAGCATCAAGCTCATACCAAAATTTTAGGGGTCCTATAAGGTTTCGCACATGATCTAAAGTGTTGTTTATAAGTTAGAACTTCCACCTTCTTCCAAAATTCATCCTATCTTTCATTTTTCATACTTGAATAAAGTAATTGGTTCCAAGATTCTAGTCCAATCTAATTTTCCTAAGTTAGATGAATAAGGGAAGCTCATTATGTTACCTAAGGTTGTTATAGAGAAATGACTAAATAAATTACACAACCAAGCCATTTCTGAATTTCTCATCAAATGAAATAATGTGCCCACTGAAGATGCAACATGAGAGGATGAACAATTCATGCAACAATATCATAAGTTGATAAGCATTGAGGGCATTGATTTTCTAAAGAGGAAGGGCATGTTACACCCCTAACATTATGCGTACAAACTTTATGGAATGGAGAGCTTAAACTTTATCTTTCATTTATTAATTATTAAGATTTAGTTATGCTAACATAATTGGAATGAATGGGTGTGACCCTTCCCAATTATGGGTGTGACTCTTCCCAATTATGGGTATATTTATGGTTGAGCTTGGCTCTCCATGATTATCATAAGTTTCATTATTGGATTCATTTCCTCATTTATTTTAATTATTTGAGGTTTCCCCCTTGAAATGGATTATATTTGAATGTTTATTATAAAGAATTATCCTAGCATAAAAGGTATCAACTATAAGGTCACCTGTCTCAGTGGTACCTATATGGGAATGGTTATCAACACTGGTCTCACCCCCTATCCATGTACCTTTTGAGGAACTAGCCTCACTTGTCTATGATATATTTGTGTGGCCTCAATTACTCACCTCTTGGAGACCTCAACGTAGTAAGTCGTATGAGTCCTAGTTGTACCCACCATGTTGCATAAGCCCTAATAACCCTATGTGAACCACACCACCATCATATCCCCATGCCACTACTTGTACTATAAACAAGATAACCAATGTTATCACTCTCAGAATAGGTGCCTCCACTCACCAATATCTTATGTGATGTGTGCAAAATAGTGGGGTCCCTCAAGCACATTCTACTGCCTCCCAAATATCATTGCACATGATTAGGCCTATACCACATAACAACATTATTATGACACCCTATAATGTAGCATGGGTTGTCATGTATTATATCACTAATACATTCTCAAACCATCCCAAGTGAATATGCATATATGGTCATTAGATGAATTCCCCATCCACCATCTCAATAATGGTTTGTTTGTAGTAATGTATATATCTTTTATGGCCCTGTCGACCCCTATTATCATGTACCACTCATACGCTAATGGTTGTTTAAGACATCATTGTCACAAATCACCCACATGATACTCTATGGTAATATGCTCCTAGGCCTAGATATGGGGTAGTGTCCATGGACCAATACTCCTCCTTAATTTATATACCATCATATACATGTCCCTATAAAGTTGGGACAATATTATTGGGCCCTAGACAAACTAGGTAGTAGATTCCACCATATCACAAATAATACTAATTAGGCCAATGTGAAAGTAGTGACTACTCTTGTCAAACACCAATATACTTCTCAAAATAGCCATCATAATCACTATCTCCTGATCAACTAAGGGCTATGCTTAGTCAGCTGAGAAATCCAAATCCTCCAATATGGCTAGCCACCCCTACTACATCTAGTGAATCATGTGCCCCCAAATGGGAATCTGTATTATATTCCAAACATCCTCTAGGATCACCATCACCTCTCTAGTGGGAAGGTAAAATGTACTAGTCTTTAAATGTTAGCAGTTAGCACTAACTGAAGGACCATGTCTGCCCAGATCAAGGGCATCAATGTTGTAGGCCAATCACCTCAAGAAATGCTAGTGTCTCTTTGGTCCATAATCCTAGCCATCATAGGATCCATGACTGTCACTCGCATGTAATCAACATTGAAACCCAATATTTCCAATCACAAATAGGTTAACATGCTCTATTAACAAAACACTAAAACCCACTCTTGCCAATCACAAATAGGTTAACATGCTCTATTAACAAAATATATCTAGACAATCTAATCACAAACCCCCTATCACAGGCATCATTATGCTTATCTAAATTAGACCTTCATCATTAACATTTAGACCAATCTAATTCTTTTATTTTTTATCTCTTGTGACACTTAGGAATTTTTGGTTGTTTTGATGATTTCATTTTTTACCAAGGGATTATCACCATTTCTTAGGGTAATTTTGTCACTTGGTAAGGAATTATCATTGTTATGTAATCCTTCAACCATTTTGGTGATTCCACTATTTAACAAGGTGTTACCACCACTTATTTCTTCAATATCACCATTTGAAAAATCAATATTGTTGTGTCCACACCTATTTGATGTTTTGGTGATCTTGTCATTTGTAAAGGCAATATCACCATTTGACAATGCAGTCCCACTATTTCTCTCTCATTTTCAATATTTATGCATTTTTGGCTAATTAGGGCATTTTCATCACTTCAGTGTTTTCAACCCTTTTCAGTGATATCATCAAAATTCTCATGATATTGCCATTATTTCTAGCAATATCACCAATTTATTGATGATATCACCATTTATGAGTGTGGTATCATCATTTAGATAATGACAATATTGTTGAAAGTCCTACTTTACTGTGTAATAAATGCTTTAAATGCCAAAATTTACCAAAAGGAAAGGTACCTATCGATGTTCTAATGCATGTTGGTCATTAGTACTCTTGCACTCACTCACCTAGATACCTCCAGTGTGGAATGCATGACATTTTGCTACAAATTCTCTTGTCACAATCTAGAGTAAAATTCTTGATAGGGATAGGTGAAAATGACTCATTTTTATCCCTTAGGGGTGAATATATATCCCCAATTTTGATTTTTTAACCCCCTGGGCTGCCATGACATCCCTTTTTCTTCCCCAAAGGCCTAAAGATGGCTCTATGATCTATTTTACCTCCCATTTTCTTCTAATTACTCCATTTCTTGACCTCTTTGGTCATGGCATGTCATGTTTTCTTCTTCTCAATGGTGCATTTCACAAAACTATTTTTTAATCGATCCCTCAAGGGGGCATATTTATTGTCCCATAATAGTTTTTGGGGCATTAGTGTGAACCTATTTCTATTAAATTAAACAAGAATCAAAAAAATATGAACACACCATTCTACAATCTTAATCAAATCATTTTAGTGACTTTTTCATTCTTTGAAAAGTTGTTGCTTTGTCTAGTGTCTCACAATGCTCTTTAAAACAAGGGCAAAATGTAGACACTCAATTCTCATCATCCTTGTGTCTAAATTATAATATGTATCATTTATTGAAATAATTTGTAGATTAGGCCTAAATCATAAAAACACTCTAATTTTTTTGCACATGTTATGTGCATCTTCTGAAACACATTGGGGCATCCCTGATTGGTGCAATGCCATAACCAACTATCAATTTTATCTAATTCACTCCAAGCCAAATTGTTGTTTTGTAAGCGAAATTTTCAATTAATTAAATGGGGCAATTATTCAACTTTTAATATTGTATAAAAGGTTAATCAAGATTAATTATCTAATCAAATCAAATTAAATAGCTAACTTCTCCCTAAATGAAAATCCATGGAATTGGCTAATATTGGAATTATGCAAATTCAAAATTTTAAAAATATCTGAAATAGGGACATCATCATGACATCATGGGTCAAATTTTCAAACTTAGAAAAATAACAACATAAATGGTACAAATATCAAAAATATTGAACCATGCCTCATAAATTTTAGCCCATCCCTCCTTGCAACTTTAACCTCTGACATTAATCATAGGTAATGACTCATTCTTAGCCCTCCATTTGGAGATCAAGATGGATGATCCCTAATGATTCACCATGTCTATAAATTAAAGGTTCTCCCTCCATTATAGACAAGATCTTTTGAACTAAAATTAATCTATTGAAATACATAAAGGGGTTCATATTTATTCTTCAACATCATATTTGGGGGGGATTTTGAGCTCTCTCTTCTTACTTTCTCTTTTAGGGGGGGGGGGTGAGGTTTCCTATGGGTTTTCTCTATTTTCTCCACTTTATGAGAGTTATATGTATACGTTATACTTTTTTAAGTGTTTGTTGGATTCTTCCTTTGTACACAGGTATCTTATTCAAGCACTTTATTTACCAGAACCTATATGAGGATTTTTTACTTGACTACATCACATTTTTTATGATTCTTATAGTGACATCAGTGTGGTATACCCACAAGTGACACCAGTGTGGTAGCCCCACCAATCTTTATGATTAATTCTCACCATCTTGTTGGATGTTGTACAAGTAATGTTTCTTTAGGTTTATCACTCTACTCATTATTTTGGAGTGTAGTGTTCATGTTTAGTGATCCTTATATTTATCACCATTCTTACTTTGACTTGCCATTTATAGTTGTTATGTTATGGAGCCTATTTTCACTTTATAATTTATTTCAAATATTGTACATTAAAATGTATTGTACACTCTTAATCTATTTCAAATATTTTGGACCCCTTTTTCTTGGAGTATAGATATGTGGTTTATCTATACTTGTATATGTGTGGTGTTATCACCCATGATTGATGGGGAACTATTATGGGTTGACTTGGCCCATGGTTTTGATACCCATTATTTTGTACAACTACTATGTTGGTTACCTATTGATGTATTATAGATAGACATACAGTAAGTAGTACATCAAAAAAATTGAGTTTGAGAATGTGAACAGAGTGTGTGAATTCAAGAGAGTTTGTTGAGCACAACTCTAAACAATATTTGTGCATTGTAATTATGAGAAGATTGATCTGAGAGTGGATTGTACTCTTGTTATCTTGTAATAATATTTGAGCATGTGTTTCTTTATGTATGTGGCCCACATTGGGTGAACCATGTTAAATATTTTTTTTGTTGTGCATTTTAATTTATGTTTTTTATGTATCTCTATTCATAGTTTTTATTATTACAATTCTATGAAATTATTTTGCATTAATTTCTAATTTATTCCTAACAACAACGATTTGACATCCATGTACTTTGGTAAAATAGATTGGCATCTATAGGGACACATGAATTCACACTACATCCTTTATTTTTATCCCCTATCTTGACTTAAGGTAGGGTGTTAGAGTATATTTATCATGCTTGCTAGGTTCTAGCTAGGATTTTCATCCTTTCTTTAGTTTCATCCTATGTGAGAATTTATCTCACATTAATTAGGTAGGCTAGTTTCTTCTTTTACCTTGCCTAATCAAGCAAGGGCTCTCCATTGTATTGTATAGGATTTTATGAATAATATATGATTTGTCTTTTGTGTGTAATGTTGAAGTACTCATGGTTGTGGTAATGGTCTCTTGGAGAGATATTGGCTGAAGAGTGTTGATGAGTCTTTCAAAATCATCAAATCATCAAGTAGATAATGGGAGATGTTTCCAAAATACACATGTGACATTGTTAAAGACTCATAGCTCTATAATCCAAGCATAAATAAACTTGAATCAAGCGTGGAAGGAATGTCCATGAGTAAGGTATAATTATTTTGGTTGTCTTTGCTATTTTTTCTTTATTTTTTTTGTCTTGCCCAATCTAAGGGAGTATGCATGAGGTGTCTTTTATTCACTTTATTATTTTTAATGGACTAACAAAGAAACTAACCCCTATTATAATCATAATCTACACCAAATACTAGTGATGAGTCACTTCCACAACTATAACCTCAACCTAGTTCCACTGTCCCTACAAAGAATGTCATTTCTCACAAACCCAAGCCTCATGTTGGCTATTCATCTTCTAAATCTAATGGAATTTCTTAAAATATCTTAACTCAATACCTTGAAAAAATCCTCTAATGGAATTAGTTATAACTTCCTCTTATCATTGTAAATTCTTTATGCAACAACTACAAGATATTGAAGAACCACCATCTCATGATTCTAATATACCTCACGAGGGTCCTCCACTCACAAAAGTTCATGCCATCAAAATAATATCTTCTTATACAGAATCATCTATAAAAATTTTTGGAAGAAGATATGATTAATGATGAAATACTCTTTCAAGTGGATGATCCCCCTCTCTTCATTAAAATTAGAATCTATAATATTCCCTAATTATAAAAGTCTTAGTAGATGAAGGATTTAACATCAATGTTACTTCTCTTTGGTTAATTAAACAAATCAACTACACAAACAAAATCTCAAACAAAATCATTTCACCAGTCATAAATTTGATAAAACTAATCATGAACCACTTGGATGCATTTGTCTTCCTTTTACCATTGGACCTAAAATAATCTCCACCGAGATCATGGTTCTCGATCTTAGGACATCCATGGACGCATCATATGTGAGGTATTATGTCTTCTGGTAGTCCATGTATCAAATTCATACATAATGGGAACCATTATAAACATGAAGCCAATCCTAATCCTTGGGGCATTCAAATTCTAAATCCCAAATCTCAATATCATATTCCCACCATTACTCAAAGCAAAGTCCTCTTCATAAATTTGTTAATATGCATTCATATCTACATGTAACTCTCATAGATTTAGATGATGTTGAACCTAACAAATTACAAAACATTTGTAATACCACTTGACTACCTCCCTATATCATGTAATGGCTCCCTCCTCTTCTTATAAGAGATAGAATCATTCCCTTAATAGATGATACCACTAATAGTCCTCCCCCATGCAATGTACATGAAGCCTCTTACACAAAGGATGATTTTACTTGCAATGAATAAGGAGTGTCCAAACTATTTCAAGACCCTTTAGCCATGTCCCTGTGAACTTTAAGTAATATGGGCATCTCCACTACAGATGTTCTTATTGAAATGGATACATGTGTTATATCTCCATCCTATGATGATACTTACATTATGGCCTAAGCTCAATCTTGAGATCTAGATGTCTAACATTATCAAAATACACTAGCTAAAATACATGCCTTCAACCATGATGTCCATGTAATTCACACATCATTTGATATTGAATTACAACTCAAAGGTTATATACCCCCTTGATAAACACTCTATGGGTAGTCCAATAAATATCTAATACTACACCCTTTAATCGTATTGACCAACTTAATATTGTGTAACCTAATTTTCCAAAGATGCACACTATTAACCAAATTGATAATAATAACACTATTTCTCACCTTTTTGATTGTATTGATCAATCCAACATAGTTCAACCATTAACTTCTAATTGTATTAACCATAACCAATATTTAGCTAATAAATTTCTATCAAAATTCCTCACCTCTAATATCATCTATTGGACAAACTAATACAACTAACCCTAACCTTGTTCATATCATTTTGCATGATACCATAAAACTAGAAACTCTACCCTATACTTAATCTCCTAAAATCACCTTAGATGCTAAAGCTACCACTATAAGACCAATACATTATGATTACGATATCAAAGGTAATCAAATCATTGATCTTGAAGTTAATGTCAAATACTATGGACCCTTACCCACATTTCCCAGTGATGAAGCTATCTTATAATTACTCCATGATTGAGAGCCTTAACTTCCATGCCAACATCACAAGCTTGGCCACTTTCAAAAAAAGGCTCCTTACTTTAATAAAAAATTTGCTAGTGTCGATCCTAAAACACATCCTATTTCCACACTTCCTCTAGATCCATATTATTTTCAAGATGCAAATGCCATGTTTATTGAGGAAATTAAAGCAATTGATTATAGTATAACTATATGTCCTTGACCAATTCTTATCTCTAAAGAACTTAACCCTACATATCATAGTAATTGTCTTTTCTTTGATAAATATCATGAAACTTTCACTTAGTAATATGAAGATATGTACAGTATTGATCCTAGTATCATCATCCATAACATCATCACTTATCCTGATGCAAAACTAGTGCATTAAAAGCAACAAATATTCCCTCATAAAATTTCCACTCCATGTCACAATGAAATCATCAAACTCTTGGATACTAAGTTCATCAAACTTGTAGATTACTCAGAATGGGTCTCCATCATTGTGCCTACTCACAAGAAGGTCACTATGGTTATTCACATATGTATAAACTTTCATAGTCTAAACTTAGCATATCCTAAAGTTAAAATCATTTACCATCAATATATGCCATTGTTGACTCCACAACTGGCTATGAAATGTTCTCTATTATGGACGGTTTATCGAGATATGATCATTTACCTTCTAATGATGACCCACTCATTTTATATACTTCATCTACCTCGATATTAGTTGGGGCAATGTTTGCTCAATAAGATGAAATACGTCATGAGTATGTCATGTACTATATTATTTTATTTAAAAGAGACTATGAAAAATGTTACACAAAGGTCAAACATGACTGTCTTTCTATCTACTTCAATGCTGAAAAGCTTTGACATAATATGCTTTATTAAACTACCTATGTTATTTTCCATTATGATCCACTTCACTATTTCTTCTCCAAAACTTTCTTACTTGGAGATAGCATTGTAAAATGGATGGTCCTATTAATGGAATTCAATTTAAGAATTATCACACAAAAATCTATAAAATTAAAAGTCATTATTGATCAACTTGTAGCTACCCCTCTACTAGCTACTATTCACCTTCAAGACACTTTTCTTGATGAAGAGATACTTTGTATCAAAGGTCTTAATAAAGTTATCTCATTTAAAGATTATTTACATAATTTCACTACCAACCTCAAATCAAATAATCTTGAATAACTTGACACTCCCATTTCTAAACCTAAATCTAAAGTTGTCATTGAATAATAACTCAAAGTTACAATCGACTTACATGAAGAAACATGGACACTCCATTTTGATGGAGCCAAGTGTCTTCAAGGAGATGGGGCATGTTATGTCTTAGTTGACCCCCATGGTAGAATTATACCTCTATATTTCTGATTAAAATCTGATGTTGTTAATAACATGGTTAAATACAAAGCCCTTATCTTAGGTATGCAAGCAACCATCGATTTAGACATCCATACTTAAATGCCTTAGGATATTCATAGCTCATGTGTTATCAAGTCAACAATGATTATCAATGTAAGAGGAAAAATATTATCGTATGTCATCAAATGGTTACCACACTTGCTAAAATAATTCACATCATTAACTATTGAATAAATACCACATGAACAAAATGTTATAGCAGATTCTCTGGCTTCATAAGCCTCTCTATTTCATCCTCATCAAACAATTCATGATTTATAATTTCTCATCCACATGAGGAAGTCATCATCTTCTCTATATTCCAAGGATAATTATCTCATTTACCACATCGAGGCTATCACTACTTGACATAATCCATGGTATAAAAACATCATACAATTCATTCAACATCACACTTACCCTTCAAAAGTTGCTTCTTATTAAAAATCTTAAATTTGAAAGCAAGCATGCAAATACATACTTTTATATGACATCCTTTATTATCATAATGATAAAGTTACCTACTCATTTATGTTACTAAATATGAATTTTTTGCTCTCCTCGATCAAGCACATGGGAGCATTTATGTTGGTCACTATAGTGCACATGCCATAATACACAAATACCTATGCGTGGGATATTTTTTGCCAAATATTAAATAATATGCCATCAATTTTGACAAAAAGTGTAATCCTTGTCAAATTCATGATGATCTCATTCATTCCACTCTAACTGATCTTAAAACCTTGGAGTCTCTTGCCCATTTTCCATGTGGGGATTAGATCTCATTGGTAACTTACCTAGATCTTAAGATGGTCATGTCTTCATCATTAAAACCATTAAGTATTTTACCAAGTTGGCCAAAGCTATGGTGGTAATTTATTTAATTAATCACATCATATGTCATTTTGGAATTCCTCGTACCATCATCTCAGACAATGGTGGTAATTTCAAAAACAAATATATGGAACAACTATGTGCAAAATTTAAAATTACACATAAATTTTCTACACCATATCACCCTCAATGTAGTCAAGCTAAATCCACTAATGAGATATTTAATAAAATATTAAAAAAGACAATTTTAGATTTCCATACTGACTGGCATCTCAAAATTTATCTTACACGCTGGGCTTATTGCACTAGCATTCATATTGCTACTGGGGCAACCCTTTTTTCCTTAGTATATGAATCTGAATTTGTCTCACCTTTAGAAGTTAAGTTACCATCCTTGTGCATTTATTTTCACAATACATCGCTAATGAAGAAATTTTTGAAGCCTACATTTATCTCTAGACCTTATTGATGAGCATCGTCTGGGTGCTTTACGACATAACCATCAATATAAAGCCCAAATTGCCAAGCAACATAATAAAAAGGTCAAAAAATGTACCTTCAATATTGGTGAATTAGTACTTAAATTAGATTATTCCCATGATGAATAAGGAAATTATGCCTAAAAATGGTGGGGTCCTTACCTTATTAAAGACATTGTAACTATAAATTACAAATTAACTAATGCCATATTTTCAAAAAACCCACTAATGCTCAATTTTCTAAAGAAATATTTTGTCTGAATTGTTATTCTCAATATTATTGTTATCTTACATTTCTTTCATAAATTTATATATATTATGGTGCTAACAGTTCTTGATATTTTTTCAAAGTCTCCTAAGGTGCAACATTACATCAATTTCATAATCCTTAGTTCCTATCATTGGTCATTTGGTCTATCTACATTCCTTTACATATTTTCTTTAGTTCATGAGTTTGCATCATAAGACCATGGATAGGATTCGACCATCCTCATGAATATTTTTTCTATTTAATTTTCATTTATTCAATAAACCTTCAAGTCTCTTTCAAATCTTTAGGATTTTTATATAATAACTTTACACCTCCTTGATTTTCCTTTTATGAGTTGTAATTAAGGCCTTGGATATTGTTGACCAAATTTGACTTTAAGGTCAAATTTGGACTCCTATAGGTAAAAAAACTTGGTTTTTAGATGTATTAGGGGTCTAATACTTTATCATAGGATATTTTATAGTCCATTTGATGTTATTTAATGCCTTTTTAGACTTAGTCATGGTCTAATAAGTCTATATGTCACTTTGAGTCATTTAGAAGGCTTTTAGGGGTCATAAATGCAAGTGGCATGATTTTCAAGGTGCCCAAGTGTCCTGATTTCATTTTAAACATACAATAAGTCAAATTTCCTATTAGGAATGTTAGTCTCATCTAAAACTTATAGGTTATCTAACTGAATATCAAGTAATCAACTAAAAAAGGAAGAGTTTAGCACTTGTACAATCCATGAGGGAATGTGACATGTGGGAGAAGGTCATGGAATGTCTCTTAATCTTCCTAAAACTCAATTCCACATTTTAAATGCTCTGTAAGTGCCAAATTTGAGATAAAACCATTATGATCCTTTTATGCCTTTCTAGACACACAAAAGTGGTCAGTAGGTTTATGCTTGGTAAGATAATTAAAGAATTTTTAGGTAAAATTCCTTTGGGAGGTGAAATTAAACTTATAGGGATCCATTTCTATAATAATAGTTATAATATTGGTAAATTGTGCTTTATGAACCATCTCTAATAAGTTGACTATGTTTTTTTGCTCACTATTTCCTACACCCAATAGGTTTTGCTCTATTTTGGATAGGTCCATACAATCCAATTAGTGATGTTGAATCTAAAGGATGTTGGATCTCTTCTCAAATTCTATTCATGCATCATTTCATGTTTCATGGTGTTTTTATGATCAAGTCATCTCATGTTGCAGGAAGGTGTCACCATGTGAGGTCTCAGTCAAAGTTATCCTTATTTATAGAATTTTGGTTTCATATAGAGGTCTCATGTAGATGGAATATGGTGTCTCACAGGTCTAAAGGCCATATTATCACCTCTTTTCATGTTTGGTTTCATCACACCATGTTTGATCAAATATTATGTCTTGCCTTTCTCATAGTCAATCCTTCACTCTCTCTTACTTGCAGTTGCATGTATGGGGCTTTCCTAGCTTGTTCATGAAGTTGTAATGAAGGTGTATCAGTTTGTTCAATTCATTGTGATATGAAGAGAGTTCATTTGGATGTTTGAGAGTTCATACACCATACCAAATAGTCACTAGTTATCCCTGTCTACTCTGTAATAGGTGTTTACAAAAGGTTTCCACATTGGAATAGATGTTTTTGATCTTGTATTAAGATATCTTTAATGAAAATCATGTATTTGATGGATTGAAAAGGAAATTAATTTTTTAATGAAGCCATTCATTTACACATATTGCTCCATTTCATGTTCACTACCTGCATATAGTTCATACACACCTACAGGAGCCTCCTTGATGATGTCATGCTGAGAGGTAAATTTTGATGTGTTTAAATCTCTTAATATTGCTAAGAGTGCATTGGGATATTTGGTGAAATCATGGAGATAATCATAAGCATATGTACCTTGTATACTAATGATCCAAAACTTAGAATCTTTGGTTGAAATATAATTCAAGAAATAAGAACAACACAATAACAATAATGCTATCTCTAAGAAGAGATGTATTATTCATCAAAATTTGCAGATCCAAACATATGCTTATCTCTGAGAAGAGATGTCTAATTTACCTTTCAGATTAAATCTTCATTTATACACATTTTCTAAGTAGGAGGAGGATTTGTAAGGTCACCAATCTTGATGGAGATCAAGTGGTTTAACTTCCATGATTTACAACAATACAAAATTCAAGGAATTATTATTTTTAGAAACTTACTATTTTTAGACTACTCTACTAAAATTAAAATTTAGAGCACTTCTATTAGGTTTTTATGGGTCAAAATCCATTGATAAAATCTCTATTCCATATCATCACATTCTTCTCATTATTAGCTTTCCAATGGTTCAAACGGCGAGTCGATTGGAGCTCCGGTGCAAAAGTTATGGCTCTCAGAAGTTCCATCATCAATTGGGTTAGAACCATCACCCGAATTGTCACCTAAAATGTTGCATGGATAATTCCTACCTCCTTGAGAAGCAATGGTCCCCATTGCATCAATATTTTTCATCAAGTGTGGTAGTTGTATTTTGATTTGATTTCTAATGCATACTTGGAATAGACTGTGCTTTGTGGAGCTGTGTAGGGCCTGATTGTTCACCATTTCTATCTAACCATTAGTCTGTGGATAGAAGGTTGTGAACTTATTCAACTTGTTATCTATTTGCTTATATTATTGTGTTGATTATGTATTCAGTGCTGCAACATTAACCCTTTTAGATTCATGTGGCTTGACCACCATGAGAATGAATTTCTTGGCACTAATCAGGGAGACAGATGTAGAAGGCCGTGCCTCTGGTACTCTGTAGCACCATGTTCCAAGAGTGAGGGTGATCCTTTGAGTTCTTGATTCATATATGTCATGTTGATCATACATGAATGTATAACCAAAGATTACATCACAAACATCCAAATTGACCACATCACATAAGACCTCATCTTGGAAAGGGTTTATTACATATGAGAGAAGACATTGGTGGGTGACACAGAGGTTTCTCCATGGACTCAACCATCCAATACTGTATGGCTTTGGGTGAGGCTTTATGGATAAATTTAGGATTTTCAAAACATTAGCAAAGATTAAATTATTTTGACTGCCACTATCAAGAATGAAATGCAAAGGCTTACCCTTCACCTATAACTTAGAGTGAAACAACCTTTCTTTGTTGTTTGGTCTCTCCTCATGGGTCTGTGATGAAGCAATGATGGCATCAAGCTTGGCATCTACAATCTCTTATTCATCCTCTTTGACTATAGGTTATGTATCAATTAGAGTAGTATATGTTGATGATTATGACTCAGAAAGTAGGGACTTGATGGCTTGACATTATTCTTTGGACTGCATTCCAAATTTGCAGTAATCACACCATTTCTCAGTCTTCCCTTCATCTTGCTTCCAATTTTGGCCCCATGTTTGACCTCCTTTGTCACTTTTACATTTTGAAGGTTGAATCTTCATATTCATTCTTCTATACTTCTACTCAAACTTCACCATGAACTTGTATCCCTCACTGAGGGTTTCTAAATTGAAGAGTTCCATCTCCCCCAATATATACCATTGTAGTCCACCATGATATTTGAGAGCCTTATGTTTCTCACTTTCTTGGATGCCCAATCTTGCAGATAGAGAATGAAAAATGTCAATGTAATCTTGAACAGATTGTTCCTTACCTTGGTGAAGTTATTGCCACTCTATATACAGATCATCATATGCTCCAATGGGGTAGTATTCTTCCTTTACAGCTTCTAAGAAATCATCCCAAGTAGGTTTTGCCTCAAGGCCAATATCATCTGTACTGAATCTCTTCTTGTACACTTCCCACCAATTTTTGATAGGCAATGATGCTTTCAAAAGAGTGAAATTGATCTTCTCTTTATCAATGAATTTATTTACCAAAAAATATGAAGACAATTGATCCAACCAATTTTCACTACATCAGCATTGATTTTGCCTTCAAATGTAGGGATATCAAAATTCACCTAAACATCGAAGGGTGTTGGGGCACTAAAATAATATGGGGGTGCCGATGAAGAGCCATAATTTCCCATGGAGATTTGTTGGAGAATTTAGGGGAATTTGTGTAGCATTTGTGCTTACTACTATTGGAGGGCTTCATTCACCATTTCCTTAAAAGGATCAAATGTCTCGATGTTGTCTACCATTTGAGGTTGTTTGGAGCGAATAGGTGGATAGTCTGTTGGTTCTATTTTCCACCCAAGATTCTTGTAATCTGACCTCATCCTTGGGATCATACACTCTAAAGAGAAACCACTTGGATACCACTAATCCAAAACTTGGAAGCTTTGGTTGAAAGATAATTCAAGAAATAAGAACAACACAATAACAATAATGCTATCTCTAAGAAGAGATGTTTTATTCATCAAAGTTTGTAGATCCAAACATATGATTATCTCTGAGAAGAGATGTCTGATTTCCCATTTGGGATACATCTTCATTTATACACATTTTGAAGGTAGGAGGAGGATTTGGAAGGTTACCAATCTTGAGGGAGATCAAGTGGTTCGACTTCCATGATTTACAACAATACAAAATTCAAGGAATTACTATTTTTAGAAACTTACTTTTTTTACACTTCACTACTAAAATTAAAATTTTGAGAACTTTTATTGGGTTTTTTGGGGTCAAAATCCATCAATCAAATCTCCATGCCATTTCACCACATTCTCCTCATTCTTAGCTTTCCAACGGTTTAAATGGTGAGTCAATTGGAGCTACGGTGCAAAAGTTATGGCTCCCAAAAGTTTCATCATTAATTGGGGTAGAACTGTCACCCAAATTGTTGCTGAAATGTTGTCGGATCAACTACCCAAGTTTACCCACTACCTATATATGAAAATACCCACCTATGCATAATACCACAAAGCTTTGAAGGTCCTTGTACTAGGAATTAGAGACATGGTAAAACCCTATTTTGGTTTCTACCATGTGTGTTGACCATTACAAACCTATATGAGGTGCATGATGGATAAATGGAAAGGTAAACCATTTTGAAGGAAGTAAGGACTGAGTTCAGGGAGAATTTCCCAAAAAAGTGAAAATAGAGGTCCAGCCCATTTTGTGAATATCTTATAGCAAATTTAGTAGGAGATTTGAAGCATCTAGATAGGTAAACATTGTATCCTCTATCATGGAGAATATCTATGCCAAATATGAGGTCAAGAGCATTTATGAAAAATGATTGTTGGGGGCCTCAAAGATGCCTTTTAAAAAACTAAAACCCTACATTCATATCTACAAGAATTCATTTTTAGGTGAATTTTGGCATCCTAAAGAGCAAATGGAACATAATCTCATGGTTGGAATGGCCCTATTGATTGAATGGTATATTAATGAGAATGAATATAATTAGGATAAGGTTCATATTAAGTTTTTCAAGCCTCATGAACACCTACATGTGTCCCTTTACAGGAAAAGGCTCGCCTATAACTAAGTAGACAGTAACCTAAGCATGGTGTCTCGATGATGTTTTAGCTTATAAAAAGTGAACATAAGTATGAACAGATGCTATGTGACCTTAATGCTTTAAGTATTTCCTTTAAACATTATGATCAAGGTCCTATTAGGTAGACATGCACCTACAGAAACCATTTTGGTCAAAGAAGCAGGGTATCACAGTCAAAAGATTGAACTCAGTCTTGTGAGCCCAAGGTGCATGTAAAATGTTTTAAAAAATATTTAAATGGTTCATGATATGTTAATAAAGTGTTTTCCCATACTCCAAGACTCCTTTCAAGTTTAGCATCTACTCTTCATACTAGCCCAAGGATGACAATCTATACAGTTGCAATAAGAGACTCATGTTACTCAATGGATAAGGATAAGAATCTAGGGGAAAAGAGTGGTTTTTAGTGAATTAAATATTCTTGAGAATGAATTTAAGGTGAATAACATGTTGAAGAAACCTAATAACATTTGATTTATCCTAGAGAGGCCATTTTTAGGTGGAAGTGAGAAATGCAAAACATAGTCCTTTTTTTAGGCCTTTTTTGGACAAATTGAGTTGGTTAGGTGCCTAAATGGGTGATTATGAATTATCCCTTTGGTAAAAATATTAATTAGGACATAATAAAACTTCTAAAGCCTTCACTTTTCCATGAATAAGATGGATATATCTCACTATTTTTTCCTAGAGTCAGCTCATTAGGAAAATCAAGGTTTTGGCAAGACGGGAAAATGAAGCCAAAATGGGTAAGAAACTTGATAGAAAGATTTTAAAAACTCAAGGAATATATTTTTAGGTGTATGTAAGGTTAATGGATGCTAGGAAACACTAACTCAAGCTCATACCTCTCAAAATGGTCAATACACTCTTACATACATCTCAACCAAGCAAGCTACAATTAAGCCTAATAGAATAAGGAGTGTTTGGGAAGTTATGTGATGACTTTGTGAGCTTGAATGAGGTATTAAAAATCATGAGAAACCAATCCATACATGATAGATTAGTCCAAATAGTCAAAACTAGCAGGGTGCATGCTAAGCCTATTAGGTCTTGAAGTGACCCAGAGACAATTGAGGGTCCAAATTCACTTCTAGCTCTTGGTGAGTTTTATAGTTGATTGTAAAATGTTCATTGGATGAATTTAGACATGTATAAGCTATTGGGATACAATGGAAGCCATGTAAAATTCAATTTTTGACTTTAGTACACATTAGGCTTGTACAAATGAAGAATCAAGATCGATAAACCAACTTTAAGTGCTCATATCTCTCTTGGAGCTTTGCATGGGGACCCAAGGATTTTGGAGAGGTTATAAGGGGTACTTAACATCATGTTTTTAGAATTTTTTGGCAATTCCAATGTTAGGGCTTTATGAACAAATATTAAGGATAAAATGGACCTAAAACCCTACTAAACCCTTGAAAGTGACCCGATGAAGGAAATGAAATTGGAAAGTTGCTCAAATGGCATAATTTTCCTAGAATGATGATTAGAGGATGTAGAAGACTCATTTAGGCTCTCTACAATCAGGATGAGTTGTATAGAATCCATAGGAACATGGTATAAAACTACTTTTCTTGATTTTTTTGTGCATTGTGTAGGTTTTAAGATTTTTCAAGAGATGAAATCAACATTGGGAGGAATATAGAGACTTAATATAACTCCCCATGTCTATTTCATACTTCATAAAAACTCCTAAGTGTGCCTAATAGAGCTCTCATCTTAGCTAGTCAAAACTAGCATAGTAAACATAATAGTGAGAAGGGTGAAAACTTCAAGTGGAAGTCTTTTTAAGATGTGTCTAATGCCTCTAAGGTAATGGATAGTATTGAAAAGTTTCATCCACTCCCTTTTATGAATTTTCATGGAAAATTGATGCCTTTTTGGAAGCCAAGTGTGCAAGGTGTGTGGAAGAGGAGTTTTCTTAGACTATAGATGGTGATGGCTCATTCTAGAAGTTTCCAAATGAATAAGAATGCAACCAATGCATGGAGAATCATGTATACAACCCTTCCCTCTCATTAAAATCATTGAATCTACCCATAGTTAGTTTTGGGATGTTCAAATAGGTGTGAATGATGAAGGCAATTTTCTGAGCCAACACAAGGAATTTCATGCCCCTTTTCAAGAGTTTCATGCCTTATATGGACACTTATATTTCCTAAACTTGCATGGCTCATTTCACATCTTTTTCTCATGCATATGTAACCTCTTTTCTCAGCTTGACAAGTGTCCAAGCAGTGACTTTTTAGGCTCTTTTGAGCAGCCTCTGTTGGTTAATAGTAAAACCTTAGCCAATTTTATAATTGAATATATCTTGAAGAAATAAACAAGTGAATTTTCCCACTTACATGTTGCATAATTTATTTTGGTCCCAAATCTTGTTGATCTTGTCTAGTAAAAGATGGTCTTTTCTATCATATTGTCTTTGATTATCCACCAAGTATGCAGAAGAGTAATTGTTCAAGTCTTTTTTAGTGTTCTTTCCTAGTATATTAGAGTTTTAGAAGTGGTTTATGATTGTATTATCCAAAGTATCATTCATTATCCCTCTTAAACATCAATATACCTCTTGAACCTAGCATATGAAACATTGGTGTAACAATCTATCTTGAGTTGTGAGTTATGTGTGAAAGAATCTTTGATTTTCTCTAAGTAGTATAAGTTTAGTCAATAGAAGGAAACTTATTATTGGTGTATCACCTTTTAGATTTTTTATTTTATCTTCTTAACCCTTTTCATGCAATTTGATGAGTGCGAAAGTACTTCAAATAATGCATCAAAGGAACTAGCCCTTCTAGAGATTCATCTCACCAAATTGAATACCCATAACAAGTGAGATGTTTTCATTATGTTAATTGGATGAGGAGAGCTGAGACATCTCCTCAAGGGGTGCAAATCTAAGTGACTATAGTTTTTAGCATGATTGGTGGGACTCTAAGTCCTATAATATTGTCCTAGATTAGTATTGATCTTGGCATATTTGAAGTTATAAGAACATCTAAATTTAGTACCTAGTGACTCCACTAAGTTTTTAAATCTTTGGTTGATGATCAATCCTTAATTTCCATACCAAAGGTGACCACTAGGTCTGTTGCTAAAGATATACCTTTTGAGTATGCGTAATTTCCTTGTTATTCTATTAAAATATTCAGATTTGTGAATACTCATCCTTATTCAAGGGAGTTGGTGTTTAAAAACTCTAAGTTTATACTTAGTTCAGCATCTAATACACATAATCTACATTCCCATATGTCTATAAACCTTCCTTTTGTAGCCTTCACCAGATCATCTCCTTTGAAGCTTACCCAATATAACCAAATTCCTAGAGTAGCCCTTAAAAGTGTTCCATCCTTTAGTGGAGAAGGTCATATCACTCCCATTAAACATATTAGGAACATGGAAAACTTTAGCAACATCCATAATATCACTCAAGAGAATGTATCCATCAGGTTATTGGCATCATCTTTCAAAGGGAAAGCTTTAGATTGGTATGGAACTCTACCTCATGCTTCTATTTCTTCATGGGATGAAATAGGAAATCTATTGTCTAAGAGGCTTGAAGAGAAGAGTGATTATTTATCACTAGCTGAGCAATTGACTACTATCAAGAGGGTTCCTCAAGAGTTTATGTAAGATTTTAATTCTAGATTTCAAAAGACATGGGATAGGATCCCAATCCTTGTGAAACGTACTCCAAATTATTCCTTCTTATATTACCTAAAGGCATTGAATAGTGATATAACCATGATGATCCCATCCATTATGAGAATCATCTAGAATCAAACATCTGAGATCGATAACTACAGAGCAAACACACACAACTATTGAATCAAAAAATCTAGAAGAGAGCAAAATTTGCATGTATTCAATAGTGGAGATGAACTATTTATACAAATAGATGAAGTTCACAGCTCTCAAAGCTATCTCAACTCACAACTAAGAAGCTCAATGAATCTAGGCATACTGAATGGATAATACAAAGGGAACATGTACATATATAGGTTGAAGGAGGAAAGATATAACCCATTCTAGTGAATGTGGTATTAAAATTTCTAAATAACCAACATGAATCTAAATCCCCTAAGTAATATAAAACTGTGTACCAAAACCCATAAGAAAAAGGCATACACCAACACCCCCCATAAGCATAGGTTAGGTAGGTGATGATACAAAAAATACAAAAAAATAGGTCTCGGCAATAAGGCCTGATGAGGTACCCATGTACAATGTAATCTCTCATAAAGTAAAGAAAAGGAGAAAACCCAGTAGGAAAAAACTTCCCCCTCCAAAAGAGAGAAAATAAGAAGAGGAGACTAAAAGACCCCCTAGAATAAGATGTTGAAGTAATCAATACTCCAAGTAAAACTCACAAGATGACGAAGGTCAATGATGAGATCCTCTACCTGAAGACTATAAAAGCTCCATCTGCATTGAAGAATGTTTCTTCCCTTTGGAAAAGGAAGAACCTGATGTGTGTACTAAAAGTCTGCTCATTCCATAATGGAAGATGAAGGCAACAGTATGAAGATTTCTAAATGTGGTCCAAATCATATCTATGGCATAGGTCTTACAAGAATGTGCACAGAATATGAAAGTAATGCCACTGAAGTGAACTGGTCACAAGAATGACATGGAAAATTTTCTAAAAGAATTTCCATGTGAAGAGTGGAGCATGACTCACCAACTAAAGAAGGAATGTCCATAGGAATAAATGAGTCATCGATGTTCACACTAGGTGTACTCATACTATAAACAGTAGACTCCTCCAAAGTGCAAGTCTGTGAAGGCTCTAAAAGAGCACATGAATGGATGAAGAATCTGTAATAGGATAACTAAGGTCTATAAAAATCTCATCCCATAGTGGGGTCTTGATATAAGGAAGAGCATTGTCCATCATGGATGTGTCATCATAGGGAATAGAAGTAGGAGGTGAGAGTACAACTGTCTCTAAAGAGATAATAAGTAGTGGAGGAGGAGGTGTGATGTAAGTCTTAGTTGGATTACTGAAAAGGGACTATAGAGTGCTCCAAAAAGTAGAGGGACACTCTATGTGCTCAACATGGTGGTGTAAATCCCATGAAACATGCAACAAGTGACCATAGACATAGTCATAAGAATTGGCCCAATCATCATATTAACCTAGGTCAATAGGAGAAAGAATATGTTCATATAAGAATGGAATAAATTCCCATTCCTTGAGTGATAATTATGTGTACAATCACCATGAAGCATAATTGGTTTTACTAAGAAGGATAACTAGAGATGAAACAACACTCCTCAATAGGAATCTCTCAAGTGGAGTCGATATGACCATAACTGAGAGTAATAGTGCATGCTCTGGAGATGGACTTTAGACTACATCAAAAATGAATCCAATCAAATAAGATAAATATATGTATAAGTGACAATGCACACTCAAAAGGACTTCAAACTACATTGAAAATGATTTCAGTCAAATAAGAGCAATATGTGCAAGTAGTCACTAAAACAATGATGCACACTCTAGAGATGGAATTTGAACTCAATCGAAAATGAGTCCATGCAAATGAGAGAAATTAGTGCACAAGTGAAAATGCACACGTAAATGGATGTCAAGATCTGCTGACAATGCATCCAAGAAAATAAGAGTAATCTATGCAAATAGTCACTAAATGGGCACAGGTAATAGTTACAAATATTGAATGTGTGCACAAGAAAAAGTAAGGCCCACAATAACTTTCCAAGATAATCAACAATGACCCCCTTGTGTTTGAAATAATAAAACATGCTCAAGGAATGAGCATTCTATGCTTATGATTGAGTACCAGTTGATGCTCTAAGTATGGACATTGGAATTAACTAAAATGGATCCACACAAGTAAGAGCAATCAGTGCACGAGTGAAAAAACATCTCTCAATGAATAGACATCAGACTCAACTGACAATGCATCCATAAATATGAGTAATCAGTACAATATCCACTAAGTTGGCACAAATGAAAACCACAAATAGATCAAGCAGGAGGACATCATACTCTATCAATAATGCATCTATATGAGGAGAAGTA
Source organism: Torreya grandis (assembly GCA_037957365.1). NCBI lineage: Eukaryota > Viridiplantae > Streptophyta > Pinopsida > Cupressales > Taxaceae > Torreya > Torreya grandis. The sequence goes on from JARHVA010000796.1 coordinate 3,636,704, forward strand.
AATGTGTGAACTAGTTAGGTACCCCCCCCCAAGATTTTGGCACTTTATAATTTAGCGCATTTTACAATGCAAATGGACTAGCTACAGGAGAAATTGAAAATTAAACACTTTTTAAAAATATGGCACTCAATTTTGAGCTACCATTTACAAGATATTAATGAAACAAATTCTTGTTAATAGCCCATTTTTAATAAAAAATATACTAAATGATTAAAACAATACCCTTAGGTGAGGTGAAAGGTGCTTTCCAACCACTTGTTGAAATCAAAATTTTGCCACATACTCAAAAAATTTAATAGAAGTGACAAAAAGTTTACCAAATTGCCTCAGTATGCATGAAAGCAAGTTTATCTTCCTCTTTTAGTAAAAAATACATCTAATAAGGCAAAAAATGAATTTCCAACTAATTTTTTTAAGAGGAAAGAAAGGTTGATAGTTGTTGTTTTGGTGTCGTAAGCCTTGATAGCCACTAACAAGGGGAGATCAAGTTTTCTACCAATTAACGCATCTTTCCAATGAAACATGTGGAGAAAAAAATATTACAAAGGTATATAAATGAAATTTTTAATTTTCTCACCTCTACACTGTCCAAAAACAACAAAATGAAGAATTTTAACACTCCCAATCCCCAACAACAAAGTTCCAATGCAGCAGTCTAAAAATGATTCCATAATGATCAGAATAATGAAATCCAATGCCAAAGTCAACTGGTAGATCTTCATGCAACAATGCAAAGTACAATAGAAAACTCCATAATAGATTTCAATGCCTTACTTATACACTTCACCTCCACAACTCAATGCCTCATTCTGTAGACAAAAAATCTTTCTCTATAGGGCTGAAAACATCAAATTGAGGTAGATTTCCAAAGCCTTTAGTAGAAAAGGGATGCTAAGTTTGAGTGGATGACACCAAATAACACAAAAAGATGGTGCCATTGATGGAGAAAGATACCAAAAATAGAAAAGAAGGATGCCAAGCTTCTAGAAGAGGATGCCAAGTGGAAAAGTATGATGCAATAGTAGATCTATAATGTCACACCACTTAGCAAACTCAAACACCTAGATTTTATTCTTCCACACAGAAAATCCTATCAGATTTATAATGCCTTTGTCCTTGGAAATGCAATGTTGTAGATTTGAAAGATAAGAAAATCAGAAAAATGGCTACCACAATAGTTTAAAAAAATTATATTAGCCAAAGCATGCCTATGCATATCTTATTATTTATATCTAGCAAAATGTGATGCCAAAGGTAGTGTGGGATGGCTGAATAGATCTGAGAGAATAACTAGGGTTGATGAATTTGAGCATAGACTACTTCCTTGCACATATAGCTTTTAGTCCTCTACAAAAAATAATGTATCTATCCAAAATCAATGCCAAGCACAAAGGGGACATTTATCCTCTATGCCTAAGTAACCACCACATATATCTCCCTCCAATCATAGAATGAGAGACCTTGAAAAAATCAAATACATATCTAGATGCAATAAGGATATTGCATCAACTACCTTGGCTCCTTTGCCTAAAAGTCAAGAAAAGTCTGCCCTTACCCCTACCAATGAGATTCATGAAGTCAATATTTTGTTTCAAATTGTTACTAATGAATTAGTTACTCTCAAAATATAACAAGTTCAAAATTACAAGCATTATCAATCCTACAATCAATTTGGACGAGCAAGTAGGCCTCCTTTTCAAGGTAATGCTCAAGGACAAGGTCAAATAACTTAAGCTAGACCTTACCAAAGTTTCAATCCTAATGCACCATCATCTTCTAGAGCTCTTGTTCCTATTCAAAATAAATTTATTGAAGAACAAGCATGCTACCTTTCCCATGACCAAAATCAAGTCCAAGTTGCATATGCCAATGAAATGCCTAATCAAGCCATGAACAATGTAAGGTAGTCAAGTACCTCAAGTTCCCACTTTTGAGGTGCCAATGCAAAATGGAATGGAAAATGGATAATCACAATTTGATTCTACTCTTATGAATCATTTAGAGGGAGAATTTTGTACCATGAATCATTTCGGAAGTTCAAATAATGTGAATACTAGTGTATCTTCTAACACTATATCTAAGAAGAGGGTTGTTAAAGAGGCACAAGGGGAAAATCAAAGACCTATTTTTACTCATCCATCACCCCCAATAGTAGGAAGGTCTAACTCAGCTCCTAAGGTGCAAAAAAATTAGAAGTTTCAAAATGTAAGGCTAGTGCGTACACATCCATCTGCACACGCTACACCTCCATCTGCACACGCTACACCACAAGATACTAGTGCTTCCAAAGAGCAATTCAAGATGAATAATCCTTCTATCAATGTTTAGGATCAAATGAATAAGTTATACATGAATATTTCATTATGGGATTCATTGACAATACCAGGATAAAAGGATATGCTCCAAAAATAATTGCTTAGACTAGGTAAACAAGTTGTATCAACTAGAACTAAAAATGTTATTTTGGTGAATGGAACTCAGCCCATTGATGGACAAGTGAAGAAAAATGATAATACTCCTCCTTTTTATCTATCCTTGATCATTGGTGATTTTTTAGTTCACAATTATATCATAGATAGTGGGGCTAGTACTTCAGTTATGCCCAAGTCAATAGTAGATAAACTAGGCCTCAAGTATGAACAATGGCTAAAGGAGTTCTACAATTAGATGGGTCACCAGCAAAGACCTTGGGAGAAGTCAAGGATCTGAATTTGATTTTACATTCTTGTTCTACTTTCTCCATCCCTCATGATGTGGTTGTTGTAGACATACCCCCATACTTTGCTCTTTGTTTGTCAAGGGAGTTTGCAGCCAAGATAGGTGGATACTTGGCAATAAATTGGTCATATATGGTTTTTAGAACAAAGTATGGTACTAAGGTAAAGATTGAATCAAAACCTATTCATCATAATCATTTAGATCCTTACATGCCTAAAGTTGTATATGTAAATTATGTTATTCTTGACGAGGAAGAACTTCACATAGATCAATCTCCAATTTCTTCTCTTGAAGGAGTTTCTAATTTGTATTTAGATGAATGGGGAGCTAAACGATATGGACATGATCCTTATAAATTCATAGAGGAAGTTGGTCTTGGAGTGTATTGCCTTTATTAATAAGGCTCTTTCATGCCAAACTTGATGAAGCCAAATGAAAATATGGATGGTTTATGGCAGTTATTCTTTGATGGATCAAAAATCAAGGTTGGATCAGGTGGTGGAGCAATGTTAGTCTCTTCATCCAAGGAAAGGTATTACTCTACTTTCAAATTTCACTTATGTTGTGTTCAGTGAATATTTTGTCGACCAGCTAACTGGTGACCAAAATAGTTCCTATCAACATAGCATAGGAAGATTGGTCGTCCAGGTGTGTAGCTTTACTACATCAACCGGAGACAAATCTCTCCTCTCATCAAGGGGAGGTTCCCTATTAAATATGTGGAGGTTATATACTATAAATATATGTAGAAAGTAAGACACAGGGGTGGGATAAACCATCCATCTCTCTTTTTTCAGAGATGATGCTGACAAACAGAGGAGAAATACTGGGTGATTGGTGATGGCACTTCTCTTCTTTCAGAAGTAACATTTAGTGAAGAGCCAGATCCCTTCCTGGATAGTAGAAATCCTGGTGAGTTGACAAAAGGCACTTCTCTTCTTTTAGAAATGATTGTTCTTACAAGCAACAAGAATCTTTCTAGTAACAAGTGACTGGTGACAAAGAGCACAATAACCAACAGCCTGAGATGTAGCACAAAGTCTCCACCTCGACTGCCTAAGAGTGAAATACGAAGAACAATGGGGGCACAAAGTCATCCCAAGGTCCATTACATAGAAATAGAAAATAAACACACACTGAAGACAACTATGACAACACAAAGTCTGAAAGTAGTCAACTTCAGGACACCTTCCTTATCACCTCCACTAGTCCTGCTTGTTAAATCAAATAAATAAGAATGCTTTCAGAAGATAGACATAAGAACAATCTCCTAAAGTAGCACAAGCTATAACATCACAAATTCTACAAGTAACTTGCTTTCTCATTCAATCAAATAAATATGAATTACAATCTGAGCTCAAAGTCTCAGTAATGCCTTTCAATTCAGGCAAAGTTTCACTTCTGGTAAGGGGAAGATCTCTTTAAAATAATAAAAGAGATTACAATATATAGCAGCCAAGAAAGACTTGGTGCTTTTTTCCATAGAATGGTCCATGTTGTGCATTTAATGCCTTGAATGCATTTCTAAGTTTTTCAAAGGACTGCATTGAAAATAGGGTCGTTGTCTTAACTATGGCATGTCATTTCATCCCATATGTCTTCTCCCGAGTCTGGATCATCTGGTTTGTCCCCTCTGACATTTGTGCAGCTGTCCATTTTGTATTTACTTCATGGAAAGAAAAACAGGCCACGTCTTTAATTTGCAAGCCAAAATACCTGCTTAGTGGACTATTCCACCTATTGAAATTACTTCTACATAGATATTTCAAGATTTTCCCTCTTTCTACTTTTGTCTTTTCTAGTTTTGTCTCTTTCTACTATGATTTGAGCTATCAAGCTATCTTTTTGGTCAGTCACTTGGTTCTTCCTTTAGGTTGTGCACTCTATTTAAATTTCCACAGAATTTTCTTTACTTTAAATTTGATGTCCACGGGACCGTCAATGGTCGCCAGCTACTTGAACCATGTTGAACCTTGAACCTATGAACCTATGAAAGTTCATTGGTTCATTGGTTCATTCTGTCTCTTTTGTTCCATTGCTTCCTTGTTCAATCACTTTCCTGCTCCTTGGTTGAACCATCCGTTGAACCACCTGTTTGTTATTTTTTCCCTTGACTGAGGCCGCCCTTGAACCTTTGAGCCTATGAACCATTGAACTTTGAACTCTTTCAGTTCAAGGTTCAATCGGTCCATTGGTTCTTTGTTTATTTGGTTATGCCCATCACTTGTTCCTCCTAAGCTCTTTGATCTTTATCACGCTTGGTTGAACCTTTGAACCTATGAACTCATTGAACCATTTGGTTCAACAGTTCAATAGTTCAATCGGTTCATTCTTTGAAGCTCTTTGTGCCTAATTCTTTGAGGATTCCTTTTTGCATCTTTATTCAGCCTTTGGAACATCCCAAAGGGAAGGTGTCCCTTTGGGTCCTTGAAAAAGGTCCTTTTTCTAATGTCAAGTGTCCCCCGCAAGGGTATCTACCCTTCAAGATTTTTCATGCGACCTTCAGGCTTTTACTTCCCTGACGGGTTCTTGCATCTTTGGCAGGCTTTTGGATTTCTGGCTTTTTTCATCGTGCTTTTCCTTCAGACAAAAAGCCCAAAAGAATTCCTTTAGACAAAAATTCTGAAGGAATTTTACCTTAACATTTTTTTGAGAAAAGTCTTCCCGAAAGAATTCTTTCAGCCTCTTCACTTAATCATTTCCATCTGACAAAAAGTCTGAAAGAATTGTTCTTTTTGGGCCTTTGAACAAATCTGAAGGAATTCTGTCTTTTCTTTGACCTTCAAACCAATGTTTCCTACCCTCTGTAAGGGCACTTGCCTCTTTGGCTTTGGGGCAGCCCCTTGAACCTACCGATTGAACCAACTTTGGTTCAATGGTTCAATGGTTCAATCAGTTCATTCTTCATTATTTGGCTAAGTCTTTTTGATCTTTTGCACCAAGCACATTGAACCAATTGGTCGTTGAACCCGTTGAACTCACCTAAGCGTTGAGAGCTTGCTTCTTTCTTGTAGAGTCCGTAGAAATCAACATGTGAAGCTCATAGAACTTAGCCTGCAGAGTCCGTAGATTTTTTTCCTGCAGAGTCTGTAGATTCAAGCCTGTAGAGTCCGTAGATTCAAGCCTGCAGAGTTCATAGATTCAAGCCTGTAGAGTGTATATATTTTTGAGAAGCTTGAAAAATGAGGAATTTGAATGCTCAAAATAAATTTCAAAAAGGGAAGAGACAATTTTGGTCTGTAGGACCAAAATAGTTCAAATGTTGTCCCAAAAATGAGTGATATTTTTGGGGGACAACAGCTGGCTCCTATTGGGGAACTACCTTCAGAAGACAACTTGGAACAACTAAGGGGAGTAAGAACCAGAATCTTCAGTGCCTTGAAGTTCACCATTGGGCTATGGAGTCATGCTACCCAAAAAAAAAGGCTCTAAAAAATGAAAATGAAAAGCACAAAATAGAACTAAAGACTATACAGATATACATATGTATAGATGATCTTATCTGATGCTTCAAGATTTGAAGTGCTTCAGATGCCACCCACTGTGAGACAGTGAAAATGGTGTGTCATCCTCATAAACCAGTAAGAAACCATTTTGTCCTTAGAAATGGTGACCGGCGAATGGAATTCTCTACTAGGAAACCAATTTTATGTGTTTTCCTTTTGGCTCTTTCTTCTTCTTGCCCCATGGTGGGACGTGGTCTTCTCTTTGAAAACTGTAACTCCTGGTTCTCTCTATGAAGAGTTCCTTTTGCTGACTTTGGAATACAGTAGTATGGTCCACCACCATAGCTTGTTGTTCTACTAGTTCAGTCTAGCACATGCTTTGATTGTCAGCCTCAAACTCTTAACAAACCATCAGCTCATCATCTCCTTTGGTGTGAAGGAGTTTGATCTCTTCATCCTGAGCAGTCTTCAATCTAAGCAACAGAGATATGCATCCAGCATGAATGGAAGAATTTCTACCATTATATTCTAGGATCCAAACATCATCAAAAGTTGATCTTCTATCAAGGTTCTCTTCATTAGAGATGGAAGATCCTTCTTGATTTGTACTGTGCCCTACCAATTCTTTTGATGTCTTGTTTGGATCAAATCTTGGATTGCTAGCTACACAACTTTCATCAACTGAGACATGAGCATCCTCTGTGGTCAAGAAGTAATTACCCCTACCTAACAGCTCAAACAAAATTTGAGCTGTAGTGGTTGATGTTTGGGTGACCCCAAATTTTTCCTCAGATAGGTCCATACTTAGTTCTCCACCAATTTCCAACTGCTCAGGATTGGCTTGCAAGAATTCAAATTTAGTCATTTGAATTTTGGATTTCTTGACATGATCAATTATGTTAGATGACTGAAATGGACTAGAAAGAGAGGATGGGAGTTCATTCTTTTGGTTTTTGGGAGGGGGAGGACTGATCTGCGAAGTTGAAGTAGAAGGTGCAGAGATGTTTGATGTACTAACCTTCTTGGCGATCATTGGGTCCTTTGACTAGAAAGGCAGAGTGGTTCCCCACTTAGAAATTGGAATTGTAAGCTAAGTTCATTCTTCTGTTCTTTCTTTATCAGCTTATTGGGCTGATTGATTCTCAGATCAAGTGAATACTGCGTATGATTCTTTGACTGTTTCACCTTCATTTCTGGGTTCATCTTGGTAATTCAGGAAACCAATGTGGGAGTCATTAGCTGATTCTTCTAGATCCTCCCTAAAGAGATTAGTGCCATTTTATTACTCAAACTCAGGTTGGAAATAGGAAACATGTTTTGTTTCCAGATATCCAACTGTTGAGTTGGTTGAAGATGTTTTAAGGGCAAGGTTCCTCTGTGGTGGAGGAAGATGATTTGGTTGCCCTTAACTTCTGGTAGCATTGCCTTGATATGGCTGATTAGGGAATGTCCTCCTTGGTATATCTTTATATAGAGGAGTAAAAGACATACCTTGTACAATTTGCCTTTTCAAGGCTAGCAATTCATTTGCCAGCTTTTGTACCATTGGGTCAATGGTGGCTGTGGGTGAGTATTCAAAAGATGAAGAGGGTTTACCTCTGTTAGCATCTCTCCTTATCTTTCTTGCCAAGATAAGGTTATCTTCTAGCTCAGTAGCCAAGTCTTGAGTATCCTCAAGGTCTATGTGTCTAGCTCGTCTCAATAAAAAACTCACTTTAGGCAGCTGTGAGTTGATGAAGAAGCATTTGAGATTTTGAGGTGTCGGCTGGGTGACCATGGGAATCATGTGCCTCAGCTTGTTGAACCTAGCAATAAAATCACTCATAGGCTCATGAGGTTCATTCTTCATCTGATTGAGTTGGGCTAGCAAGGCATGTGCATCTTCTACAAACTTGAACCTTGCTTTGAACTTGGCTTTAAGTGGATCCTAGTCAGTCACTGATTCAGCTTACAAATGGTAGAACCAGTCTATAGTGGCACCTTGTAGTGTCTCCACAAAAAGCCTGATTGCCACGTCTTTGAATTCCACCCCTATCACACCATAGGCTATGCTGAAGGATGGAATGTGTTCATCAAGGTGAACTATCCCATCACTAAAGAATTTGGGGAAATTCTTTCTTGAACTACGTGGGAGTTCATGCAGAGGTGGAGTCAAGTTGAGTGGGCCAAAGAGTTACCCCAAGGGCCTCGAACTGCCATGATTTAATTATGAAAAATAGGGATAACAAATCTGGGTGGAGTGGCCAAATTGCAGAACAAAAATGGAAAAGAATTGGCCTTGCTTCAGCTTGAGGCTTGAGGCTTCAAATTGTGCACTCTTTTCTAGCAGCTCTAGTTTTGCAGACCAGATAAAATAATGGAGGTGGAGGAAGATGGTAAGGTTATAATGAATAATGGGTAGGACACGTAATGGAGTTTCCAGAGTCTATAAAATGGATAAGGGAAGGAACTATTTCAATCTGAAACTTGAGTCTTTAGACTGCACATTCATCCCCAACGGAGTTGCCAAAAATTGTTGGCTGAATATTTTGTTGGCCAACTAACTAGTGACCAAAATAGTTCCTATCAGCACAGCATAGGAAGATTGGTCATCCAGGTGTGTAGCTTTACTACATCAACTGGAGACAAATCTCTCCTCTCATCAAGGGGAGGTTCCCTATTAAATATGCGGAGGTTATATACTATAAATATATGTAGAAAGTAAGACACAGGGGTGGGATAAACCATCCATCTCTCTTTTTTCAAAGATGATGCTGACAAATAGAGGAGAAATATTGGGTGATTGGTGATGGCACTTCTCTTCTTTCAGAAGTAACATTCAGTCAAGAGCCATATCCCTTCTTGGATAGTAGAAATCCTAGTGAGGCAATAAAAGGCACTTCTCTTCTTTCAAAAATGCTTGTTCTTGCAGGCAATAAGAATCTTTTTGGTAACAAGTGACTGGTGACAAAGAGTGCAGTAACTAGCAGCCTGAGATGTAGTGTAAAGTCTCCACCTTGACTGCCCAAGAGTGAAATACGAAGAACAATGGGGGCACAAAGTCATCCCCAGGTCCTTTACACAGAAATAGAAAATAAACACACACTAAAGACAACTATGACAGCACAAAGTCTGAAAGTAGTCGGCTTCAAAACACCTTCCTTATCACCTCCACTAGTCCTGCTCATTAAATCAAATAAATAAGAATGCTTTCACAAGATAGACATAAGAATAATCTCCTAAAGTAGCACAAGCTATAACAACACAAAGTCTACAAGTAACTTGCTTTCTCATTCAATCAAAGAAATATGAATTACAATCTGAGCTCAAAGTCTCAGTAATGCCTTTCAATTTGGGTAGAGTTTCACTTCTGGTAAAGGGAATATCTCTTTAAAACAATAAAAGAGATTACAATATATAGCAGCCAAGAAAGACTTGGTGCTTTTTTCCATAGAATGGCCCATGCTGTGCATTCAATGCCTTGAATGCATTTCCAGGTTTGTCAAAAGACTGCATTGAAAATAGGGCTATTGTCTTAACTATGGCGTGTCATTTCATCCCATATGTCTTCTCCTGAGTCTGGATCATCTGGTCTATCCCCTCTGACATCTGCGTAGCTGTCCATTTTGTCTTTACTTCATGGAAGGAAAAATAGGCCACGTCTTTAATTTGTAAGCCAAAATACTTGCTTAGTGGACTATTCCACCTACTGAAATTACTTCCGCATAAATATTTTAGGCTTTTTCCTCTTTCTACTTTTGTCTTTTCCAAATTTGTCTCTTCCTACTGCGATTTGAGCTATCAGGATATCTTTTTGGTCAGTCGCTTAGTTCTTCCTTTAAGTTTCGTGCTTTATTTGAATTTCCAGAGATTTTTCTTTACTTTAAATTTGACGTCCATAGGACCCTCAACGGTCACCAGCTGCTTGAACCATGTTGAACCTTGAACCTATGAACCTATGAAAGTTCATTGGTTCATTGGTTCATTCTGTCTCTTTTGTTCCATCGCTTCCTGGTTTAATCAACTTCTCGCTCCTTGGTTGAACCATCCATTGAACCACCTGTTTGTTGCTTTTTCCCTTGACTGAGGCTGCCCTTGAACCTTTGAACCTATGAACCATAAAACTTTGAACTCTTTCAGTTCAAGGTTCAATCGGTCCAATGGTTCTTTGGTTCTTTGGTTCTGCCCATCGCTTGTTCCTCCTAAGCTCTTTGATCTTTATCGTGCTTGGTTGAACCTTTGAACCTACGAACTCGTTGAACCATTTGGTTCAACAGTTCAATGGTTCAATCGGTTCATTCTTTGAAGCTTTTTGTGCCTAATTCTTTGAGGATTCCTTTTTGTGTCTTTGTTCAGCCTTCAAAACGTCTCGAAGGGAAGGTGTCCCTTTGGGTCCTTGGAAAAGGTCCTTTTTTTGATGTCAGGTGTCCCTCGCAAGGGTATCTACCCTTCAAGATTTTTCATGTGACCTTCATGCTTTTACTTCCCTGGCGGGTTCTTGCATCTTTGGCAATATTTTGGCTTTCGAGATTTTTCTGTCGGGCTTTTCCTTCGGACAAAAAGCCTAAAAGAATTCCTTCAGACAAAAAGTCTGAAGGAATTTTTCCTTAACACTTTTTTGAGAAAAGTCTTCCTGAAAGAATTCTTTCGGTCTCTTCACTTAATCATTTCCATCAGATAAAAAGTCTAAAAGAATTGTTCCTTTTGGGCCTTTGAACAAATCCGAAGGAATTCTATCTTTTCTTTGACCTTCAAACCAATGTTGTCTACCCTCCGCAAGGGCACTTGCCTCTTTGGCTTTGGGGCAGCCCCTTGAACCTACCGATTGAACCAACTTTGGTTCAATGGTTCAATCGGCTCATTCTTCATTATTTAGCTAAGTCTTTTTGATCTTTTGCACCAAGCGCGTTGAACCAATTAATCGTCAAACTTGTTAAACTCACCTAAGCATTGAGAGTTTACTTCTTTCCTGCATAGTCCATAGAAATCAACGTGCGAAGCTCGTAGAACTTGGCCTGCAAAGTCCATAGATTTTCTTCCTACAGTGTCCGTAGTTCAAGCCTACAAAGTCTGTATATTTAAGCCTATAGAGTCCGTATTGAATGCTCAAACAAATTTCAAAAAGGGAAGAGATAATTTTGGTCTGTAGGACCAAAATAGTTCAAATGTTGTCCCAAAAATGAGTGATATTTTTGGGGGACAACAAGTTGTACTTTTAATGTGGTAGAATATGAGGCCCTTATTCATGGCCTTGAGTGGGCTAGAAAGAGGTGTGTGAAAGAGTTACAAGTTTATGGTGATAATGAGTTGGTTGTGAATTAAGTGAGAGGTCAAAGTATGACTATGAACTCCTCATTTAAGTCCTATAAGCATAGAGTGTGAGATCTTGTGGAAGATTTCCAAGCCTTCAACATTCAATCTATACCAGGAGAGGATAACAAACATGCTGATAGGTTGGCAGAAATTGGAGCTCAGTTTGATTTTCCAAATGGGATATGAGAGGATAAGAACTAGCCTCATCTCAAAGTAATTGTAAGGCCCTTTATACCTAATAATGTCACTAATTATCAGGTGTTTGATAGTGACCAAAAAATAGCTTTTTTCTACAAAAGGAGGTTGAATTTTCCTCAAAGAATCAGTCCAAACTATAGCAGCAATATGTAGGGCAGATTGTACATTCGAAGACAATCTACTTAAGGGCTTAGTCACACTTAAGAGTATCTTCAATGATGATGATTAGTTAAATAAGGAAAATTTAAGCATGTCTACTAAGTAAGAAAACTATGAGAGAGTACAAATCTTCAAAGATAAGTTGCTTGCTCTTGGAAAGGTATGCACTAGAGAAGAAAGATATGCTTTCATTGAATTATGCAAGGAATTTTTTGATGTCTTTGCATGGGAATATAGTGATTTAAAAGGATTTAATCCAAACGTAGCTCAACATACCATAGATCTAGATGAGAATGCTAAGCCTATAAAGTAAAGGCAAAGGCCAATCAATCCTAAGATTGAGCCTCTCATGAGAAAGGATCTTACAAAGTTGATTGAGTCTAAGATCATTTTTCCTATTAAGCATTCACCTTGGTTGGTAAACTTAGTCCCAATAAGGAAGAAGAATGGGGAGATCAGGTTATGTTTTGACTTTAGAGATTTGATTAGAGTTTCCTTGAAGGATCATTATCCTCTTCCTTCCATGGAGCAAATTTTTCAAGTTGAGGGAGGCTGTGAAAGGTTCTCACTCCTTGATGGATATTCAGGGTATAATCAAATTTTGGTAAAGGAAGGAGATCAATACAAGATAGTGTTTACTACTAAATGGGGAACATATGCTTATAGTAAAATACCTTTTGGTTTGTCTAATGTTGGGGCAACATTTCAACATGTAATGGATATGGATTTTCAAAGTCTAATAAATGATATAGTGTTGGTGTATTTTGATGATATCACAATTTTATCTAAGGATGTAAAGGATCATTTGACTCATCTTAAGAACATTTTTGAGAGATGTAGAGAGTTTATAATCTCTCTCAATATAAATAAGTGTGTGTTTGTTATCTATGAAGGCAAACTCTTGGGACATATTGTCTCAAAGAAAGGTCTATCCATAGATCTTGAAAGGGTGAGTGAAATCTTGGCATTGACTTTGCCCTAACACAAGAAGGGTTTGCAAAGTTTCTTTGGAAAAATCAATTTCATAAGGAGGTTTATTCCTAATTTTTCTAACTTAGTCAAGCCTCTAAACTCTATGCTAAGGACAGATGAAGTGTTTACTTAAACAAGAAGAAGGAAGAAGAGATTTGAAGAGATTAAATAAGCTATTGCTCAAGCCCCAACTCTTGTAAGTCCTAATTTTTAAAAAGACTTCAACTTGTATACCTTTGGAAATAAAGAAGTAATCTCTACCATTCTCACTCAATCAAATGAAGAAAACTTGGATTAGCTTATTGCCTTCTTTAGTCATGGATTAGAAGGCTATGAGGTAAGATACACTTATGTAGAGAAGCAAGTACTTTAAGTTATTAGAAGTCTAAAGAATTTTAGGCACATATTATCCAACAACAAGATTCATATATTGGTACCTCATACTAGTGTCAAAGACTTAATTTTGAGTAGATATTTGAGTGAAAAAAGGTTTGGCTGGATTGCAAAAGTAATAGAGTATAATGTAGAAATCAAGATAACCAAAATAATGAAAGGAAAAGGACTATCTGAGTACCTTGATTCAGACTTGAAGAAACAAAATGAAGCTTTTTATAACCCTTCAAGATGATCCTATGATAGTTGCATCTTCACCAATGAAGATTTGGACACAAGAAATGATCAAGTTTCTTCAAATCGGTGAGTGTCCACATGGCTTAGATATAACCAAAAGAAGGTTGTAATGAAATTACTTAGATATTCACACAAAATGATTTTATATTATGTATAATAAGAAAATATGAGAGATTACATTGTGATAATTGATAGCAGAATAGAATACTAGATAACATAGCAAAGCCACTTTGAGGGGGCAACCTTCACAATAATGCACTAATAGCAGAATACTTCACATGATGATTAAAGACTAACCAGTACCTCCTATATATATTATACTTAGCCAAGGTTATTTCATAAGCTGACCTATCTAAGAACATAGATAAATGTAACAGGTAAATAAAAGAGGTATGTAAGCCACAAGTTGGCCATACATATCCCTAGACACACCAATGGTTAAGGGCATAACAAGTCCTTCCCCTTCAAAACAATGTTGTCCTCAATGTTGTGGCAACTCTAGATACTAATGCACAAATGCTTCATCCTCTGAAGTGGCATCTTCATATGGCATATTCTTCCATTTGATCAAGCATTTTGTAATTTCTCTAGAACATAGTTGCTTGGTTCATCGTTGAAAGATTGCCTTAGGATCAAGAATAACTCTACCTTAATCATCCAATTATGGTAATTCTATTTGAATGGTAACTCTGTGTCTAATGATTTTATTTAGGCATGATATATGAAATACTGGATGTATGTGAGTGGATGAAGGAAAATCTAACTTGTAGGCCACACTGCCAATTTTCTACAAGATCTGATAAGGCTCATAATACTTAGGGGACAACTTGTTATCCTTTTTTTTTTTGCTTCAATGACATCTATTTATATGGTTGTAAGTGAATAAAGACTCAATCATCAATGTCAAAATGCCTCTCACTTCTATGTTGATCTACTTATTGCTTCATGTGATTTTGGGCCATAGCTAAATTTTCACACAAACTTGCAAGGACCTCCTGTTGATGGTGAATATGTTTATCAACTGCACAAACCTTAGGATGGACCTTCAAGGTTGAAGTGATGGATGGAGGGTGGTATCCATATAGTGCCACAAAATGAGACATTTTTAAAAAACTATGAATAGAAGTATTATACCACCATTCATTAAGTGGCAGTGAATGAACCCATTTATCCTATTTATCAAAAACAAAACAACAGAGATATCCTTCTACATATTTGTTGACTACCTTAGTTTGTCCATAAGATTTAGGATGATAAGATGAACTATGAGCCAATTGAGTGCCTAAACATGTAAATAACTTAGTCCAAAAATTACTAGTAAAAATGGGATCTCTATCACTAATAATGATCTTAGGAGTCCCATGCAGTTTCTGAACTGTATTGAGAAAAGCAAAAGCTATTGTACTAGCAACAAATATCTAGGATAATGAACAAAAATGAGCATATTTACTGAGACGATCTACAACAACCATGATAACATTTTGACCATCAAATATTGGTAACCCTGTAATGAAATCTGTAGATACCTCTTCCCAACGCTGGCTAGGGATAGATAAAGGCTATAAAAGCCCTGGAGTTTTGATGGTTTTGATTTTATTTTGTTGACAAATCATACATTTATCCACATATTTTTGGACGTCCCCCTTGAGAACTTCCCAAAAAAAATCTTGCTTGATCCTATGATAGGTTTTCAAAAAAATTTAATGACCCCCAATTGGAGTGGCATGAAGTTCTTGAAGGATTTTTTGTTTAAGAAGAGAATTCTTACATAGGTATAATCTATTTTTGTACCATAATGCATTACCTTTCCATCTGAATTTTTCAAATCCATCTAAACATTGTTGAATATTTTGAATCAAATCATGAGTAGTACTATCATGTTCCCATTCTGATCATGCTTCTTCTAGCCAATTTTCCTATAAAATAATTATGGCACATAGCAATGCCTCAACTGATTCATCTTTTCTTGATAGTGCATCTGCCACCACATTGTCCTTGCCTTTTGTAGACTATTTCAAAATCATATCCTAGCATCTTAGTTACCCATTTCTATTATTCTTTAGATGACAACCTTTGTTCTAAAAAATATTTAAGACTATCATAATCAATTTTTACCTGAAAGTGATGACCCATCAAATAAGGTCTCCATTGTTTGATTGCATGCAAAATGACCATCATTTCCTTCTCATAGATGGGCTTGTGCTGATTTTTACCCTTAAGTTAATGACTTTTAAATGCCATTGGTATGCCTTATTGCATGCATACAACACCCATACCATACCCAGATGCATCACATTCAACCACAAAAGTCTTAGAAAAATTGGGAGTGGCCAATACTGGAGTAGTACACATAGCCAATTTCAATTGTTCAAATGCCCATATAGCTACATCAGTCCACTGAAAGGAGTCTTTCTTTAATAAAGAGGTAAGTGGGGCTGTAATACTACCATAATTTTTGACAAATATGTGATAGTAACTAGTAAGTCCCAAAAATTGTTGAAGTTACTTGAGTGTCTTAGGAATTGGCTAGTCCACCATTGTTTAGATTTTTTTAGGATTCACTTTCACTCCTTCATAAGACACCAAATGACCCAAAAATTTAACCTCACCAGCCCCAACAATAAATTTGGAAGGTTTGGCATATAATTGATTTTACTCCAAAATGGAGAGTACCTATTTCACATGTTGCAAATGGTTTGCCCAAATTTTACTATAAATGAGGATATCATCAAAGAATACCAAAACAAATTTCCTCAAAAATGGCTTAAAATAGTAGTCATCAAACTCTAAAAAGTAGATGGTGAATTTGTTAGGCCAAAATGCATAACAAAATACTCATAATGGCCCTCATGAGTCCTGAAAGTAATTTTGGGTATGTCTTCATCACGGATCTTGATTTGATGATACCCAGAATGCATATCTAACTTGGTAAAATAAAGAGCACCATTAAATTCATCTATCAAATCATCAATGACAAGAATTGAAAACTTATCTTTGATAGTGTACTTATTGAGTTATCTATAGTCAGGGCACATCCTCTAAGTGTCATATTTCTTTCTTACCATGACAAGTAGTGAAGAGTATTCACTTTGGCTATGGCAAATGATTCCTGCATCCAACATCTCTTGTACCATCTTTTCAATTTCACTATTTTTGGCATATGGATACCTATATGGTTTGATGTTGGGTGGTATACTGCAAGGAATAAGTGTAATAGTATGATCGTGCATGTAGCTAGGTGGAAGTCCTTTTGGCAGGTCTCCAAAAATAATGGAATGAGCGTCAATTATTTGTTGTAGATCAAGAGGTAGAGATGGTTGAGTTGACTATACTTCCATAGAAAACAAGCAAGCTACAAATCGCTTAGCACCGTTACAGAGAATCTTTGTCATTTGATGGGAGCTAACAAGTTAGGAAGATTTAGCCTTTAATCCTCTTAGCTCAAATGTCCTTTCTTCAAAATGAAAATGCATGAATAATTCTTGAAAATTCATCTCAATAGTACCCAAAGTGGTGAGCCACTAGACTCTCAGAATAATATCAGCTCCACCCATCAAATAGAAAACATAGGAGAATAAAAATAAGTAGTCTTCCATGGCCAGCTTAATACTATCACATTTTCCTAAACAACTGATAGTACCACCATCTACAATCATAACCTAAAATTCTAGAGCTGGTTAAATGAAATAGTTTAAATGAGCAACGAACTTACTGTAGATGAAGTTGTGTGTGCTCCTAGAATTAATCAAGATAGTAACCTTTTATTTCTTAAGGAAACCCATCACCTTAAGAGTTTGGGGGGTACTAATACCTGACAAGGCATGGCATGAAATAGTAGGCTGAGAGTCTTCAGATTCCTCAGGAACTTTTGCATCTACATCATGTACTTCTACATCATCTTCATCATCATTGGCACCTTCAATGTAAAATAGCTTCTTTTCAACACAATGATGGTCTTTGCTCCATTTGTTGTCACAACCATAACACAACCCTTTAGCTCACTTCTCCTCAATTTGTCATTGTGTTAATCTGGTGGGCTATAGAAATGATGGTGCTGGAAAGTTGTGATCATGACCAGTAGTGAAAGTTCTTTCTTTTGACCATCTCTTGTTCTTCTATCATGTGTGCCTTAATGATAGCTTCTAATATAGATGTTAGGCTAAACATTCAAACCTCATATTAGATGCTATCTTTGAGGCCACCCAAAAATAGATCTATCAAATTTCTTTCAGTGATATTTTCTACCCATAAAGAGAGATTCTAAAATTGATTGATATAATCCTTCACAGGTCTTGTTTACCATAGCTTGGCTAATTAGTTGAAATAGTTCTCAAAGACATTATTCTGATAATGAGCTATCAAATCCTCAGTAAAAATAGTCCACATAACAGGAGCACCATTCTTTTTCTTTTGAGCACATAATCAGTGATACCAAATGAATTGCTCAAGTTCCATATATAGGGACACCACCATCACCCTCTAAGAACAAGGGGTTTGATGCAGCTCAAATAAACTCTCAATTTGGTTAATCTAAGTGAGATTATCCTTACCATTTAACTTATGCATGTCCATTTTTATCAATATTGATTTCATACCAGCATGGGAGTTGTTGAGAGGAGGATTTGAATGCTAAAGTGGAGGGTTATTAGGCTAAAACTAAGATGTGAAGGTAGCCAATTGCATAGTGATATGTTATAATTCACTGTGAACTCCATTAATCTCTTTGTGCATCCCTAAAACATCATCTTAGACTACAACAAAGTCATCATGCCTCACCAAGTTTTTTATGTCCTCTTAAAGCTGAGAAATCATCAGATCTGAAGTTCCAGATTCCATGTCATCGATAGGAGTCTTAGGAGTTTTTGGTGCCCCTTTTCTTCCCTGAGTTGAAGTACCTACCATAAAAAAACCCTAGGAGGGTTTTGATCCCAAAAAAAGTGTACCAAAAAATGTTACCATTGCGATCACCTTGTCAAGATGAATCTAATGATTACCTTTCTACACTAGAGTACAATTTTTGGTACCAAAAAAGTGTACCGATAGAATACACCATTACAATCATCTCATCAAGATGAATCCAACAACTGCAAGTGTGCAAGAGGAAAAAAATTTCAAACTTTTTTTCTAATTATTTTTTTTCAAAAAAGCATTTCGATTAATACTGCACTGATAAAAAAAATTAATTCTCTCCAGATTGCAAGTTATATTTTTTCAATTTCACTACTCTTAGAAGCCACACCTAACCAGATCTAGAAAAAATTTCTATAAAAGCTTACCCAAATCGAAGCTCTGATACCACTTGTAATGAAATTACTTAGATATTCACACAGAATGATTTTATATTCAATAGAATAAGAAAATATGAGAGATTACATAGTGATAATTGATAGTAGAAAAGAATATTAGATAATATAGCAAAGCCACTTCGAGGGGGAAACCTCCACAATAATGCACTAATAGCAAAATACTTCAAATGATGATTAAAGACTAACCACTACCTCCTATATATAGACTACTTAGCCAAGGTTATTCCATAGGTTGACCTATCTAAGAACATAGAGAAATGTAACAAGTAAATAAAAGAGGTATGTAAGCCACGAGTCAACCACACATATCCTTAGACACACCAATAGTTAAGGGCATAACAAAGGTACTTTAGATTACAATCTATTCCTTATATACTTGTTGATGGAGTGTTGTTTAGGAAAGATTTATCAGGTTTACTATTGAGATGTGTTGAATCAAATCAGGTTGAGAAGATATTATTTGAGTTTCATAATGGACCAGTAGGTGGTCACTTTGCTCCAAGGACCATAGCTGCTAAGATTATGAGAGCTAGATATTTTTAGCCTAGTTTGTTTAAAGACGTTCATGCTTGGATAAGGAAATGTCAAAAAAGTTCCCTCTTTGATGGAAAATAAAATCTTGCAGCCTTACCTCTTCATCAAATATAAGTAGACCGACCCTTTATGAAATGGGGTCTAGATTTTATAGGCTTAATCAACCCACCTTCTAATACTAGTCACAAGTGGGTGTTGATAACCATAGATTACTTTACAAAATGGGTGGAGGTTGTATCTCTCAAGGAAGCAAATCAAAGTTCAATTTTAGATTTCTATGAAGGCATAGTGACAAGATTTGGGGCTCCTTCAATAATAATTTTAGATAATGCATTAGCTTTCCTTGGAATGAAAATAAGTGAGTGGGTTTTGAAACATGGTATTTATCTTAGTACTTCCTCCAACTATTATCCATAAGGAAATGGACTAGCTGAGTCCACTAATTAGGATTATCAAGAGGACAATGGAGGAAAACCAAAATAACTTGGCATTATAAGTTGAAGATAGGTCTTTGGATCGATAGAATCACCCCCAAAAGAGCCATTGGAAACTCACCATATACACTTGTTTATGGAAGAGTGGCTAGATTGCCTATTTCACTTGAGTTACCAGATTTGGACCTCACTTACCAACAGGAGTTGATGGAAAATGAAAGCATGGAGATCAAATTATGTGAGTTGATGGAGCTTGAAGAAATAAGGGATCAAGATGTGGACACTATAAGGACACATCAAGATTAAATAAATAGATATTTTGATAAGAAATTCATGCTAAGAACCTTCCAAGAAAGTAACATTGTTCTAAAGTGGGATGAAGACAGGGTTAAGCCTGGAAAACACACAAAGTTTGATACTTTATGGAGTGGCCCTTATGTCATCACTCAATGCAAACAACATAATGCTTTCTAACTCTTAAAGTTGGATGGAGAGGAGCTTCATATCCCAATCAATCGGATATTTCTTAAACATTGTTATTAAGGTTCTCTCTCCTTATATATAGTTGTTGTTTTCCTTGTTTTCCCTAACTGCTTATGCACATGTGTGAGTCTTGTTGGTGTCTTGATTTGTTTTGTGTTTGTTTGGTGTGTTGTGGTTATTTTTGTGTATTTTAGGCAATTCCTTACTAGTTGTCTTAAAAAATTCATTGACTCCCATAGCCCATGGATAGATAAAGATATTGATCTTTAGTATAACATGCATACTACCCCTATGAGTCACCATTTTATTGACCAAATTTGACTTCAAGGTCAAATTTGGACCCCGATAGGTAAAAAATTTAGTTTTTAGATGTTTTATGGGTCTAATACTTTATCATATGGTATTTTATAGTCCATTTTATGTTATTTAATGCCTTTTTAGCCTTAGTCATGGTCAAATAACTCTATATGTCACTTTGAGTCATTTATAAGGCTTTTAGGGGTCATAAATGCAAGTGGCATGGTTTTAAAGGTGCCCAAGTGTCCTGATTTCTTTTCAAATGTCCAAGAAGTTATATTCGCTATCAGGAATGTTAGTCTCATCTAAAAATTGTAGGTTATCTAACTGAAGATCAAGTAATCAACTGAAAAGGAAGAGTTTGGCACTTGTACAGCCCATAAGGGAATGTGACATGTGGGAGAAGGTCATGGAATGTCTCTTCATCTTCTTCAGACTCAATTCCTTGTTTTAAATTCTTTGAAAGTTCTAAATTTGATCTAAAACTATTTTACTCCTTCTTTGCCTTTCTAAACACATAGAAGTGGTCAGTAGGTTTATGTTTGGTACAAAAAGTTGGAGAAGTTTCAAGTCAAAATCCCTTGTAAGGTGAAATTAAACTCATATATCTCCATTTCCATAACAATATTTAAAATATTGGTCAATCATGCTTTATGAACCATCTCTAACGATTTGACTATGTTTTTATACTCATTATTTCCTGCACCCTATAGGTTTTGCTCTATTTGGGATAGGTAAGCACAATCCAATTGGTGATGTTAACTATAGATGATGTTGGATCTCTTCTAAAATTATCTTCATGTTTGGTTTCATTTTTAGTGGTGTTTTGATGGGTAAGTCATCTCATATTGCAGGAAGGTGTCATTATGTGAGGTCTCAGTCAAAGTTCTCCTTGTTTCCAGAAGGTTGGTTCCCTATAGAGGTCTCATGTAGATGTAATATGGTTTCCTATAGGTCTCAAGTCCATATGATCACCTATTTTCATGTTTGGTTTCATCACACCATGTTTGAGCAAATATTTAGTCTTGCTTTTCTCATAGTCAATCCTTCACTCACTCTTACTTGTAGTCATATGTATGAGGCTTGCCCAGCTTGTTCATGGAGTTGTAATGAAGGTGTATGAATTTTTTCAAGTAATAAATATCTTAATATAGTTTATTTGGATGTTTAAATAATATTCAAGGTTGGTTGCAAGTTCATGCACTGCACCAACTAGTCACTAGTTATCCCTGCCTACTCTGTAACAAGTGTTTACAAGAGGTTTTCACATTAGAATATATGCTTTAGATATTTTATTAAGATATTTTTTAAGACAATAATGTATTTTAGGGATTTATAATGATTTTAATTTATTCATAAATCCATTCATCCACACATATTGTTCCATTTCATGTCCACTACCTGCATACAGCTCATACACACTTACAGGAGCCTCCTTGATGATGTCATGTTGAGATGAAAAGTTTGATATGTGTTTAAATATATTAAGATTGATAAGAGTGAATTGGGATACTTGTTGAAATCATATAAATGATCATAAGACTATGTACCTTGTATATTACACAAGTTTACCCACTTCTTGTATATGCAAATGCCCACCTATAGGTGGTACCACAGAGCTTTGAAGGTCCTTATACGAGGAATTAGAGACATGATAAAACCTAATTTTGGTTTTTAACATGTATTTTTACCATTTAATACATATATGAGGTGTATAATGGCCAAATCAAAAGGTAAACCGTCTTGGAGGAAGTAAATACTGAGTTCAGGGAGAGTTTCCCAAAAAAGTGAAAATAGAGGTCCACCCTATTTTGTGAATATCTTATAGCAAGGCTATTAAGAGATTTGAAGCATATAGATAGGTAAAAATTGTAGCCTATATCATATATAAGAGCTATGACAAATATTAAGTCAAGAGGATTGATGAAAAGTGATTGTTGGGGTCTCAAAGATGCCTTTTAAATCACTAAAACCCTGCATTCATATCTATAGAAATTCACTTTTAGGTGACTTTTGGCATCATAAAGAGAAAATGGAACATACTCTCATTGTTGGAATGGAACTATTGATTAAATGGTGTATCAATGATCATAAATATCATTATGATAAGGTTAATTTGTAGTTTTTCAAGCCTCATGAACACCTACAAGTGTCCCTTTACAGGAAAAGGCTCACCTACAACTGAGTAGGCAGACAGTAACCTAAGCATGGTGTCTCGGTGATGTTTTAACTTATACAAAGTGAAAACAATTATTAAAAGATTCTATTTGACCTTAATTATTCAATGAGGTCCTTTAAATATTATGATCAAGGTCCTATTATACAGACATGCACCTACAGGAACTATTTTGGTCAAAGAAGTAAGGTATCATAGTCAGAAGACTGAACTTAGTCTTGTGAGCCCAAGGTGCATGTAAAAGGTTTGAAAAAAGATTTAGATTGTTAATTATAGGTTAATAAAAGTTTTTTACCATACTCCAAGACTCCTTTCAAGTTTACCATCTACTCTTCATACTAGCCTAAGGATGACAGTCTATACAGTTGCATGAAGAGACTCATGTTGCTCAATGGGTAAGGATGAAGAATATAGGGGAGAAGAGTGGTTTTTGGTGAATTTAAACATTATTTAGAATAAATTTAATTTTATTAACATGTTAAATAAATATAATAACATTGGATTTATCTTGGAGAGGTCATTCTTAGGTGGAAGTGAGAAATGCAAAAAATAATCCTTTTTAGAGGCCTTTTTTGGACAAATTGAGTTGGTTAGGTGCATAAATGGGTGAGTAAAAATTATCAATTTGGTAAAAATATTAATTATTAACTACTAAAAGTTATAAAACCTTCAATTTTCCTTGAATAGGATAGCTATATCTCACTATTTTGTCTCAAAGGTCAGCCAATCAGGAAAATCAAGGTTTTGGCAAGACAAGCAAATGAAGCCAAAATGGGTAAGTAACTTGATATAAAGATTTAATAACATCAATTAACATCCTATTATGTTTAATTAATGTTATTGTATTATAGGAAACACTAAATCAATCTTGGACCTCTCAAAATGGTCAATACACTCTTGCATACAGCTCAATCAAGCAAGCTACAATTAGGCCTAGTTGGTGAATGAGAAGGAGTGCTTGGGAAGTTTTGTGATGACTTTGTGATATTTAATGAGGTATTAAAAATCATGAAAAACCAGCCCATACATGAGAGATCAGTCTAAATAGTCAAAACTAGCAGGGTGCATGCTAAGCCTATTAGGCCTTGAAATGACCTAGAGCCAATGGGGATCCAACTTTACTTCTAGCTCTTGTTGTCAGGATCCTCCTTGGAGTAAAATTGATTACCTTTGTCTAAGAAACTAAACACAGAATTAAACTAGAAGTAATAAGTAACTAGAAATCAGAAACAACAAAGAATAGAAGATACGAGAAATAATATAATCTGTATTCAACTCTTCCAGAAGAAAATACAATGAAGAAATATTTTCTTCCCACACCTCATAGGTGTACAGTAATTCTCCCTCAAGATTTCTCTCTCTCAATAAATTACAACCAACTCAAATCCTGAGTTGTTCCCTCCTCCAACAGATCTCCTTGATCTTGCACACCTTGCAGATCAACTGACCTTGCTTACTTGTGACAATCAACCCAATGGTTGTTGTTGCCTACACTTTCAGTGACAATCAACCCAATTGTTGTTGCCCACTTACTTACCTGTAGATCTTCTTAGTCTTGCACTCTTGCAGACCTTCTAGATCTTACACTTGAGGATCTAATCCTTTAGTCCTAATTACAATACAGCCCCATGGGTCTCTTAAATAGATCCCAAACCAAACAATAATTAGAAACACAGACTTAAGACTAAAATTAGTCTTTACATGCAAACTAACTATTCATCTAAAATTAGAACAACAGTTTTGGAAACACACAGATGACCGATGTCGATTCCTATCTGACCAATGCCAGCTGACCATAACTGATGTCAGTTACTGTGTAGCTTGAGATAACCGATGTCGATTGGCCTAACCAATGTCGGTTACTCTGTAACTCAGCAACCCCCACATTTGCATACATATGAAGCTTTTAGCTCCACAACTTAACAATCTCCCACTTAGAGATAAACAGTTGCACCTGTACCTGTACCTGTACAACAACATCCTCTAATCTATTTTTGGCTTGTATCTCCATCTTCAAGTTCAATCTTGAAGACCAACAAAAGTTGAATGAAGATTCAACTTCTCCTTTGTTACTGACTTTGTTAACATATCAGTAGGGTTCTTATCCTTGCTAACCACCGTGACTACAACAACTTTCTGCAACTCTGAAATCTAGCTAACCATCGTTCCACCAATAGTGAACACATATCCTGTGGTGCTTCTCCTGTCATCCAAGTCACCTGCCATATCTGAATCTACATACCCATGTAGAGAAGTGTTTGACCCTGCATAGCATAAATACTTACTATTGGTCCCTCTCAGATATCTGAGAATCCACTGAACTGCTTTCCAGTGCTCCTTTCCTGGATTGGCCATAAACTTGCTGACAACTCCCACTACTTGGGCAATATCAGGTCTAGTACATACCATGTACTCAACCTCATCATGTGATTTAGGACACTGTTATTTGCTCAGCTTGAACTGTCCAACCATAGGTGTGCTTACCAATTTTACATCCTGCAAATTGAACCTCTCCACTACCTTATTCACATAATCCTCTTGAGACAAAAGCAACCTGTGATGTTTCCTGTTTCTAAAAATACTCATGCCAAAGATTTTTGCTCCTAAATCCTTCATGGCAAATGTCTAAGCTAATTTTACCTTTAGCTCAGTAATTCCATACATGTGTGACCCTGCAACAAGCATATACACTACATACAGTAATAAGATAATGTAGCTACTATTATCCAACCTGGTAAAATAAACACAATGGTCACATTGACATTGACTAAAGCCATGCTTTGTCTTAAACCTGTCAAACCTCAAATACCATTGTCTTGAAGCTTGCTCAAGACCATATAACTTGGCCTTATGTCTCACCTATCCATTCTCTCCTTTAACTTGTATATCCATTCATTTTTCAGTGCTTTCTTTCTGGCTGGCAACTCTACCAAATCCCATGTTTGGTTCTCTTCCAAGGAATCAATTTCCTCATTCATGCCATGCTCCCACTATTTCTTGGATTCTACCTTTATTGCCTCTTCAAAACTTCTTGGTTCTCGACCATCAGTGAGCAACAAGTAGTATAAAGAAAGGAAATAATGAATTTGAGGCTTACTTACCCTTTTAGACCTCTTCATGGGCAATTGAGACTCATTGACAGCTTACTGTCTGCCCAAATTTCATTCTGACAATGACCGATCTCGGTCATCTCTGGCCAACCTCGGTCTGCACCTGACCGATGTCGATTCCACCTGACATCGGTTTCCACCTGCCCGACATCACTGACTTTAGTCTCCACCAGACTGACATCGATTCCTACCTGATTGATGTCGGTCTCTGCCTGACTGATGTCGGTGTCTATGTTTTACTGTGAGTGATGATTTTTACCTGCAAGCTCATTTTGGATCATAACCTTGTCCAAATCAACATTGCACTACTTAAAATTATTTAGCCTCTTGAGCTGATCACTGTCCATCATCTTCTCCTTGAAAACCAAGGCTTTCCAGTTCTTAAATATGTCAAAAACATCAGATTTCCTCTTTATGCAATAAACCCACACCTTTCTTGTAGCATAACATTGTGATCCTCCAATAAAAGCTACCTGAGCTAGTCCCCACACGTCTGTGTGAACAAGCTCCAACTTGTGCTTCTTCTTTGTTGACCCAATTTTGAGAAATCTCACTTTCTTCTATTTCCCAAACATACAATGCTCATAGAAATCTCGATCTATGCTTTTCAAATTTGAAAGCTTACCTTTTGACTTAAGAACATCCATTCCCTTCTCACTCATGTGACCAAGCCTACAGTGCCACATCTTTGCATCTATAGCTGAAGTAGATAAAATAGAAGAAGAATCAGTAATACAAGTAGATAGATAAAGTGTACCTACTTTCTTACCTCTTGCTAATACAAGTGCACCCTTGGAAACTTTCCAAGATTTCACTGTGAGAGTTACTGTGCAAC
Organism: Torreya grandis; assembly: GCA_037957365.1. Lineage (NCBI taxonomy): Eukaryota > Viridiplantae > Streptophyta > Pinopsida > Cupressales > Taxaceae > Torreya > Torreya grandis. The sequence continues at coordinate 3,663,294 of JARHVA010000796.1, forward strand.
CCTCATCATCCAACTTTCCTGCAAAAATTAGGCTCCTCTTTAGGATGGGAACATGCATGACATCCTTCAACACCCATATGTTGTCAGTCTACAATTTTAGCTGCACTTTTCCTTTGCCAACAATTTGACAAGGCTCACCATCCCCTAAATAAACTTTTCCAAAGTCTCCATGGACATAATTATGGAAAAAATATCTATTTGGGGTTGCATGGAAAGAGGCACCAGAATCTAAAACCCAAGATTCTACTTTATCCAAGGAACATATAAGAGCATCCTGTGCAACAATACCTGCATCATTTGCTTCTTTATTTCCTTCATGTTAATCTTCTACCAACCAACAATCTTTCTTTACATGCCCTTTCTTTCCACAATTCTAGCAGGTTATTCTTCCATTTCTGGATTTGGATCTACTGCCTATCTTTGACCTTGATTTCCCTTGCTCGATCTTCTCTCTTTGCTTTCCCCTACTTTCAACACTTAAAGCATTACCTGATGTTTCCCTTATACTTTTCCTGCAAATTTCTTCATTCAAGATTACACTAACAACATCATCAACTTTCAAGATATTTGAAGCAGACACAGTATTACTAACTGCCATTACCAAGCTATCCCAACTTTCAGGTAAAAAGCATAAGATTAAGAGAGCCTTAATTTCATCATCAAGAACTATTTTGACTAAATTTAACTGATTTACTAATCCATGGAAATCACTAAGATGACTATATACCGATCCACCTTCCTGCATTTGCAAATTAAATAATTGCTTCATAAGAAATACCTTATTCGAAGCTAAGGGTTTTTCATATAAATTTGCCAAAGATTCCATTAACTCTACCATTGTCTTTGCCTGTGATAAGTTAGAAATCACAGATGATGCCAGGCTCAACCTTATATATCCAAGAGCCTTTCGATCAAGAACTTTCCATTCTTCATCTTTCATATTTATGGGCTTACATAAAACCCTACCCAACGGTAAGTACAGATCTTTTTGATACAGATAATCTTCTATTTGCATCCTCCATAATTGATAATTCTTGCCATTGAATTTCTCCATTCTTAGTTTACTTTCTTCTGCCATTACTTTACTCCCACTCAAACAGAAACCCCTGTGAGTGACCTATAATCAACAAACACTAACCCGCTCTACCACTTGTTAGTGAACCTAGCTCTGATACCAACTATCAGGATCCTCCTTGGAGTACAATTGATTACCTTTGTATTAGCAACTAAACACGGAATTAAACCAGAAGTAATAAGTAACTAGAAATCAAAAATAGCAAAGAATAGGAGATATGAGAAACAATACAATCTGTATTCAACTCTTCCAGAAGGAAATACAATGAAGAAATCTCTTCTTCCCACACCTCGTAGGTGTACAGTAATTCTACCTCAAGAGTTCTCTCTCTCAATCAATTACAACCAACTCAAATCCTAAGTTGTTCCCTCTAGCAGATCTCCTTGATCTTGCACACCTTGCAGATCAACTGACCTTGCTTACATGTGACAATCAACCCAATGGTTGTTGTTGCCTACACTTTCAGCGACAATCAACCCAATTGTTGTTGCCTACTTACTTACCTGTAGATTTTCCTAGTCTTCCACTCTTGCAGACCTTTTAGATCTTACACTTGAGCATCTAATCCTTTAGTCCTGATTACAATACAGCCCCATGGGTCTCTTAAATAGATCCCAAACCAAACAATAATTAAAAACGCAGACTCAAGACTAAAATTAGTCTTTACATGCAAACTAATTATTCGTCTAAAATTAGAACAATAGTTCTAGAAACACACAGGTGACTGATGTCAATTTTTGTCTGACTGATGCCAGCCAACCATAACCAATGTTAGTTACTGTGTAGCTAGAGATAACTGATGTCGATTGGCCTGACTGATGTCAATTACTCTGTAACTCAGCAACCTCCACATTTGCATACCTGTGAAGCTTTTAGCTCCACAACTTAACACTTGGTGAGTTTAATATCTGATTGTAACATGTTCATGAGATGAATTTAGACATGTCTGAACTATTGGTATGTAATGGAAGATATGAAAAAGTCAATTTTGGACTTTAGGACACATTAGGCCTATACAAATGAAGAATCAAGCTTGATAGACCAACTTTAAGAGCTCATATCTCCCTTGGCACTTTGCATGGGGATACAAGGAGTTTGGAGAGGTTATCATGGGTCCTTAACATCATGTTGGTGGAATTTTTTGGTAATTCCAATGTCAAGGCTTTATGAACAAAGCTTAAGGACAAAACGGACCTAAAACCCTACTAAACCCTTGTAAGTGACCAGATGAAGGAAATGAAGTTGGAAAGCTACTCAAATGGTATAGTTTACCTAGAATTATTATTGGAGGATTTAGAAGACTCAATAAAACTCCCTACCATCATGATGAGTTGTACGTAATCCATACAGATAGGGTATAAAACTATTTTTCTTAAATGCTTTGTGCATTGTGTAGGTTCTATGAGGTTTCAAGAGATGAAATCAACTTTGGGAGGAAGATAGAGAATTAAGATAACTCCCCATGTCCATTTAATACTTCATAAAAACTTATAAGTGTGCCTATCAGAGCTCTCATCTCAGCCAGTCAAAATTAGCATAGTGAACATGATAGTGAGAAGGGTGAAAACTTTAAGTGGAAGTCTTTTTAAGGTGTGCCTAATGCCTCTAAGGCCATGGAGAGTCTTGACAAGTGTCATCCACTCCCTTTTACATATTTTCATGGAAAATTGATGTCTTTTTTGGAAGCCAAGTGTGCAAGGTGTGTGGAAGAGGAGTTTTCTTAGACTGTAGATGGTGATGGTTGTTTTACTCAAATTTTCTCCTCGTTTCTTAGTTTATGAAAGTAGAAGTAAAACTATAAAAAAGGGGTGTGTAAGGGTACCTGGTAGAATATGTGTGTATTAATCCAAATGAAGTGAGAACTCTTCTTTGGCTAGAGAAGAATACCTATAGATAAGAAAGCACTAAAAGAAACTTGTTGATTAGACAATATGATGGATAAATTGCCTAGCGTATTCTAGATCCAAGAAAGTGATAACTTGTTAGGATGGCTATCAATACCCTTTCTGATAAAAGTTTTGGTATAAATAAAAGATGAAAAGTTTCATAACATGAAAGTAATTTTTCAAATGAAATGCATGAATTAACATTAAGGTAAATGCTAATTATTAAAAAGAAATGTTTAGGTCAGGTCTGGTCTGGTTTGTGATGAAAGGTAGAAAATAGAGTTTGGTCAAAGGTTTGGTCAATGGATAAAAGGTTGTTGGTTTAGTTATAGATAGGTAACCAGTGGCGGTTTCCTATCAAATTCTTGAAATGCAAAAAATAAGGGTTATAGGTTGGATAAATGGTCAAAAAGAGGTTTACATATGAATTTAGGTCTAATACAGGTTTAAGGTAATAATAATAGAAAACAAAAATAATCTGATCAAGGTATTAAACTTTAGAAAAGAAATAAAGAATGGACAACAAATGGAAAATACATATTATCAAGAGTAATGGAGAAAGGGTAGAAAGGAATTTTGCTAGTGTAATGATACTCCAGCCTCTAAGAATGATTTGGGCAATGTTTTGGTAAGAATGGATACCTACAAAAAAAAATTGGTAGCGTGTACTTACATATTTTTAGATCCATTCTCCTTCCTACAACTCTCATTTTATAAGAAGAAGTTACCAATTATAAGTGGAAGAAGTTGTTAAATGTTTAAGAGGAAGTTGATAATTAGATAGGTGGATAAATATGCTAATTTAGGTGCCATAAAGTTGACTTGTATCGACAAATGAAAGTTTGTTAATTTGGGTGCAAATCTGATTTTACACCCAGTTGAAAATTGTTTTAATACAGGATGGGGAACCTAACCATCGATGGTTAGACTAACCATCGATGGCTATCCTAACCATCAACGATCAAGGTCCAAGAGGAAAATGGGTGAAAAGTGGTTAAAAAGAAGTGGGTTAAAAAGGTTAAGTTAGCAAATTAAAAAGTGGGATAGGTTAACTAGGTGGTTAACTAGCTCCAATGTGGTGTAAGGGTTCAAGGGTGTTTTGACATCAAAAATGGGGTGGTTTTTTAGTGTTGACATTTTGCCCCTTTTTTTATGTGGCCTTGGGTTAATAAGCTACAAAATAAAAACATATGCTGGGTAAGGTTAAAGGCAAAGGGCGATGGTCAAGCTGACACCAAATGCATAGACAAGAGGACGTTGCCTACATAGTTCTATGAACATAATATCCAAAAAGAACTTCAGGCAAAATGTAGTTCTTGAATGGTTCATGGGTGGGTTGTAGAGAATAGGTGTGATATGAGGGTAAGGTAGTGATACTCAACTGGGTTGCCCTAAATTTAAGAATCACATGGTTCAGTTTGGGTCAAGGTTTACGGAGAAAGGTCATCTCAAAAAGGTTGGATTGCCTCAGTTATGGGAGGAGGTATTCCCCCTCAAACTTGGAGTCAATGAGGTAAATTCAAATTAGCTTGGGGTTTGATAAATGGTAGATGATAAGTCACGAGGTGGGTGAGAAAAAGGTGAGGTTAGCCATTTGAGATGCAAACATTCACACAAAATGCAACTAAGTGTGATAGTCAAGATTGCACATAGACTAAGATTTCCATGTTGGTAACAATAAGGTTAAGTTTTAGGATAAATAACAAGGTAACTGGTCCACAGCATTAGTCACAGCTGATCAAGTTAGTATTATCAAGTCTCCTAGATGGGGTCGGTGTTTACTTAGGTATCTAGGGTAGAAAGTGCTACTGAGAAAAATACAAATGGTCTAGTTGTGCATGAGGTGGTGCAAATTTAAATGTTCAACATGGAAAAATTAGTCTGTATAATCAAAAAGACCAAAGCAAGGTCATCATAAACTATGTGATAGGCTAGGTCAAAAGGGGCCAACATCGAGGTGGATGCAGTTGAATGGTTGGGTAGTTTGGTAGAGAAGGGTAATATCCAAAATTTAAGGGAGAAGGTGACTCCCAAATAGGTTGGTGGATGTCCAAATGGGTTTCCCCATTTGGGTGTACCACTTGGTTTGGTTTGGATTGATAGGGTTGATAAAGTTTATAAGATAGGTAAAGTTGGATTTGATAGGTTAGGTTGAGTGAATAAGGTTTGTTGATAGTTGGTTGGGTAGATAGGTGTTTTAATTATGGTAGGTAAGGTTTAAGAATTTTTATTGGTAGATAAGGGTTTGATTGTTAAGGTTGGTTGAATAGGTTGATTTGATAGGTTGGATAAGGTAGGTAAAGTTATATTAATTTTATAAGGTGGGTAAAGTAGGTAAAGTTGGTTGAAGGTTTTTGGTTGATAGGTTTGATAAGTTTGATAGGTTGGAGTTGGTAGATCGATAGGCTAAGGGTTGATTATGGTTAAATTTTGATGGGTGATGGGTATGATAAGGTTAGTTGGGTAAAGTTGACAAGGTAGGTTAGGATGGTAGTTAGGGGTGGATATTCTAATGGTTGATGAGGTTGGATAGGTTGAAGTTGAGATTGGTAAAAAGAATTGTTAAGTTGGTGATGATGAGTTATTTTTTGTGTAAGATAATGGTCAAAGGGTTGACAAAGGTAGAAGAAGAGCAATCTCCAAAAGGCTGGGGTTGGTTTGGTCAAGTTGAAGGTTTGCAAGGGAAGGTAATCTCCAATGATTTGATGGTTAGGGTAAGTGGGTGGTTTTAATGGCTCAAAAAAAGGAAGACACGTCTCCCTAAGTTAAGTTAATTAGGTAAGGGATACCCGAGCTGACTGTAGATCTGTTAGGCAAGAGAATGCTACCTACATAGTCCCATGTATGGTTGATCCAACATAAATTTTAGGCTAGATGTAGTTCTTTCAATTCAATGTTTGATGGGTTTGATTGGATAAAAATGAGGTGATTGGAGAAAAGTAACCTCCAAAGGCTAGGTTTGGTTTGGTTTTGGTTGGCTAGGATTATGCAAAAAGGTAACCTTTAAGATTTAGGGAGAAGGTGACTCCCAAAGGTAAAAAGTTAAGCTACTTCATTGGTTGGTTACTTTGATATGTTAACTTGATTGGATGGGTTGGGTGAATGTGATTGTTAGTTATTGGTTTGTTTGGATAAGGTAAATAAGGTAGGTTTTATAGGTTTGATGGGTTGAATTTGGTTTGGGTTGTTTGGTTAATTAGGTGATGATTTGGTTTCAATGACTCCAAAGGGAGAAGGCATGTCTTCCCAAGTGATCAAGAAAGTATAAGGGGGAGGCTAAATGCTCTGATTGATAAAGACCATGATGGAAAAATAGGTGGGTTTATGAACATAAATCCTTATCACACTTTTGTTTTGTTGTTGGTTCAATGTTTAAAGAAGGTAACTTGATCGCATGGTGTCAAGTAAGCTAAATATCCCTTGATTTGTAAAGGACAAAAGGGGGAATGGATGGTAGGTAGTGGGTGATAGGTATGGCAACCATCTTGTGGGGAGGGCTTGCCTCTTTTGTAGGTGACCTAGGAACTATGATAGACAAGTCCATGTCATATACTAGGTGTAGACTAATCGATGAGGGAAGTCTATTGATGAAAACTGATTACGATTTTCTTAGGATAGCTTATTTTATTTATTTTTTGATATAGGGTCTTATATTACTTGTTTTGATATGTTGATGAAGCTGATCAATAAAATAAGCTTCAAATGATTGCTTTTGACAAAGTTAACTTAGACATCCTTCAACAGAGTGATCTAAGTTTGGGTTTGTTCATATTTGATAGTTGTCCTTCAAGGGAGCTATCTATTTTAAATTCAAATATTATTGATTATTTTGAGTAGTTATCTTTCAAGGGAGTAGTCTATATACTAAAGATGTTGACCCAAGTGATATGTTGGTATCCCAAGTGTTTATATGATTGCTTAGACATGGATCATCTATATAGGCCTAAGGCTTTTCTTTATGGAGGCAAAGCCATGGCACAAGATGGTTGATGATGGGTGGAAGAGGTGGTTTTAAGTGGAAATGACCATGGGATTCCATCTAATTAGAGATAAAAAGTATCCATGAGGATCATGCCATGTGTAGATCTGTGGTATCCATGCTTAAGATTAGGCAAATTTTGTGATGGATAATCACATGATCCTATTTTTAATTTTTGTCCTTAAAGATAAGGATATGAAGGTGATTGAAAATAAGGGATGAGATTAAGTTAGACAAAAAATGATAAAAAACCTAGTTTAATCAAGGAACAGACATGAATGTGAAGTGTTTAAGAGGTTCAGGCTTGATATGCCCCAAATCTGTGCTTACGTGGATGGGTAATGTCAATCAGAAGAGTAGATGTCCCCCAATTACTTTGCAACTCTTGGTTAGACATGGAAAGGATTCAGAGTGATAAAAAGGTGAGGTTGGTCTGGTGATAGTTGGATGGAGAAAATTATTCTCCAATGGTACGAGATCATAAAAAAATATGGAAAAAGATGGCCGAAAATGACTAAGGTTGAAGTCATTTAGTTGGTTGGTTGCTTGGAAAATAAGCGTGATCTTCAATGGGTTGGGGGAGAAGGTGACTCCCAAAATTAATAAGGTTAAATTTATATGTTAGTTGGTTGGTTAGTTGGTTGATGAAGAAGGGTAATCTCCAAATAAAATGGTGGAGAAATATAATCTCCAATGGGTTAGGGGCAAAAGGTGACTCAAAAAATGAGTAGGTGGTGCTGACAGTTTGTTTGTGGGTTATGGTTGAAGTTCGATAGGTGATAAATAAGGTTTGGTTGATTGTGGATGAGGTTAGGTAAGATTATTTTGGTTGGGTAGGTTGGATAGAGTTGTTTAAGTAGGTTGATAAGTTTAGATATGGTGAGTCAGGTTGATAAGGTTGATTGGTTAGGTAGTATGGGTAGGATTGGTTGGTTGGATAGGTTGGGTAGATGATTTTGAGGCATAAATGCCAAGGGTTAGTTTGGTTAATTGTTAAGGTATAGTTTGGGTTGATAGATGGTCAAAGCCTTGTGGAGGGGAAGTTCCCCCAGTTTATTTTTTCCATGGATGGTCAGAGGAGGGGAAAATGATCTTGAGGTGAGGTGATGGTTAGTAAGACGGTTTTAGGAGGGGTGAAGATGACTTCACCCACCTCCCCAAGGGTTGTTAGTGGTTAGTAGGTCAAGTTCATAGGTGGTGGTTTTAGTGGGATTTCCTCTAGTGCACCAAGGTTAGGAAAAGGTAGTTGGGTTAGATTTAGGTATGGTAAGGTAGGTTTAATGGGTTGATTTTGGTTTGGGTGGTTAGGTAGGTTGGATATGGTTGAGTAGAAAGGTATGTTGATTATGGTTGATTGAGTTGGGGTAGAGGTTAGTTTGACTAGTTGAGAGAGGTAAGATAAATGGTTGAAGTTGTTTTTTGGTTTGATTGGTTTAATTATTTGGTTTGATTGGTGAGGTAGGGTTGGGTGGATGGTTATAGATAAGGTGAGGTCAATGGTAAGTTTTATTAGGCTAATGGTCAGTTTGGTTTAGTTAATAGTTGTTAAGGTTGGATTGATAGGTTCCACAGAAGTGGTAAGTGGAAAGGGTAGGTTGGTTGGTTCCAAATGGTTGAGTGGAAAAGGGTGGTTGGTTAATTCCACATGGGCGAGTGGAAAAGTTTGGTTAGTTTGTTCCACAAAGCTAAGTGGAATAGTTTGGTTGGTTGATTCCACATGGGTGAGTGGAAAAGTTTGGTTGGTTGGTTCCACATGGTTGAGTGGAAAAGGGTGGTTGGTTGATTCTACATGGGTGAGTGGAAAAGTTTGGTTGGTTGGTTCCACAAAGGTAAGTGAAATAGTTTGGTTGGTTGATTCCACATGGGAGAGTGGAAAAGTTTGGTTGGTTGGTTCCATGAATGTATTTTCAAATGAAAGTTGAAAAGAGTTCACTTGGTTGACAAGTGGTTTGGTTGAGGGTTGGACCATGGTTTCCTCAACAATGAGCAAAGGAAAAGGTTTGATAATTAATTGTTTGATGATATTTAAGGCTAGGTTGGAATGAAAACAAAGAATTTCCTTCGAAACCTCTTTGTGATCGATAAGTTTTTGGATGAGCATCTTAAAAGAGCCACATTTGTCCATCCCATGTCTGTGTGTGTGATGATACACACATAAATTCATTCTCTATAAACCAAATTGGCTTTGGAAGAGATTTATTGATGGGTTTGATTAGAGGAAGGTTAATGATATAAGCCTCCAATAATTTATTAAGGATTGAGGCATATGATTCCCCCAGTGGGGTATACTATTTGGGAAGAGGATGCACTAATGGTTCTTGAATTTCTGAGCTAAATGGTAGATTTGAAGAGGTTTATTTATTTGATAGATTTGATAGGTTTGATAGGTTAGGTAGGTTTGGTGAGTAGTTATTGGTTGGTTTTGATAAGGTTGATAAGGGTGATAAGGTTGATAAGGGTGATAAGGTAGATAAAGTTGAAAAGCTGGGTAAGTTGTATAGGTTAGATTGATCTGGTAAGTTTGGTCGATAGTTGGGTAGGATTGGTTGATAAGGGTTGGGTTGATAGTTGTTGGGTTGATTTGATAAAATTGGTTGGTTTAAAAAAATTGATTAGTAGTTAACAGTTTGATTTGGTAAGGTTGGTTGAATAGGTGGATTTGATGGGTTGGGTAAGATTGAAAAGATTGTTCAGTTGGGTAAAGTTGATAAGGTAGGTTGATAGTGGTTGGTTGATAGATTGATAGGTCGATAGGTTTGTTGATTGATTTATTTAGTTAAGGTTGATAAAGTTGGTTGGGTTGATAAAGTGGGTTGAGGTAATTGATATGATGGTTGGGTTGATAAGATGGGTTGGTTTGATTGTTTTGGTTGGATTTATAGATTTATAGGTTGGTTGGGATGATAGGTTGAAGGATTGATGGGTTGATAGGTGGGTTGATAGGTTGGTTGTTAAGTTGAGGTTGATAAGTTTGGTTGGGGTAATGGATATAATGGAAGGGGTAGATGGACCAAATTTTGACAAGGTTGGGGTGATGGATGTGGTAGATGTTGATAGGTTATTAGTTGGGTAAGATAATGGTCAAAGGGTTGTTGATAGGTTGTTGGTTGGTTGAAGTTAAAATTTGATTGATCACAGGTACAAGTTGATTGGTTATGGATACCAAAAATAGATAACTCTACTTTACTTATCCGGTCCATTAACATTGTAACCAGTTCAGGTGGTAGTTGATAATTTGGGGGTTGATTATGGTTAAAGTTTGATGGGTCATGGGTAGAGTTGGGTTGATTATATGTAAGGTAGGGATCATAGCTAACTCTAAATGCCAGGTAATGCTCAGATGCAAGAGGGTTGTGATATGAGATTATAACAAAGCTAAGATCTCTAGAAAACGTTATAGAAGGGCTCTCTATTCGAACAAGGTAATGGCGATGGGGGTAAATGAGATCAAAATGATGGAAGGTTGATGGTAGAATGTTGATTCCTCACAACTCAAACAAAGAGAAAACAAGAAAAAAGTCTAAAAAAAAATGTATACACTAAGTGTGTTAGTGCCTAAGATAACTTTTATCTCGTATTGGCTTATGCCTTAGTTATAAATGTGTGAGGGTAGTTTGGCTTGCAAATTGGATACTAGATAAGAAAGCTAAGGATAGTTTTGGGTAATATTTAGGTGCTTAAGAGAATCTATACTGGACTAGGTACATGGCCTGGTATTGGGGGCGTGCTCTATGCACTTCATGATCCCGAAGCCAGGCTGAGTTGCTTAGCCAAGATATACCATCTATTTAGGGCTTATACTCCACCAGAGAATGGAGTGAGCTCTCCCTTTGGTAATGAAATCCAAGTAAGAGTACCAGGTAGGAAAAGTTTATCCATTAGGTGGTGAAATCCCAGTTAGACCTTGTCTCAAGTATGTTATGGTGTGTTGATTGATTATGTGGTTTAAGTTTTATATGTGATATAAAAGTGAAGCTACGATAGATTACATATCTTTCTAAGTTACTAGGTGAATCAAAGTAGCAAGCAAATAATGGATGCAAGGTTTTTTTTAAGCCCAAGTAGAAAATTTTATATTTTTTTGGATGAGCAAACAATAGAGAGAGAGAGAAAGAGAGAGAGCGAGCATACAATGCTAACTAAGAAAATAAAGGGGTCCCACTGGGCGTGCCAAAATGTTTTACTCAAAAAATTTCCTCATTTCTTAGTTTGTGAAAGTAGAATTAAAACTATAAGAAAGGGGTGTGTAAGGTTGCCTGGTAGAATGTGTGTGTATTGATCTAGATGAAGTGGGAACTCTTCTTTGCCTAGGGAAGAATACCTGCAGATAAGAAAGAACTAAAAGAAACTTGTTGATTAGACAATAAGATGGGGGAATTGCCTAGCATATGCTAGATCCAAGAAAGCAACAACTTGCTAGGATAGTTATTAATCCCATTTTTTATAAAAGGTTTGGTATAAATAAAAGAAGGAAAAGTTGCATAAGATGAAAGTAAAAAATCTAATGAAATAAATACTTTTCAAATGAAATGCATGAATTAAATAGTTAACTTTAACGTAAATGCTAATTATTAAAAATAAATGTTTCGATCAAGTTTGGTATGGTCTAGTTTGCTCTGATTTGTGATGAAATATATAAAATAGAGTTTGGTCAATGGGTAAAAGATTGTTGGTTTGGTTACAGATAGGTAACCAACGGTGGTTTCTCATCAAATTCAAGGAATGCAAAAAATAAGGGTTATAGGTTGGGTAAATGGTCAGAAAGAGGTTTGCATATGAATTTAGGTTTAGTAGAGGTCTGATATAGGTTTAAGGTAATAAGAAAAAAATACAAATAAAATCTGATCAAGGTATTAAACTTTAGAAAAGAAATAAAGAATGGACAATAAATGGAAAATACCTATTATAAAGAGTAGTGGAGAAAGGGTAGAAAGGAATTTTTCTAGCGTAATGATACTCCAACCTTTGAGAATGATTTGGGTAGTCTTTCAATAAGGTTGGATACCTGTAAAAAGATTTTGGTAGCATGTACTTACATATTTTTGGATATGTTCTCCTTCTTGCAGATCTCCTTTTATAGGAAGAAGTTGCCATTTGTAAGTGGAAGAAGTTACTAAATGATCAAGAGGAATTTGTTAATTAGATAGGTTAAGAAAGATGTTAATTTGTGTGCCACAAAGTTGATTTGTATTGTCAAATGAAAGGTTTCTAAGTTGGGTACAAAGTTGATTTCATACCCAGCTAGAAATTGCTTTGATACACGCTGGGGAACCTAACCATCGACAGTTAGACTACCTATCGATGGTTACCCTATCCATCGACGGTCAAGGACTGAGAGGAAAATGGGTGAAAATTGGTTAAAAGGAAGTGGGTTAAAAAGGTTAAGTTAACAAATTAAAAATTGGGCTAGGTTAACTAGGTGGTTAACTAGCTCCAATGTGGGGTAAGGGTTCAAGGGTGTTTCGACATAAAAAATGGGGTAGTTTTTGAGTGTCGATAATGGCTCATTTGTAAAATTTTATAGATGACTAAGAATGCAATCAATGTATAGGAAAGGATGTCTGCAACCCTTCCCTCTCAATCAAATCATTAAATCTACCCCTAGTCAATTTTGGGATGTTCAAATAGGTGTGAATAAAGGCAATTTTCTAAGCCAACACAAGGAGTTTCATGCCACTTTCCAAGATTTTTATGCCTTGCATGGACACTTGTACTTATTAACCTTGCATGGTCCATTTCACATCTTCTTCTCATGCATATGTAACCTCTTTTCTCAGCTTGACAAGTGTCCAAGTGACCTTTGGACTTCCCCTGTCTAACCCCTCTCCAAAATACTATAAGTAGTGACTTTTTGGGATTTTTTGAGTAGCCTCCATTGGTTAATGGTGAACCCCTGGCCAATTTTGTATTTGAATATCTCTTGAAGTAATAAACAAGTGAATTTGCCTACTTACATGCTGAATAATTGAGTTTGGTCCCAAATCTTGTTGATCTTGTCTAGTAAAAGATGGTCTTTTCTAGCATGTTGTCTTTGATTGTCCACCAAGTATGTAGAAGAGTAATTGTTTCAGGTCTTTGTTAATGTTATTTCTTAGTGTATGAGAGTTTTAGAAGTGGTTTATGATTGTATTATCTGAAGTATCATTCATTATCCCTCCTAAACATTAATATGCCTCTTGAACATAACATATGAAACATTGATGTAACAATCTATCTTGAGTTGTGAGTTATGTGTGAAATAAGCTTTGATTTGGTCTAAGTAGTATAAGTTCAGTCAATACGAGAAAACTTAATATTTTTGCATCACCTTTCAGCTTTTTTAGTTTATCTTCTTAACCCTTTTCATGCAAAGTTGACGAGTGAGAAAGTACTTCAAAGAATGCATCAAGGGAACTATCCTTTCTAGAGATTCATCTCACCAAATTGATTACCCAGAACAAGTGAGATGTTTCCATTGTGCCACTTGAATGAGGAGAGTTGAGACATCTCCTCAAGGGGTGTAAATTCAAGGGACAATAGATATGACTAATCCTTCCTAAAAAAAGACACTTATTTACTATAAACACCCTTAATTTTTATGCTTGTTTGGTTTGCCTTTTGAAATTTTCACTCTAAGACCTTGAATAGGACCAGACCTTACTCATAAATCTTCATTTCTTAAATTTGTTTTGTTTACAACCTTAACTAAGTGTCTTCCCAGCAAAATAAGGAAATGGTTGAGAGTTGTGTCTTCATACTCTTAAATTCAGTCATATTCTTTTATTGTAACTAATCTAATAATATATTCTCATTTTTACACTCACATACATTATTCCTTATGATGATTATTCATACATACTTGTCATTGTACCATGGTAAAATTACACATTTTTTTTGAACTGAGGTAGCTTGATCATTCCATGTTCATTTCCATACTTTCCCCTATTCAATCTCATTATGGGCACAGCAAGGTCAATTTTGAGATAACACTCTTATTTAATATGACAGTACATGAGCCTTAAACACCATGCTCTCTAAGTTATTTTTCCTATCCACTAAGTGTAATTTTTCTAGTGAGAGTCATTTTTGGCATCCATGTTTAGTTTTTTGAATCTGTATGGAGAAGGAATGGAAAAAGCCATAAAATTTAAAACCCAGTTCGTAAAAAAATAAAAGGCAATGATTAAAAGGCAAAAACAAATATTCAAAATTCAAAATCACACCAAAATATGTGATTATTATCAGGCACATTTCCTATCTTAGTTGAAGCTCAAACTCCACAGTTGGCCTCGCAATAAGATCCAAGGTCCATTGGGGTGTGGTAGGCCAATAGATGAGGGTAAGAGGTCTCATAATTAGAAACATATATATATATATATATTGTCACCTACATTCTTATGAAAGTACCCAATATTTACAGTAGACTGATGAATTTGAAAAGGTTCCTAAAGAATGAGGAACATGTTATGGGAAGGTAGGTCCATTTTACTTTGCTTTCATATATATCCTTCATGGGATGATATTTCTACTTCACTCGTTAACCCAAATTTGCATGGATAGAGTGAGTTATCTAGAGTCTTTAAAGTTGAAAGCCTCTATGTCTTGTTGACTTAATTCAAGTGTCTTATTTCGAGAAAGGATTATATTTCCATATTGGTGTTGCCTTCATTCCCCCCACCACCCATTTCATTTACCCCCTTGTTAGGAAAGTTTTGTTTCTAAATATTTTCCCAATTTTTTTATCTCTTATGTTTCATCTCTTTCAAACATGTTCAAAATATGATTGTTTTAATTCATCTATAATTATAATTGAAGTTGAATTTTAGAGTAATTATGAGATAATTTCTTGATAATTGCCTTATTCTTCTTAGATTTTCCTTGGTTATGTTTGAGATATTGAATTTTATTTTTCACCTTTTTTCAATCCATTTTGTTTCATGTTATCTTTGCTTTTAGTTTTTCCATTATTGATTGAGTATGGATTGTTAATTCTCTTTCATCAATGTTTTTTATATTTATGTTCTTTTTACATCTTTATTTGAGCATGGATTGTCACTTCTCTTACATTGATGTTGGTTCCACCATTTCAGTTTCATGTGTCCTTGATTTTATTTGGATTGTTACTTTTCTTACTTAGGATACATTCATTGGGTTTATTGGTCATTTCATAGCCTTGGATATTTGGTTACCTGATTTTCCTTCCTTTATTAATTTTCCTTGGTCTTTTGGTTCTAACTTAACATTTATCACCCAAGCTTACCAATTTTTCAAGTGACTCATTTAGTTATGAAAGTTTGTCATTTAATTTGATTTTCTTATGATTGTTTATTTTTACTCTTTAGCCTTGTATCATTAGGGTTTATACAAAGCATTTATTGTGACCTTCACAATAAAGATTATAAATATAATAGACAACCATTCAATGATAAAGGTAAGTCAAGGTATGTATATAATACTTTTGATTATTTCCAAAAATTCATTACTATCATCTTATTTTTTTCATTTTATTGCAATTTGTTAACTCATAATTGTGTTGTTATGTTCTTTCTCAAAGAACCATCCCATGTTGCACTATATGACACATGATGAACTTTGAATTGGGCATATGTATACACACAATAATTTTCAATTTTATCATTTATTGACACTTTCTTATAAGAACTTGTTAAGTTTCAATCTCTCTGAGTGCATGCCTTAAAGGTTGCTTTGGGAAAGGGGTGGGCAGACCATTGGTGCTTTGTAATATTGTTGGTTTATTATATCATACCTAAACCCACTAAAATTCTCATTTATATAACTCTCCAAGAAAACAAACCCCATTTATCCATTTTCCTAAGTAATTATCTTTTCAAATATCCCCTAACCAAGCAAACACACTTTTTTCTACTAAGTCAGCATGTTCAACCCTTAATAAATTTAAAGTGCACGATCCAAAACTAAATTGGCATGGTTGACCTAGTTTGCAGCCTAATGATAACTTTTTTATTAAAACTAGGTCATGCTAGCTAACCTTATCGACTGCAATTCTAGAAATCTGAAGACTTATCCATTGCTATAAATACAACCTTCACTTTAATACAATAAAGAGGAACATTTATTTTCACATTATTACATCTCATAAGTCTATTACATCTACATTTTAAGGAGTCATTGCTTAGGGTTTGCCTTGGAGGGAAGGTAACTTGTCTTGTGGGAAGTCTTAGGTGAAAATTAGGATTATTTTAACCTATAAGTGATTTCTACAATGTTATCCTTAAAAATCCACAATAACCTCTTACAAAGTACCATTGGTCAAGGGAGAGATTGAGACTCGACAGGTTCATCCAAAAGTATCTCTAACTTTTGTTATTCCATTTGATTTATAGGTATTGTAAAAAATAATAGGTTTTAAATGTATAACTCCTTGCTTAGATTATCTCTACACTCAAACTTAATATATTTATATGGTCTTATTTTCTTTCCAACTTTCACCTTAGGTGATATAGGCCCCCGTTTGCCTACCATGATCCCTTGATTGTTTATTTATGTTAAACCATCCCACTTTGTGCCCTAAGTTTTGGTGAGCACTATATTATCTTTTATTTCATGTATTCAGATCTTTCTAGGGTTATTACATAGTATTATTTTCTTAGAGGCTTTGAAACCCTCTCCTTTAGTGTTGTGTGATAAGAGATCCCTTGATTAGGTTTATCATATCCAATTTGGTCATGTCCTTGATATATAAAGTATCACAATAGATGTTAGTTGATTAACTTCTCTAATCTTGGATTTACTAATTGGAATAAGTTGTAGATCTATTTTAACCTATTACATATACATCATACCTCTTTTATGTCAAATGTGTTGAAGAAGCTCCATAGTATAACCATGTATTTGCACAATCATGGCACATTCCCCTGTATAATGTTGAGTAGGACCTCTCCTCTTCTCTCCACTCTCTTTGAAGGCCCCCCATATAATATATGTGGTATTCTATTTACTCATCTCACCAAAGTTTCTTTTATATCACTTATCTTCCCCTCATCGGTAACCTCAATATCCTCTAGGGTCACAGATATCTCCCTCATCAACAACTAGAAGGTACATGTATCACTATTATACCACTCTACTAAATTATTGAAAACTATCAAGTCATATCACAAAATGGGTAGGCATGTGCAATGGCCTAAACCAACTACATTCAAATACTCCCACTAAACATCTTTCAAGCCCAATGTTTATATACACTACATAGCTCTCCCATGCTAAAAAATATCCACATGTATGGGGTTGTGTGTCATAATAAATGAAGATAAAATATGACATTATTCTCATTAATTATATTTAGTATCAATAAATGTTACTTTTCAATGTGAAAAAGTGGAAAAAATAAAAAAAAATCCCCAAAACTGTATAATTGCCCCAAGACCATACAATTCCTTCTAAAACCATATAGTTTCTTCTTAGAATCACAAAGTTTTCACTTAGGACTATATAGTTCTCCAAAATAGTACAATTTATTCCCAGAAGTGTAGAGTTCCATAAATGAGGCAAAATTCTCCCTCTATATAAGAATTTTTGGAAATTTTAGAAATAAAGGAAAATTATAAAAACATGGGTCATAATACTTGCTAGGAGTGCCTAATTAGTTAATGTGGTTGTCGTGTGAACTTAGTCTAGTTTATGTGGCATAAATCCTTGTCGCTCATCCTTGGTATTCTTTTCTTAAATTTATGCTTGCTAAGGCAAGAGGTAAAAATGAGGCAAGTTTCTATTTTACATTATTTTTTGCTTTATATATGTTGGAGAAAAACCCCTAATTTTACATTATTTTTCACTTATCATTAGTTTATACACTTATTGTTTAACCCTTTAAAATAAGTGTTAGGGTTAAAGGGATAGAATATCCTAATCAAATGGATGAATATAACCATTCTAGAGCATGCCAATTAAATTAATTTAGATAACACAATATATTGAATCTAGGAAATTACTAAATATGGAAAATACAATGTGAATCAATATTATGATAATTAAAACATAGGAAAGTGAGAATACTTAGCTTATTTAAAATGTCTAGGCAAATATAAGTTATGTATATGTGCAAGTAGGCAAGTTGATGTTCAAGACCCACTCATCATATTCTATAAATATTATTTATAGAGGCCTGGACACTTGCATCGACCTATAGACAGTTATGTCAATGCTTCTATTCATGCCTTTATAGTTCTATCCTATATGAAATATTCACTGCATTGAGAAGTGACTACCTAGACCTATTTTGGGGTTTTATTGCCTATTATTTTTCTATTGATGTATTTATATCACACATACATGCTCTATATGATTATATATAGCTCAAACCATATTTCCTCACCTTAGGTTAGGTCACCTTGCCAAAAATGGGTTAGTGGGCTCATGATGTCGAGCTAACTTCAAGGACTCCTCTATCAATGAGCACTGCCTACATAGCCAATACTCTAAATAGGGTCTTAGATAGATGTAGTTCTCCCTTAGGTGTGGGCTTGTGTGTGCACGAGGGTGTCATATTTTATCTATAAAGGAGTGCAATGATCTAGATTGTAACTTGACTAACATCGTTCATGAGCTATTATTTGAATGCTTTGAACATATTATATTATTGCTTCTATGATTGATATAGAAATATGGAAGAATAGGGTAATAAAACTCAGTTGTATAATTGATTGAATGAGCTTGAATGGGTGTTTTCTCAATATTTTCTTGATGTGTGCCTGATAATGATGAATGGTCTTTATGTTGCATTTATACCGCACTTTTTGAAAATATATCATGAAATGGTTATATCGGACAAATAGGTTGGCCTTTATGTTTCAAATTTTTTGCAATTTAAATGACTTTTGAGGTACAACCACTTAATAAAGAAATTGGACACTAGTGTCCATGTGTAAATGCAAGTGTCTAATATGATAGAAAACTACCAAAAGTTTGTAACTGACAATGAAGGATGTAGATCATATTTTAAGATTTTTTTAGTGTATAGGTGATTTGGGTCATCAAAATGATAAGCTCAGACTATAAGATAAGTATTTAGGTAAAATGAGATGGCGAATGCGAGCCTTTCAGTAGCCAAAATGTCTAGGATTGAAAGGTAAAGCTCTAATTGGTATTCGTGAAGTGTAAAAGATTGAGATGTATATAATAAAATTTTAGTATCTACACTTTTCAAGTTTGAAGATGGACACTAATTTATGTAGATGTGTGAACCAATAATGTTATAGGATGATGTTAGAGCATGATCATTATTGGTAAGAGATACATTATCTTCTTAATTTGTAGATATTATTGATTTATTTGTGATGCCTAAAATATATATGGCATTGCCCCATAAGGACAATACCATTAGTTTTATCGAGATCAATCTATCATTTTTACTCTTCTTGAATTTGAAGGGGGAAACCATATTATAGATTTTTATACCTTGGTACTCTGATTATTATTGATGTTTAGTGTAAAAAAGACTATATATGATGATAGGAACCAAAGGCCTAACATTAACATGGTACCTGGCTTCAATTCTTGATGATAGTAAAACATATAATTTAGAGGTGGTTTAGCTAGTTTGACTCTAAGACATTTCAAGGTTATGTTTATATATGATTAGATGTTACACTATTTTTAGTACTTAATTTTTTTTTAGCATTTCTTGTTATTTAGAATTAAACCATGTGTGTATAAAAAGAATTGATGTTTTTGTAGGATTAAAATGTACATCAAAGTTTGTTGGATGAGTATTAGGGGCCATTTGATATTGGTTTGCATGCTAATGGCATCCTAATTTAAATTAAAGTTATCCATAAACACATAGGTATCTTAGTTCCTATAGGAATTTAGGGATCATATGAAAAAGTCTATAGCATTTATTATTTGTGATGATATGTTGAGAATTTACAAGCATTCTATAGAAATCATGCTATAATTTAGAGAGCATGTATTATATCACTAAAGTTCATATTAGTGACACCTTATAGTGCATTATTTTGCCTAGATGATTAATTATTGTAATTATTAGAGGAATATTTTTGATATTGTACATAATTGAGGGGACCTTAAATTATCAAGTAAGCTCAGTGATTCCTTAGTGTAACCTAGGCCCTAAAAAGAACACATCATTTTTCTTATCATTTTCTAGTCTAGCTTCCCAATTAGGGCGAATAAAGGAAGTGCATTTGCTTAGTGATTCATGTAAAGTTTCAGAAAACCAAGTGATGTTTTAGATAAGGCTAATAAATGGCATTTATCTTACATATTTTAAGCATATAAATCCCTTATATTTTTTCTATTATAATAGCCTTACCCATGCCTTTATACATATTTTCCATCCATGTTGCATATGATTATTGTCATGATATAAGTTAAATGTTTCCTAGATAAAATAGTATAGTTGAATTATTTTTATGTGGAATTACTAATAAATATGTTTGAGGTACCCACATCCATTAGAGGAGAAGGATATTTACATTTTATAATAGCCTGTAACAACTAGAAGACTATGCAGTCACAATAACTAGGATATTACGTACTTGTAGTGTAACAACCCGCCTAATTGTTCTTAGAAAATGCAATAATTTTTTAAAAAAATTAAATAAAAAACATTCATTAAACCACAGTTTCTATAATACTTTAGTCAGTCATATAATTAACAACTTTAAGTAGTAATAGTTTTAACATTCTAATACTGCAAGCAATAGAATAAAATGAATGATACAAAAAGTTTACTATCACACTAGAGACATTAGCACAATCTGAATTTCCATACTAAGTATTGGTACTAGTTCAACTAGTTGCATGTATTTCTATGCAATAAATATTACCCTAACCTATCCTAAAGATCTAGACCTGATGCCCCACACAATCTTGGGCAACCTACATATCTGTTCCTCATAATCAATGTCCAATGTAATTCTCCTTTCAATTGTGATGGTCTCCTCCATGAGACGTCACCACTGAAGGGATTGACACTCTAAACCAAATAGAGAAAAACTAATTGTGATACAGGTGAGCTTCTAAAGCTTAGGTCTATAATTTCATAGCTAAGAGACACACTCTTAGCATGACATCTTACTAATCTAGGCTTGTGTGCTTATCCAAGCACTCTCACATAAAAACCTAGATATAAGTAATGATGAAGGAACCTACATTCTTAGTTCCATATAAAATCACATGTAAGACATAGCTAAGTATATAGCTATAGCACATAACAGTCAAACTTAACATTTGTTTAAATTCACAACATTGTATACACATAAACATTTTATCCTACTAGCTAATATAAACATATTGCTCAAGTAATAATCATAAAATTATTTGAATAGTCCATTAAGGTAAGAGTATATATATATAGTTACAATATGTACCACCCGAGTATATATATCTAAGTCAAAATATCCTATGATATCTCATGTTATCATAATTTATGATCACTCTACCCAAATATTAATAAGCGTAATTTATATATTTATTTAGGTATGGGTTAAGATATCATAAATATAGTATGTACCACCCAAGTACTTTTTGTACTGTAAAACTCTATGACATCCAATACCATCATAGATCTTTGTGTTTGAGTATCCAACTCAGCACCAATAACAATCTTACACCCAACCATAATAATAAATCATGTCAAGATTATACTATCCAAGTATACCTTCAAAAATAATCTGAATAGAACATAAAGTCTAGTTAAACCTCATGATGCACTATGTTAATCTAAATATGTCTAGTCACTTTCACATTTAATTTTCTCATAAAATATACTGCATACAAATTTTCATCCTTACAAGATGCGACAAACTTGATCCTATTGACAAGTCTGCATAACAGTATTGTGCCACATAAAGGCTATTTGATTTCACTAACATTTATAACAGATGCCATACTAAAGAAAACCTATCAAGGCTAGATCCTATGTCTGCACTCATTTTATGAGCTATCATACATATCTGTGATGTCATCTACATACCTAGAATCAGAATTAAATATAGTTCTACTAAACTACTAAAGGTATAAATATTTACTCAATGGTTCCTCATACGAATGTATAAAAGAAAAGGTACAAATACATTTCTTTATTATAGAGAAAAGACTCAATGGTATTTACAACCTTATCACTTACATCAAATATGTATAAGCTAAGACTATTGATATCCAACATCATTCTCAGGTCCTTACTACCACACTATGAATTTTAACTCTCATATAAAAAAGGTATCAAATAGTTTATATATCGTTAAGTAAATCCAAATCATGATATTATCCTCCCATGTATAATATCTACATAAAGATGGGTTACATAATCATAGAGTAAGTATGTTGTGGCTCTTGATTTGAGTCTTTATATAACCATACCATCTGAGTATACGTATCAAAGGACTTTAACATCATACATTCAATATCAAATATCAATAAATACTGCTCGACATGCTTGTATATCCATGTGCCATAAGATTCTACTACATAAAACGTATCATAAAAAAATTACATTTCAACTATGATATCATATAATATGCAAATCTTATATATGAACTGACAATGATAATTTAACATTAATTTGACCAAGTTTTTAAATAGCATTGGTCATCTAGATTAGTCAAATTCATAACATATAACTTGATCGGGTTATCTATGCCCATCCAAGCTTGAAAAATTGTCTCACTGCTTGACCGTATCATTAATACAGTCCCATAATATACAAATCAAATAAATAATTCAAAGTATAAGTTCATCAACTGGGTCAACTAATCTAAGAATCATTAACACATACATCGACAAAACTATGCCAACCAATTATGACAATAAAATTCTATATTAACTTGTCTATAAGAGATAAGGCATAATTCAATTATTTGAACAAAAGAAGTAAGATACAAATATCTTTTTGACATTTCTTAGAATGGTTAGGTTGACTTCGTCTAAAACTGTCAAAATTAGTGAAAGGCTCTAATTATCTTTTTTCCATAATTTTTAGATAACACAAAATATGTATTGTCATAAATCATCATTTTCAAACATATTCTGATAATTTTTTAATAATCTTTATAATATTTTTATTACATATATAAATAAAAACCCCAAATATTAAAATATGATATGATTTCTTCTGTCCCTAGACAATTTACTTACAAGGTTTAAAATAATACCAATAGCCAACTTGTATGACACAGAACAATTGATTTATATCTATCTCAACAAATTTCATTAATGATATGATTTTCAAGAGGAAAAATCCTTATTATAATTATATCAAGGGATCACACTTTTATAATTTTTTGATTATATATTAATCGGTATAATATAGTGTTTTCTATTATATAAATTATATTCTCTTAAATTTCTAACTTAATTAAATAAATAATCATATTAATTATGTATCAACTATATATGTTATATTAAAACCATATTAATTATATATTTATACATATAAATTTCAAACCTTATTTATTAAATATTTAAACATATAAATATTTAAACCAAGTAAAATTTGAGTCTCTCATTATGATCTGGAGAATTTTCACTCTTCATATGGTTAAAGATAATTAATTAATATCTCATTTAATGGTATTTTTATTTTACAATAGGATATATATTTAATTAATTAATATCTTATTTAATAGTATTTTTTTAATCTACCATTGGATATTTAATTCTCAAAAATATACTATTCCCACTCTCATTATGATCTGGAGAATTTTCACTCTTCATATGGTTAAAGATAATTAACTAATATCTCATTTAATGGTATTTTTATTTTACCATAGGATATATATTTAATTAATTAATATCTTATTTAATAGTATTTTTTTAATCTACCATTGGATATTTTATTCTCAAAAATATACTATTCCCACTCTTACGTGGATAGTTATTTAAAATAATTGTGGGATATATTTTTAATTCATCCCATAAATCAAGAATCCTATCAATCTTATATTATCAAAAAGATATAAAAATTATTTTATTTTAATTCTTTATCCCATAAATTAAGAATCTTATCATTCTTATATTATCAAAAAGCTATAAAGATTATTTTATTCTAATTCTGTATCTCATAAATTAAGAATCCTACCATTCTTATATTATCAAAAAGATATAAAGATTCCTTTAAAGAATTGATGTGGTAGTTTAATCATGAGTTATTTAAGATAAGCATAGTTGAATATTTTTTTAAAAATTCAAGTCTTTATTCCACCAAAGAAATGTGGTGTTGACTTCTTGAAGGTTTGTTAAAAAAAATCATGAAAATATTTTTATTCTTTAATCTCATAAGTTAAACTCCACTTTATTTTTCCCACTTGCAAAGAATCATACGGTTGGTGGAAAGATATTTAGTTCTTTATTTATTTTAGAGGGGAGATTATATTTTTATTTTGATAGAGATTTACATGCATATTAATCTTTTTTTTTTTTTTTTTTTTTTAATATTATCCTAAATCTTTAACTCTAAGATTATTCAAATATAATGTGGTATTTGATTTGGACAAATTTATTGTATAACAATCTTTATTTATCAAAAAAGTGCAAATCTTGATCTTGAATTGTCAATCTTCATATTGACTGAATTAAAAAAAAAACTTGATATAGTAAAATACTATTTTTGTTAGACACTCAGACTTCTTCCAAAAGTTTTTAAACCATGATAAGATAATAACAATAATTTCAGAAGGAGACAGTAATTATTGTTTATAAATACTTTATATGGTAACAACATCAATACTCTCGATCAAAAGGCTACTACGAAAGATTTGATCTAAGGACATTGGTATCAATTATTGCATGAAGGTAATGAGGTAATGAGGGCAAAGAGGTAATAAGAAATGAAATAATTATAGCTTACAAATACATTAAAATATATTTATTGTGCGAGAAGTAAAAATAACTTGAAGTGTATTTAAGGTAAAGAGGAAGTTCTGGGTTTATTGAAAACATCCATTTTAAATTGAAAGAATTGGTATTTTAAAAAAGAAGGGAGGTAAAGAAATAAAAATAGGGAGAGACTACAATGTATAATTTTCATAGGGTTTCTACAAGATTTTTTACAGAGTTTTTCTATTGTAAAAGAAATACTGTGTAAATATATATTAAATATATAATCTTCGATTCTTTCATTACAAAATACTTCATTAAATAATTATAGTACCTATTTGGTACATTTTTTCGTTTGTTACAAACTAAATTTTTCCTTCTTGCTTTTTAAATCTTTCTTTTCTTTCGACTTCCACTTTCCTTTCTCATATATCTTATGTGTCTTCTCGTGTGTATAAATCTCTCTTTTTCTTTCCTTAATATTTTTTTTACTTCCCTTTTCTCTTTTGTATGTCACTTAAAATCAAAGCTATAGACTTTATTCCTCATAATTAACTGAAAGTTTACCAGTAATTATTCGTTAAAATCTCTTATAGACTTTGTTCCTTATAATTAACTGGAAGTTCCACTAGTAATTATCTGTTAAAATCATTATTTATCACTCTTTATTTTTTTAAATTAATAATAAAATAACTCAACTTTTTTTTAATTAAAGTCATCGTAATATTTCAAGCATTACTAATAATCAATTATTACTAATATTTAAAGTATATATTCATCCTAGTATTTAATTAGGATTTATCCACACTTAATTAACATAATTAATATGTTAAATATCATAAATCAATTATTGTCTAATATAATAATTAAACAATTTAATATTATAATAAATCTTAATTTAAACAAATTAAATATAATATTTCTATTATTTTTAATTTTCTATTTAAAGATACATTAATGACACAATAAATAACATCTCACAACATAATAATCATTATAACCAATTTCAAATATATAGATTTAAAAGTAAAAATATAGAGTGAAATAAAGATGTGATATCCTCCTTAAAATTGATCATCATCTCGATGACACAATTTTTTTAAAAAATATCAAAGTTTATCACCATATAAGCATAGTATCTATTATTATAGCATGTAAATAATTATAAATTTTATTTTAAAAATTTGTACTAGTGCACTCATTTAATATTATTCATAGAGTATTGATCTCACAAGATCCACTTGTGACATTTTCTATTTTGCAAATGTTACTTCTACTAAAATGGTTTAACATGACCACTCTAGGGTTCAACAACTTGAAAGAAGTCTTACTAACTTTTCAAATACACATGAGATCATCACATAAGTCAAAATAAATAGCCAGGAAGAGTTTCACAAAACTTTTCAGTCTCTTTACACATCTCTCCAACTTAGAGAGTGTATTTTTCAAATCGAAGAAAAGTATTAAGTGCACCTTGTAAAAATAATGTGTATATATTAATACTATCGCTACTCCGCATAGCTTTGAATAAGTATAACATGTCAATGTTGTCCTAACTCAATCAAAATTCTAAACAAGTATGATGATGAATAAGAACTGGTAAAAATATATACATCATGGAATAATCATCCACATGGAACATTATCCAGTATACATGCATACGGTCATACGATTGAATTTGACAAGTTTCACCCATCGATTCTTAGATTCGACAAGTCCATCCATCATATCTAACTTAGTACCAATAATCTGAGTCGATGTGAGGCTAAGTAGGATATCGTCTTATCGCTTAGAACTCATGTTCTCAATTCATCACTCTTACCTCGAGTCTCTCTGACTTGATGGTCTCCAAATAAAAAAATGTACGAAGCTCAAAGAAACACAATCTGTACTAAAAAATCATAAAAAATATTACTATATGTCATAAGATTTTCATATGTACTAACATACATATAAGAAAATTATACAATCATCCTGAGATTGTATTAAGTTGATATTAGCTAAACATAATTAGTATCATAGTTTTACAACTTAACCTATTATATAAATAATCTCACAATTATCATAACATATTTAGGCAAAAAATTATATCACCCTTCGACCTTATAAATGAGACCATATCTCTTACTTACACATCAAAACACACAAGTATAAAAGTTTATCTCTGCCCTTACCAAGATGTTTTATATATCCAATACCTTACTTGCTCCCGGCAAAAAGGTACACATACTACTCTTTAAAACATGTTTTAAAAAGAGAATAATATTAGTCTAACAAAGGTAAATAATAACATACTAATTATAATCAGTTATAATTTATATAAATCCATTGCTAATCACTCCTCGTGGTCAAGTTTACATTTTAGATAAAATAGTAACTCTATAAAATTAGAAGTAGAAAACAGAGAGATAACATCTCAAAATAAAACTTTCTACCTATCCTCACATGGTAAAAGATAACATTGCAATCCATATTACTTACTAAATTACAAGAGTAGAATCATAACCTACTTCTTCAACTAGAAAGAAAATATTAACCACAAGGATGCATCAATCCATCCAATCCTACAATTTTTCTCAATAAATAGGAAACACAATCTCAAAAACTTAAAGGAAAAGAGATCAAACAACATTTCAAAACAAGTTTTCACTTTGAATCAACATCCTGAAAATATAAACTTTTTTGGTAGCTTAAAACGGTGTATAAGTAGAATGAGAATAACAACTCACCTCTACACTAACAAATAGAGATGATACTTCTTCTCAAGTATATATAAATAAAAATAAAATAAGGATGTTAATCTACAACTCCTAACATAAAATAATTTATAATCAAGCCATTTGTAACCAGCTAAAGAAATTCTCATTCCTAGTTTTTATGTAACCAAGACACAAAATAAAAGCATGTGTGTGTGTGTGTGTGTGTGTGTGTGTGTGTGTGTGTGTGTGTGTGTGTGAGAGAGAGAGAGAGAGAGAGAGAGAGATAAGCACTCCATGCATGTCAAACATAAATACAAGTGGTGAAATTGATTCGATTACCAAGAAAAATATAGTCATACTCGAAGTGTTCAATCAAAAGATCAAAAAATATGATAGAAAACCCTTGTTTACAACTCAAGAACCAAGATATATATTCTCCTATCCATACACCGTAGAAAACCATCACCAACGAGACACTTGATAAACCCACCCTTTTATAACTCTAAGGCGTTCTGAATGCTCTTAAGATACCCACTCAATGTACCACACATTTTTTCATTTTTTTTAATAAATATAAAATACAAAAATGGTAATGGACTCATTAGGTCCTAGAGTTCGAGCCTAAGCTCTGATACCACATTGTAACAACCTATCTAGTTGTTCTTAAAAAATGCAATAATTTTTTTAAAAAAATTAAATAACGAACATTCATTCAACCACAGTTGCTAAAATACTTTAGTTGGTCATATAATCAGCAACTTCAAGTAGTAATAGTTTCAACATTCCAATATTGCAAGCAATATAATAAAATGAATGATACAAAAAATTTACTATCACACTATAGACATTAGCACAATCTAAATTCTCATACTAAGTACTGATACTAATTCAACCAGTCACATGGATTGTTATGCAATCAAGATTATCCTAACCTAGCTTAAGGATCTAGACCTAATGCCCCACACAATCTTGAGCAACCTACATATCTGCTCCTCAAAATTAAAGTCTGATGTAGTTCTCTTTTCAATTGTGATGGTTTCCTCCATGAGACATTACCACTGAAGGGATTAACACTCTAATCCAAATAAAGAACAAATAATCATGACACATGTGAGCTTCTAAAACTCAGGTCTATAATCCCATAGCTAAGAGACACACTTTTAGCATAACATCCTACTAATCCAGACTTGTGTGCTTACCTAAACACTCTCACATAAAAATCTAGATATAAGTAATGATGAAAGAACCTACATTCCTAGTTCCATAGAAAATCACATGTAAGACACAACTAAGTATATAGTTATAGCACATAACAGTCGAACTTAACATTCATTTAAACTCACAAGATTGTATATATGCACACATTTTGTCCTACTAGCTGATATAAATATATCACTCAAGTAATAATCATAAAATCATTTGATCAATCAATTTAGGTAAGAGCCTATATATATACAGTTATGATATGTACCACTTGAATATATATATCTAATCTAAAATATCATATGATATTTCATGCTATTATAGTTCATGATCACTCTATCCAAACATTAATAACCGTAACTTATATATTTATTTATGGGTCAAGATATAATAAATATAGTATGTACCACCTAAGTAATTTTCATACTATACAACTTTATGACATCTCATATTATCATAGGTCTTTGTGTTTGAGTATCTGACTCAACACCAATAACAATCTTACACCCAATCATAATAATAAAATAAGTCAAGATTATATTATTCGAGTATACCTTTAAATAACAATCTGAAGAGAACATAAACTCTAGATATACTTCACGATGCATTATGTTAATCTAAAAATGTCTAATCACTTGCACATTTAACTTTCTCACAAAATATACCACATACAAGTTCTCATCTTTATAAGACATGACAAACTTGATCCTATCGACAAGTTTGCATAATAGTAATATGCTACATAAAAGCTATTTGCTTTCACTAACATTTATAACAGATGTCATACTAAGGAAAACCTATCAAAGCTAGATCCTATGCTCACGCTCACTTCTCGAGCTATCATACATATCTGTGATATCACCTACATACACAGAATCAAGACTAAATGTAGTTTTACTAAACTACTAAAGGTATAAATGTTTACTCAAGAGTTCCTCATACGAATGTATATAAAGAAAATGTATAAATACATTCTTTTATTACAAAGAAAAGACTCGATGATCTTTATAACCTTATCACTTATATCAAATATGTATAATCTAGGACTATTGATGTCCAACATCATTCTTGTGTCCTCTTATACTACCACACTACAAATTTTAACTCTCATATAAAAAAGGTGTCAAATAGTTTATATACTACTAAGTAAATCCAAATCATGATATTATCCTCTCATGTATAATATTTACATAAAGATGGATTACATAATCACAGAGTAAGTATGTTGTGGTTCTTGATTTGAGAGTCCTTATATAACCATACCATCGGGGTATACGTATCAAAAGACTTTAACATCATATATGCAATAGCAAATATTAATAAATAATGCTCGAAATGCTCGTATATCTCTGTGCCATAAGATTCTACTACATAAAATGTATCATAAAAAAAAAATATTTTAATTATGATATCGCATAATATACAAATTATACATATGAATTGATAATGTTAATCTAACATTACTTTAGCCCAAGTTTTAAAATAATATTGATCATGCAGATTAGTCAAATTCATATCACATAATTTGATCAATTATTCATACCCATTCAAGCTTGAGAAACCATCTCACTGTTTGATCGTATCATTAATGTGGTTCTATAATATATAAATTAAATAAATAATCCAAAGCATAAATTCATCAATCAGATAAACTAATCTAAAGATCATTAATTTATACATGTAATATCTTATAAAAATAAGCATACATCGACAAAACCATGCCAATCAATTATGACAACAAAAATATATATTAACTTATCTATAAGAGATAAGGCATAATTTAATTATTTAAATAGAAGAAGTAAGAAACAAATATCTTTTTGATATTTTCTAAAATGGTTAGGTTGACTTCTAAAACTATCAAAATCACTGAAAGGCTCTAATTATCTTTTTTTCGTAATTTTTAGATAACATAAAATATGTATTACCATAAATCATCATCTTCAAATATATTCTGATAGTTTTCTTATAAATTTTATAATATTTTTATTGCATAAATAAAGAAAACTTCAAATATTAAAAAATGATATGATTTTTCTTGTCTCTAGACAATTTACTCACGAAATTTAAAATAATGTCGACAACCAACTTGCATGCCATAGGACAATTGATTTATATCTATCTCAACAAATTTCATTAATGATATGATTTTTTTTTTTAATTCCTATTATAATTATATCAAGGGATCCCAGTTTTATAATTTTTTTATTATTTATTAATCGGTATAATATAGTGTTTAATATTATATAAATTATATTCTCTTAAATTTTTATCTTAATTAAATAAATAATCATATTGATTATATATCAACTATATATGTTATATTAAAACCATATTAATTATATATTTATGCATATAAGTTTCAAACTATATTTATTAAATATTTAAACATATAAATATTTAAACCAATTAAAATTTGGGTCTTCCATTATGATCTTGAAGATTTTCACTCTTCATGTGGTTTGGGATAATTAACTAATATCTCATTTAATTATATTTTTATTTTACCATAGGATATATATTTAATTAATTAATATCTTATTTAATAGTATTTTTTTAATCTACCATTAGATATTTTATTCTAAAAAATATATTATTCCCACTCCTACGTGGATAGTTATTTAAAATAATTGTGAGATATATTTTTAATTCTTTATCCTATAAATCAAGAATCCTATAATTTTTATATTATCAAAAAAATATAAAGATTCTTTTATTCTAAATTTTTATCCCATAAATCAAGAATCCTACCATTCTTATATTATCAAAAAGATATAAAGATTTTTTTATTATAATTCTTTATCACATAAATCAAGAATCCTACCATTCTTATATTATCATAAAGATATAAAGATTCTTTTATTTTAATTCTTTATTCCATAAATTAAGAATCCTATCATTCTTATATTATCAAAAAGATATAGAGATTCTTTTAAAGAATTGATGTGGAAGTTTAATTATAGATTATTTAAGATAAACATGGTTGCATGTTTTTTTTAAATCCAAGTCTTTATTCCACTAAAAAAATATGGCATTGACTTCTTAGAGGTTTGTTAAAAAAATCATGAAAATATTTTAATTCTTTATTTTCATAAGTTAAACTCTACTTTATTTTCTTCACCTGCAATGAATCATACGATTGGTGGAAAGATATTTAGTTCTTGATTTATTTTAGTGGGAAGATTATGTCTTTATTTTAATGGAGATTGTTGGAATAATGCATATTTAAGCTTACCTAGGGTTAATAGGGTGAGTTATTTATTATCGAGGGTAAAATTTATTTACCTCGGTTAATTTATTTTATTGTTGAGAATTTCTCAACAATATATTTGTTCATAGTATGAAAAAACAAATAGTTTGTTTTCTCTATTTTGTAATCATTACAAATAGTTTGTTAACATGAAACAAACTATTTGTATTATAAATACTTTGCATTATATGGGAAATAAATGAGAGATTAATGAGAATATACAGAGAAATTTGTGGATTATCACCTATTTTTTAGGTGTGACAAATTTATTTATTCTCTAAAAATATTTGCAGGGTATTTGTTGTGGGTTCTTTCTCCTAGATTGATCCTGTGGATCATGTGTATCTCCTGTTCATTCTTTCATGATATCAGAGCTTGGAGTTCCAGTTGAAGATCCTCTTCTCTGCAATTTTTCATCTTTTAACACATTTAAAAATGTTATTTTATTGATGTGTTACAGATATTTTTAATTCTCTCAAATTCTGGTTCTTATTTACTAGTTTTTTTTGGAAATTTTTGTACTTTATGCTCATTAAATGACCGTACAGATTTTTAAAATCAGATTTTTTTTATGGGGTCATAGGAAATCAAGTCAGGAATCCATTCCAATTTAAATTTTTGCATTTAATTCTGGATGTACAGCTCTTTCCTTCCAAATTCTGTTGACTGGTTCCTGTTGGCAGACTGCAGTACCTGTTAGTTTTTCTGATGTGGCAGATTGTACGGTTGACTTTTTTAAATTTGAGACCTGTTAATGAAAGCTGACTCTTATATCTTTCTATCCATATAATTTTTGATGAATTTGGATCAGGCCGTACAACATTTTGGAAGCCAACAACAGTAAATTAAAAACTATTTTTTTGTCTGCTGCATAGCTGTACGGATTTCTTATTTTTGAACGCCTTATGCTACATAAAATCCAAATCTGAAAATTTCATGTGATATCAAACTTCTAAATCTTTCATTTCATGCTGAGAAGGATGGATTTGGAGTAGGCCGTACAGTCCTTTTGGCAGATCCAGTGAAGCCATTTTGCATTGCTGAAAGGTGTTTTTTTCTTGGCTGTGTTTACAAATTTTCTCAAATATTTCCCTGACCACCACACCTTGCTGGAAAAAGAGTTTATTTTTGATAAAGCCAAAGATTATTCAGCTGATATCTCA
Organism: Torreya grandis; assembly: GCA_037957365.1. Taxonomy (NCBI): domain Eukaryota; kingdom Viridiplantae; phylum Streptophyta; class Pinopsida; order Cupressales; family Taxaceae; genus Torreya; species Torreya grandis. Next base: position 3,696,348 of record JARHVA010000796.1, read on the forward strand.
CATGTGTGAGTCATTTTTGGCCTTTTTTTAATTATTTTTTTTAATTTTTAGTGGTTTAAATGCAAGTCTCTAGCTTTTGAAAGTTCAAATTTGACTTTGCTAAAGCGGTTAGAGATATTTTGTTAAAAATATGTAGGGAGGAGGTCTTGGGGTCAAATCCCCCTACATTTTTTTTGCATAAAAGCCATTTTTTTATTTTGTATAAGCCAAGGCTAATTTTTTTTTTTCGTTGGGAGACGTTAAATTGTAACGGGAGGGGTGTTTTTTTGAAGAAAAACAAATGTCTAGATTGTTCTTGTCAACTTCATCATCTTCCTCGGGAATGGAATCTCGATTGTTTGAACCTCTAAATTTTACAAATTACCATGTTTGAAAGCCAAAAATGCAACAACTCCTTCAATCCAGGGACTTATGGAGAATTTTTTCTGAAATGACACCTGCAGCATTCACCACTGAAAAAGACAAATATGCATATGGTTGTAAGCAGGATGAGGCTCTTGAATTGATTTACTTCAACGTCTCAGATAATCTTCAATTTCACATTGTAGATGCTACTACACCAAAAGAGGTATGGGAAAAATTTAAAAACCTATTTGGCAAAGTTAATGAGTTTGAAATTTTGCAATTAAATGCAGAATTGAGTACTCTCTCTCCATTAGATTTCCCTTCAATAGATGAATTCTTAGCAAAATTCAAATTTATAAGGTCACAATTGAAAGCTGGTGACAAGAATAAAAGTGATCAAGAGTGCATTTTCATGATTTTGTCAAAGTTGAAAGGACCATATAGTGTTTTTTCCTCTGCTTTTTATACTATGATGGATACATTAGGTGATGAATTCAAATGGCCTTCCTTTGAAGTTTTTTGTGAAAGATTGACTAGGGAGCAAACAAAATTAATGGCCTTAGATGCTCTACCTGGTCCTAGTCATGCTCTAGTTGCTAATTCTTCTAAAGAAAAACCTTCACCTACGTCTAAAAAGCAAGCACCTTCAAATAACCCTCTAGAGTCCACCACCCAATCACCTCATCATTCTAAATCTACTAAGACCAAAAAGTCCTTTAAGCAAAAGAAGAAAACATTTGGTCCATGTAATTTTTGTGGTGGTCCTAATCATGATGAAAGTAGATGTTTTAAGAAGATGGAAGCATTAGAGGCAGCGGTTAGACAACACAAAATTTCCATTCCGTCTCCATCTCCTTCTACTTCTGCAGGAAAAGGGAAAGCACTTTCAGCCAGGGCTATATCTTCATGTCAGGATCAGTGGATTTTTTACTCAAGTGCTTCTCACCATCTCACACATTCTAAGGATCTATTGTCTTCTCTTACAGATTGCAGTACATCACATATTGTTATGGGTAACTCCTCACATATTGATTTTTTGGGATCTGGTATTGTTGATAAACAGGATGGATGTTTTAACAATGTATTGCTTGTACCCCAAATCTCTTCTAATCTTCTCTCTGTATATCAAATATGTAATTCTGGTACTGGTAAAAATGTGGAGTTTACTTCACATGATGTTGTAATAAGAGAATGTAATGATCCTAGTGAAAAAGATGCTATAGGTACAGCAGACCATACTGCAAGACTCTATACTTTTGATAAGTTTGAGTCTTTTATGTCTTCTAGTTCTTCACTTATAGCACATGGTAATAATCTCAGCAAATTGTGGCATGAGAGATTAGGACATTTGAGTTATGGATATATGCAACAAATGAGTACAAAACATCTTGTAAAAGGCCTTCCTAAGGTCTCTTGTATGGATGGGGTGTGTCCTGATTGTCTAGTTGGTAAACAGCATCAAGATCCATTTCCAGTTGGTAAGGCCACACGTGCAAATGCACCCTTAGAGTTGGTTCATAGTGATTTGATGACTTTTCCAACTCGTTCTTTTTCAGGGGCTAAATATGCACTCACATTCATTGATGATTTCACTCGTAAAACTTGGGTATATTTTCTCAAGTTGAAAAGTGAAGTTTTTGAGACTTTTAAGGCTTTCAAAGCCGTTGTTGAAAAATAATCATCTCTTCCTCTTAAGAAGATACGCACTGACAATGGGGGGGAATATGACAGTAATGCTTTCTATGATTTTTGTATTGAGCATGGGATACAACATTAGTTTACTGTACCACACACTCCTCAACAAAATGGTGTAGCAGAGAGGAAGAATTGAACATTGAAAGAGATGGCTAATTGTATGATTCACTCTAAAAATTTGGGTCCACAATATTGGGCTAAAGCTGTAAATTGTGCAAATTACATTCAAAACCGTATGCCTCACAAAGCTGTGCAAAATATGACACCAGAAGAAGCTTGGTCTGGGATCAAGCCTGATATTTCAAATTTTTGCATCTTTGGGAGTCAAGCATGGGCATTCATTTCTGATGACAAACATAAAGCATTGGAGAAGAAAAGCCAACCACTCATTTTTGTTGGTTATTGTGAAGATGTAAAAGCCTACCGTCTTTTTGATCCTGTCACACATGATGTGTTGTTTCGACGGGATGTTCAGGTTGATGAGCTACCCACTCCACAGGAGTGTACATCTAGTTCTTCTTCTCCCCCTCCTTCTATTGAGGATAGTGAGGATTTGCTTTCTATTGTTGATGATGATGATGTTACACTTATTCAACCACCACAATCATCTTCTTCACCACCTTTGCCTAAATGGGCAAAGAGCACTCTACAAGCAGCTGGTTCTTTTGTTGGTGATCCATCTGATTCTCGTCGCACTCACTCACAGACATCTAGTGTTGCTCTTTTGGGACAAGCTTGCACAAATGATCCAGTGTTGTTTTCTGAGGCTAATGGTATACCCGAGTGGGATTTTGCTATGTATGATGAGTATTCTTCATTGATGAAGAATGATACTTGGGATCTTGTCCCTCTTCCTAAGGGAAGAAAACTTGTAAAATGTAAATGGGTCTATAGGACCAAATATGCTACAGATGGATCAGTAGATAAGTACAAAGCTAGATTAGTAGCTAAGGGTTTTTCACAGGTTGAAGGGGTTGATTACTCTGAGACCTTTGCCCCTGTAGCTAAGATGGATTCTATTCGGCTTGTACTCTCTCTTGCTGCTTCACATTCTTGGTCTATTTTTTAGATGGATGTGAAGAGTGCTTTCTTGCATGGTGATCTCCATGAGGAGATCTATATGGAGCAGCCTCCAAGATTTGTGCAGGACTCATCATTGGTTTGTAGAATCCATCGTTGTCTTTATGGCCTAAAACAAGCTCCTCGAGCTTGGTACGAGAAGTTGGATAGTTTTCTTTTGAGTTCTGATTTTATTCGTTGTGAGTCAGATCACAATGTATACATCCTGAAGCAAGGTGAGGAGCTTGTCATTTTGGTTTTGTATGTTGATGATCTCATCCTCACTGGCAGTTCAGATTCCTTGATATATGACATCAAGGACAAGTTGGCAAATAGGTTTGATATGACAGATCTGGGACTTCTACATTATTTTCTTGTTCTTCAAGTTTTTCAGTCTTCTAAGGGCATTTCTATTGGACAGCAAAAGTATGCGACATATCTTCTTCATCGATTTGGCATGGTTGATTGTAAGCCTGCACCCACTCCATATCAGTCAGGTATTGTGTTGTCTGCCACTTGTATGACTCCTCTTGTTGATTCCACTTTGTATCAGCAACTTGTAGGTAGTCTTTTATACCTGACTCATACCCGTCCTGACATCACATTTGCTATGAACCTTGTCTCTCGATTCTCACATGAGCCTCATGAGAGTCATTGGCAAGCAGCCAAGCGTATTTTGTGCTACATTCGGGGCACCACTCACTTTGGTATACATTACACACCACAAAGTTCTACACAGCTTGTTGGATACACTGACTCTAATTGGGCTAGTGATGTTGACACTCGCAAGTCCACTTGTGGATTTGCTTTCACACTTGGTTCAGGTCCAGTTGCTTGGGCATGCAAAAAGTAGATTGCTATTGCATTGTCCTCTACTGAGGTTGAGTATCGAGGTGCTGTCAAAGCTAGTCAGGAGATACTTTGGCTTCGACAGTTGCTTGGAGAGTTTGGCTTCACACAACAGGGTCCTACTACTCTTTGGTGTGATAACCAAAGTGCGATTTCTATTTCACGCAATCTTGTTGAGCATCAACAAACAAAACACATTGAGATTCACATGCACTTCATTCGACATCTTATTCAGGATGGAGTTCTTTCTTTGGAGTTTGTGCCTACAGCTGAGCAGATTGCAGACATCTTCACTAAACCTTTGGCTTCTCCTCGTTATCTTCAGTTGCGAGCGATGCTTGGGGTGAAGGAAGTTGTCCTTAGGGGGATTTTCCATGAAGTCCTTATATTTTTCATATATTTTGATTGGTTTGTACATGGGTACCTTATCAAGCCTAGTAGGCGGGACCCATCTTTGTTTATCATTCTCCCTATGTTTTGCTTAAGGGAGGGTGTTGGAATAATGCATATTTAAGCTTACCTAGGGTTAATAGGGTAAGTTATTTATTACCGAGGGTAAAATTTATTTACCTCGGTTAATTTATTTTATTGTTGAGAATTTCTCAACAATATATTTGTTCGTAGTATGAGAAAACAAATAGTTTGTTTTCTCTATTTTTTAATCATTACAAATCGTTTGTTAACATGAAACAAACTATTTGTATTATAAATACTTTGCATTATATGGGAAATAAACGAGAGATTAATGAGAATATATAAAAAAAATTGTGGATTATCACCTATTTTTTAGGTGTGACAAATTTATTTATTCTCTAGAAATATTTGCAGGTTATTTGTTGTGGATTCTTTCTCCTGGATTGATCCTGTGGATCTTGTGTATCTCCTACTCATTCTTTCAGAGATTTACATGCATATTAATCTTTTTTTAAATATTATCTCAAATCTTTAACTCTAAGATTATTCAAATACAATGTGGTATTTGATTTGGACAAGTTTATTGCATGATATTTTTTATTTATAAAAAAAGTACAAATTTTGATCTTGAATTTGTCAATTTTGATCTTAGTTGAATTAAAAAAAAGAAAAAAACTTGATTACTATTTTTGTTAGATGTTTAGACTTCTAGAAATTTTTTAAACCATGATAAGATAATAACAATAATTTTACAAGGAGGCAATAACTAATGTTTATAAATAATTTATATGATAACAACGTTAATACTCTCGATCAAAAGGCTATTTCAAAAGATTTGATCCGAGGACATTGGTAATAATTATTGCATCAAAGCAATGAGATAATGAGGACAAATGGGTAATGAGACATGAAATAACTATAGCTTACAAATACATTAAAATATATTTAATGTATGAAAAGTAAAAATAACTTGAAGTGTATTTAATATAAAGGAGAAGTTTTGCGTTTGTTGAAAACATCCATTTTAAATTGAAAGAACTAAGATTTTAGAAAATAATGGAGGTAAGAAAATAAAAATTGGGAGAGACTTTAATATATAATTTTCATAGGCTTTCAACAAAATTTCTTACAGAGTTTTTCTATTGTAAAACAAATACTGTATAAATATATATTAAATCTAATCCTTCATTTTTTCATTACAAAATACTTCATTAAATAATTATATTATCTATCTGGTACACTTTTTCATTTATTACATACCAAATTTTCTCTTCTTGCTTTCTAAAGCCTTCTTTTCTTTCAACTTCCGCTTTCCTTTCCCGTATATCTTTCGTGTCTTCTCGTGTGTGTAAATCCTTCCCTATTTCTTTTCTTAATACTTTTTTTTCTCTCCATTTTTTTTTTCATGCCACTTAAAACCAAAGTTATAGAATTTATTTTTCATAATTAACTATAAGTCTATGAGTAATTATCTGTTAAAATCTCCTCATAATTAACTGGAAATCTCACCAGTAATTATCTGTTAAAATCCCTATTTATCACTTTTGATTTTTTCAAGTTAGTAATAAAGTAACTCAACTTCTCTTTTTCAAGTAAAGTCATCGTAATATTTTAAGAATTACTAATAATTAATTATTACTAATATTTAAAGTATATGTTCATCCTAGTATTTAATTAAGATCTATCCATTTTTAATTAACATAATTAATATGTTAAATATCATAAATCAATTATTGTCTAATATAATAATTAAATAATTTAAGATTATAATAAATATTAATTTTGATAAATTAAATATAATAATTCTATTATTTTTAATTTCTTATTGAAAGATGCATTAATGACACAATAAAAAGCATCTCACAACATAATAATCATTATAACAAATTTTAAATCCATAGATTTAAAGGTGAAATCATGATGTGACATTCTCCTTCCTTAAAATTGATCATCGTCTCGATGACATAAAAGTTTTAAAAAATATCAAAGTTTATCATCATATAAACATAGTATATATTATCATAACATGTAAATAACTATGGGGGAAGGGAGCGCAGACGCGTACGCGGCCCTGAAACCCTTCCCTCTGTGGCTGTCCCCGTGCTCGTTGGAGTCCAAGGTCTTGGACATTGGGGCACGGTTGTGAACGGCCTTTGTTTTACGGCGTGGTTTGGTGTCTTCACGCTAGTCTTTTGACTTATGGCTGCCGCGCTGACCTCTATCCAGAACTGAGCGGATCTTTTTTTTTAGAGATTTGAGCATGCCATGGTGGCGTTTCCCCTTGGGAGAAGGGGGAGATCTTTGTAGTCTCTTGGGTGGAGGAATGGGCGGTGGTGGTGTCGGTTCCGGGTGGAGTATCTCTGTTGGTGGTGCTGTCCTTTCTGGGCAGTGTTTTATACGTAGCGCTTCATGGTGAGATCTTTCATTTTGCGTGTTTTTCACTTTGCTTCGTTATGCTTCATTATGGATGGGACCCAGGTTGGATTTCTAGCCTGAGTAGAACAGTTGTCCAGATCTGGTAAGCAAAGTATTTGTGTTTGTTTAGGGGAAACTCTGTTTCCTCGGTGGTTGGTGTTTGTGCCATGGCGCCCTGTAATGGGATTTATGAAAAACCTTAAGCTGTGGAGGAGCCTCGCTCAGTAATAGATGGGCAAGGCGGTTCTGCCTCTGCCGTTTTGGCGAGGTTTTCAGGTTGTTTGCCTGGTTTTGATTAGGTTTTAGGTCCTTGTAAAACCTGGGGAGTTTCATCTGGTTAATCTTGTTGGTTTTAGGTCCCTGAAAAACCTAGTTTAGTTACTGTCTTTCAGTGTTTAGCCTCTTTTGGTGGTTTGTAATGTTTATCTTTCATGATTTGTACAGGGTTTCGGGGCCCCTTCAAAACCTGTTTTTACCATAATCTAAAACATGTAAATAACTATAAATTTTATCTTAAAATTTTGTATTGGTGTACTCATTTAATATTATTCATAGAGTATCGGTCCCACAAGACCCACTCGTGACATTTTCTATTTTTTAATTTAATTTTGCAAATATTACTTATTTTAAAATGGTTTAACATGACCACTCTGAGGTCCAACAACTTGGAAAAAATCTTATTAACTTTCTAAATACACATGAAATCATCACATAAGTCAAAACAAATAACCAAGAAGAGTTTCACAAAACTTTTCAATCCCTTTGCACATCTCTCCAATCTAGAGAGTTATTTCTCAAATCAGAGAAAAGTATTAAAAATATCTGGTAAAAATAATGTGTATATGTTAATACTATCATTACTTCACATAGCTTCGGATAAGTATAACATGTCAATACTATTCTAACTCAATCAGAACTCTGAACAAGTATGACGATGAATAAAAATTGGTAAAAATGTATACATCATAGAATAATCGTCTATATAGAACACCATCCAGTATATATGCGTATGGCCATATGATTAAATTTGACAAGTTTTGTCTATCAAATCTTAGATTCAATAAATTCATCTATCCTATCACTTAAAACTCATGTTCCTAATTCATCACTCTTCCCTCGGATCTCTATGACTTGATGATCTCCAACTAAAAATGTACACGAGACTCAAAAAAATACAATATGTACTAACAGATCATAAAAAATATTATGTCATAAGATTTATATATGTACTAATATACATATAATAAAATTATACAATCATCTCGAGATTATATTAAGTTGGTACTAGCTAAACATAATTAATATCATAATTTTACAACTTAACCTATTATATAAATAATCTTACAATTATCATAACATACTTAGGCAAAATATTATATTACCCTTCAACCTTATAAGTGAGACCATGTCTCTTATTTGCATATCAAAGCACACAACAAGTTTAAAAGTTTATCTCCATCCTTACCAAGATGTTTTGTACATCTAATACCTTACTTGCTCTCAACAAAAAGGTACACATACTACTCTTCAAAAAAATATGTTTTAAAAAGATAATAATATTAATCTAACAAAGGTAGATAATAACATACTAATTGTAACCAATTATAATTAATATAAATTCATTGTTAGCCACTCCTCGTGGTCAAATTTACATTTTAGATAAAATAGTAACTCTATAAAATTATAAGTAGAAAGTAGAGAGATAACCTCTTAAAATAAAACTTGCTACATATCCTCACATGGTAAAAGATAACACCCTAATCCACGTTACTTACTTAATTACAAGAGTAGAATCATAACCTACTTCCTCAATTAAAAATAAAATATTAACTGCAAGGATGCACCAATCCATCCAATCCTACAATTTTTCTCAATAAGATGTAGGAAACACAATCTCACAAAATTAAAGGAAAAGAGATCAAACAACATTTCAAAACAAGTTTCAACTTGAGAAAACACTAAATCAACATCCTGAAAATATAAACTTTTTTGGTAACTTAAAATGATGTATAAGTAGAATGAGAATAACAATTCACCTCTGCGCTAACAAAGAGAGATGATACTTCTTCTCAAGTATATATAAATAAAAACAAAATAAAGATGTTAATCTACAACTCCTAACACAAAAGAATTTATAATCAAGCCATTTGTAACCAACTAAAGAAATTCTGATTCTTAATTTTTATGTAAGCAAGACACAAAATGAAAGCATATATATATGCTTTCATTTTGTGTCTTGCTTACATAAAAATTAGGAAAAAAAATTATCATTTCTAATTTTTATGTAAGCAAGACACAAAATGAAAGCATATATATATATATATATATATATATATATATATATATATATATATATATACACACATTTCAAAACAAGTTTCAACTTAAGAAAACACTAAATCAACATCTTGAAAATATAAACTTTTTTGGTAACTTAAAATGATGTATAAGTAGAATGAGAATAACAATTCACCTCTGCGCTATCAAAGAGAGATGATACTTCTTCTCAAGTATATATAAATAAAAACAAAATAAAGATGTTAATCTACAACTCCTAACACAAAAGAATTTATAATCAAGCCATTTATAACCAACTAAAGAAATTCTCGTTCTTAATTTTTATGTAAGCAAGACACAAAATGAAAGCATATATATGCTTTCATTTTGTGTCTTGCTTACATAAAAATTAAGAAAAGAAATTATCATTCCTAATTTTTATGTAAGCAAGACACAAAATGAAAGCATATATATATATACTTTCATTTTGTGTCTTGCTTACATAAAATTTGGGAAAAGAAATTATCATTCCTAATTTTTATATAAGAAAGACACAAAATATATATATGCTTTCGTTTTGTGTCTTGCTTATATAAAAATTAAGAAATATATAAACATAAAAATTAGGAAATATATATATTTCTTAATTATTATGCAAGCAAGACACAAAATGAAATCATATATATATATATATATATATATATATATATATATATATATATATATATATATATATATATATATATATATCACTTCATGCATGTCAAACATAAATGCAAGTGGTAAAAGTGATTTGATTACCAAAAAAAATGTAGTCATACTTGAGATGTTCAATCAAAAAATATGGTAGAAAAATCTTGTTCACAACTCAGGAACCAAGATATATACTCTCCTACCCATATATTTTATAAAACCGTCACCAACGAGACACTTGATAAACCCACCTTTTTATAATTCTAAGGGGTTATGAATGCTCTTAAGAGTCCCACTCAATGTACCACATATTTTTTTAAATTCTTTTTATTTGACAAATAAAAAATATGAAAACGATAATGAACTCATTAGGTCTTAGAGTTCGAGCCTAAGCTCTGATATCATATTATAACAACCCACATAATTGTTCTTAAAAAATACAGTAATATTTTTTAAAAAATTAAATAGCAAACATTCATTCAACCACAGTTGCTAGAATACTTTAGTCAGTCTTATAATCAACAACTTCAAGTAATAACAGTTTCAACATTCTAATACTACAAGCAATATAATAAAATGAATGATACAAAAAGTTTACTATCACACTAGAGATATTAGCACAATCCAAATTTTCATACTAAGTACTGATATTAATTTAACCAGCTATATGGATTGCTATGCAATCAAGATTAACTTAACTTAGTCTAAGGATCTAGACCTGATTCCCCATATAATCTTGAGCAGCTTACATATCCACTCCTCAAAATCAGGGTCTGATGTAGTTCTCCTTTTAATTGTGATGGTCTCTTCCATGAGACATCACCACTAAAGAGATTGACACTATAAGTCAAATAGAGAACAACTAATCGTGACACAGGTGAGATTTTAAAGCTTAGGGCTACAATCCCATAACTAAGAGACACACTCTTAGCATAACATCCTACTAATCCAAGCTTGTGTGCTTACCCAAGCACTTTCACATAAAAACCTAGAGATAAGTAGTGATGAAGGAGCCTACATTCCCAGTTCCATAAAAAATCATGTGTAAAACACAACTAAGTATACAACTATAGCATATAACAATCGAACTTAATATCTGTTTAAACTCACAAGATTGTATGCACGCACATATTTTGTTTTACTAACTGATATTAACATATTGCTCAAGTAATAATCATAAAATCATTTAAATAGTCAATTTAGGTAAGAGTCTATATATATACAACTACAATATGTACCACCCAAGTATATATATTTAAGCTGAAATGTCTTATGATATCCTATGCTATCATAGTTCACGATCACTCTACCAAAAATTAATAACCGTAACTTATATATTTATTTAGGTATGGCTCAAGATATATAATGAATACAATATGTACCACCTAAGTATTTTTGTACTATAAAACTCTATGACATCCCATACTATCATAGGTCTTTGTATTTGAGTATCTGATTCAACACCAATAATAATCTTACACCTAACCATAATAATAAAACAAGTCAAGATTATACTATTTGAGTATACCTTCAAATAACAATTTGAAGAGAACATAAACTCTAAGTACACTTCACGATACACTATGTTAATCTAAAAATATATAGTCACTTGCACATTTAACTTTCTCACAAAATATACTGTATATAAGTTTTTAGGCTTATAAAATGTGACAAACTTGATCCTGTCGACAAGTTTGCATAACAGTATTATGCTACATAAAAGGTATTTATTTTTACTAACATTTATAGCAGATGTCATACTAATTTTTTTTAATCAAGACTAGATTTTATGTTCGTACTCACTTCTTAAACTGCCATACATATCTACAATGTCATTTACATATACAAAATCAAGACTAAATGTAGTTCTACTAAACTACTAAAGGTATAAATGTTTACTCAATAGTTCCTCATATAAACACATATAAGAAAAAGGTACAAATACATTCTTTTATTACAAATAGAAGACTCGATGGTCTTTACAACCCTATCACTTACATCAAATATGTATAAGCTAAGACTATTGATATCCAATATCATTCTCGTGTCTTCTTATACTGCCACACTATGAATTTTAGCTCTCATACAGAAAAGGTATCAAATAGTTTATATATCGCTAAATAAATCCAAATCATGATATTATCCTCTCATGTATAAATTTTACATAAATATGGGTTACATAACCATAAAGTAAGTATGTTGTGGTTCTTGATTCGAGAGTCCTTATATAACCATACCGTCTGGGCATACATATCAAAAGACTTTAACATCATACATGCAATAACAAATATCAATAAATACTGTTTGATGTGTTCGTACATCCATGTGTCGTAAGATTTTATTACATGAAGTGTATCATAAAGAAAATACATTTCAACTATGATATCGCACAATATGAGAATCATACACATAAATTAACAATGTAAATCTAACATTATTTTGGCCCAAGTTTTTAAATAACATTAATTATCCAAATTAGTCAAATTTATAACACATAACTTGATCAGATTATCCATACCCATCCAAGCTTGAAAAAGTGTCTCATTGATTGGTATTATCATTAATGCGACCCTATAATATATAAATCAAATAAATAATTTAAGCTATAAGTTCACTAACCAGATAAACTAATCTAAGAATCATTAACATATACATGTAATCTCTGATATAAATAAGCATACATCGACAAAACTATGTCAATCAATTATGACAACAAAAGTCTATATTAACTTGTCTATAAGAGATAAGGCATAATTTAATTATTTAAACTGAAGAAGTAAAAAATAAATATCTTGTTGGCATTTCTCAGAATGGCTAATTAAGTTAACTTCTTCTAAAACTATCAAAATTACTGAAAGGCTCTAATTATCCTTTTCTCATAATTTTTAGATAACATAAAATATGTATTATCATAAATCATCATTTTCAAACATATTCTAATAGTTTTCTTATAAGTTTTATAATATTTTTATTGCATATGTGAAAAAAAACCTCAATTTTTTTAAAATGATATGATTTCTCTTGCCCTTAGATAATTTATTTACGAGATTTAAAATAATGTTGACAACCAACTTGCATGCCACAGGGCAATTGATTTATATCTATCTCAACAAATTTCATTAATGATATAATTTTTAAGAAAAAAAATCTCTGTTATAATTATATCAAGGGATCACATTTTTATAATTTTTCAATTATATATAAATCGGTATAATATAGTGTTTAATATTATATAAATTATATTCTCTTAAATTTATAACTTAAATAAATAATTATATTGATTATATATCTACTATATATGTTATCTTAAAACCATTTTAATTATATATTTATGCATATAAATTTCACACCATATTTATTAAATATTTAAACTAACTAAAATTTGGGTCTGCCACTATAATCTAGAGAATTTTCACTCTTCATGTGTTTCGAAATAATTAATTAATATCTCATTTAATGATATATATATATATATATATATATATATATATATATATATATATATATATATATATATATATATATATATATATATATATATATATATATATATATATATATAAAGGGGTAAAAACTTTATTGAAAATCAGAAAAGAGCATTACAAAACATCAAAGGGCCAGGGCCCCAGGAATCCATAGGAAACCATCAAACCAAGCTTGAAACAACATTATCCTCCGCCAATACCATTCTATCTTCAGCAAGAACTCTCTCCAAAACATGTCGAAGCTCATGGGGAACCTGTTCCCACTCATCAATCTTCCAACCATCTAAATGCTCAAAGGCCCACTTAGCCAAACAATCAACGGCCCTATTCCACTCCCTTGGGATATGGACAAAAAACATCATCTCCATCAAAGAACTTATCTGCAAAATCTATTGCACTATCATAGTCACCTGCCAACTAACATCAGAAACCTTCTGTTTATTCAGCAAGTTAATCAAAACCTGTGAGTCAGACTCACAGATAACCTTGTGCCATCCCAAAGCATAAGCCCTCTCCAAAGCGTAGAGGATTGCCAAACCTTCCATAAGATTGTTAGTCTGCACTCCATCATGAACAGAAAAGAAAAAAACCACCGATCTTGAAAAATCCCTGTCCACCCCACCAATCCCAGCAGGGCCAGGATTGTCCATTGAAGAACCATCAGTATTGAGCTTTAGAATGCCCATCGGAGAGGGTAACCACCTCCCCACCCTTTGAACTTTCTTATTCACCTGCCTTCCTCTCCTGACACAAGCAAAAGCGGGAGACAACCCCTAAATACCCAGTCTATCCACTAACTCTGCATCTCCTTTCTCCAAAGGGAACACCACATCACACTTAGCTTCCACCATCTCCCAAATCATACCCCTAATTTTGTGCCAACCTTGTTGAATCAACAACTTCTCTCCTCAAAATATTCTTCGATTTCATTCCAACCAAATCTGCTAAAGTATGAAAGAAAGCCCAACATACCACACATCTTGCAAGAAAGAAGCCATAAAAAAGAGGTCTACCCAGCCTATTCCAGAAATCCTCGAGGGATGACGTATGAACACAGGGTCTTTTCCACACATCCCACCAGCAATGCCAAAATTATAGAGTCATGGGACAATGGAAAAATAAGTGAGAGGAGTCCTCTTCTTCACATCCACATAGTACACACATAGAAGGACCTTGAAAACCCTACTTCTGAATCTTATCCCATGTCAAGCTCCTATTCCAAGCTAAAGTCCAAATAAAGCAATTACACTTTGGCCAAGATAGCTTATTCCACACTTTCTTCCACTAGTGCACCTCCACCCCATCTAGCTGGTCAGATAACAACACCTGATATCTAGATGCCACAGTATAGACACCCTTAGGATTAGGAGACCAAGAAAGAACATCCCCTTTTTGGAGGGAGCTACAACGTCTATGAGAAAGGATACTATGAAGCTCAGTGCACTCCTCCTCCATACCAACAATAGGCCACTCATCGGGTTTCTTCCATCTCACCACCACCAGCTGCCCATGAGAAGAAAAGGATTTGAAGTCACTCACCCTTGACCAACCTACCTCATAGAACCTCTGGCTCAGAGTCACCAAATTAGGAAACTGAGAAATAATGGGAAGAAAGCCATCCCAAGAATCAAACCAAAAATGAACTTTTGTCCCTCTTTTACAAATCCAAAATAAGCCATCCTTAATCAGGGTAGCCCCTTTCTTGAGTGTACTCCAAATCACTGATCCTTTCCCCACCAGGGGATAACGGGGAATATCAATCTGAGGGACCCCCAAGAAGTATTTTTGTGTTAATACCCTGGCCTAGATTCCATCTTGCTCCACACACCACCTCCAATACAATTTAGCCACCAATGCCATCCCTATCAATGATGACTGCCTTAGCCTAAGGCTGCCAAGCTACTTCGGGCTACAAACAATGTCCCACCTGACAAGGCTCCATTTAGAGGATAATAAACTACCCACCCATAAAAATTGTCTAGCTAAGGAATCTAATTCCTTAACAAAGCCCAAAGGGGCTACCTGAATCATACATCTATAAATGGGGAGAGCCTATACCATAGACTTGAGTAGTTGAACACGACCCACAAAGGACAACCACCATGGGTCCAATGATTAACTTTCACATGGAATTTTTCCAAAATATTCTTCCAAGACTCCCCGAGAAGTCTTCCAACAGAGATGGGAATACCAAGATAGGTCAAAGGGAGAACCCCAGTCTGAAATCTCAAGATCTGAGTAATTCTCCTCTGAATGGAGCCTAGAGTATTGAAGAAAAAGATGGAAGACTTATTTTCATTAAGCATTTGACCTGATGCTAAAAGATAAACATCCAACACCTCGCGTATATTCAAAGCTTCCCTAATAGTAGCCATACCCATCAAAGCAGTGTCATCCACAAACTGTAGGTGAGACTGTGGAGGTAAACCACCTCCCCATCCCCACCCTTGAATGAAACCTAACTCCACCTTCCTTCTTAACAACCGTCCCAGACCCTCAACAACAAGAAGAAACAAGTAAGGAGAGAGGGGGTCACCTTGCCGCAAACCCCGAGAGGCTCCAAGAAGGTCAGAGTGCTCACCATTTATTAACATAAAGAAGGATACTGAAGTAACACAACTCATAACCCAACAAATCCACTCATCCCCAAAACCAAAAGCACCAAGACCTTTCGAATGAAGGACCATCATATGCGGTCATAAGCCTTAGCCATATCAAGCTTGATGAACATTTCCTTATCTTTAGAGTTGGCCATAGAGTGAATGGTTTCAGTTGCAATAACAATCCCATCCAAAATCTGATGTCTCACCACAAAACCACTCTGTTCCTTCTAAATCAGCCCTTTAAGCCATTTTTTCAATCTATCAGCAAGCAACTTAGAGATAATTTTATAAATCACATTGCAAAGAGAGATAGGCCGAAATTGACTTAACCTATCCACCCCTTCGCATTTTGGGATGAAAGCAAGGAAAGTAGAATTCAGGGCCTGTAACATCTGTTTATTCTTATGAGACTCTTGAACAACCGCCAACAAGTCCAACTTGATAATCTCTCAAAATTCTTGAAAGAACTCAATCGGGAAACCATCAAGGCCAGGAGCTTTCCCCTTCTTCATTTGAAACACAATCCCCTCTAGCTCTTCTATGGAGATATTACTCATAAGCTAATCATTCATCTCTCTAGAAACCAAAGAAGGGATACCTTGAGCTTCCTCATCAGAAACCCCTTGCAAATCCTCTATGAATAATGAAGCAAAATATTGCTTAGCTTCTCATTTAATTTCATGAAAAGAAGAAAGAGTTTTACCCTTGTCATTTACCAGAGCAGAAATAGAATTGTCGTGTCTCTTGGCTTTCACCGAGTTGAAGAAAAAAGTAGTATTTTTATCCCCTTCCTGAAGCCACTTAATTCAAGCCTTTTGTTTCCAAAAAACCTCCTCTCGTAGGTCACACTCTTCCAGTGCTTTCAAAGCCCTAGTCTCTTCCCACAACAAGTCCTCATTCACTCCATCCTCTCTAATCTACCTCGTAATGCCATCCAACTCAGCTTGGGCAACGTTCTCATCATGGAAAATGTTTCCAAAGCACTGGTGATTCCAACGTTTAAGTTGATACTTGAAAAATTGAATTAACTTAGCAAAAGTATACATTGTTGTACCATAAACAGGTCTACCGTACCTCCACCACACAGCCATATAGTCGTTGAGAGAGGAGTCGCACAACCACATAAGCTAAAACTTGAAAGTAAGAGATTGAGGAACTCAAGCTGAAGAAATATCTAGCTTGATAGGCCAATGATCCAAACCCCTCCAATCCAATATTTCTGACTTAGGAAACCACAACCCACCAACCTAGTAGTAAGAAACCAGAAAGCGGTCAAGTCATTCTGCAATGCAGTTATTCCCAATCCTCCGATTGTTCCAAGTAAATTGGCCATTAATGGGCTTGATATCCACAAGATTTAAAGCTGAGATATTATCCTAGAGTGGCAACATAGAAGGCTCAAGCCTCGCAATACCACCCCGCTTCTTAGCCAACTCAGATATAGCATTGAAGTCCCCAGCCATTATCCATGGGTGGAAAGGAACCATGTTTTGGACAAACTGGATATGGGACCACAAAATTTGTTTACCTTGAAGATCAGTAGGTGCATAGATATTGGAGAAGAAGACAAACTCCCTCGTCTCAAAACAAGATGCAATCATAGAGATAGAAGACTGAAAGGATAACCACCAAATAGGGTGGATCTTCCGAGGATTCCATAAACAAGCCACTCCCCCCACCGACCCTTGAGCACCAACGCACTGACACTCTCCACTCCCCCATAGCTTAGGCACTAAACCAAACATACACTCCACTGATAACTTAGTCTCCTACAGGAAAAGAACATTAGGAGATTGACTTCTAACCAAATCATGAACAACTTTTTGTCGAGGGCCACTGTTCAAGCCCCTTACATTCCAGGATAGAATGATCATTTCAAGGGGGTTGAAAAATGAGAATCAATAGTCTTAACAGACCTTGACTCAACCAAAGTTTATCCTGTTAATTTAATCTTTTCCACATCCTTTTTTCTGTCAGGCTTGGAAGACTTCTCCCCTACCCATTTTTTTGGGTCCTTTTGAAGAAGACCCAAATGAGAAGAAGACTTAGGAATCTTCCCACCCTCAATCCCTATATTTGAGACCAGAGGAGATCCATCCTCACCACCCTCCTACCTACTATACTAGGATCCAATTCCATCTGGACTTCCATTTGAACAACAGTGTCCATTTTCAAAGCTCTGTTATCCTGTAAACCCTGAGTAGCTTCCGAAATAAGGCCCTTCTGTCTTATACCCAAAGCTCCTTGATCCAGATTCATCAAGCCTAGATTCACTTCCTACTGGCTGAGATCATCTAAAATTTCAAATCTATTGAAAGAATCTTCCTCATGCCTTTCCTTCAAAGTCCTCTTTTGACCTCGATTCTTATTTCGAGCCTTGACAGGAATAAAACCATCAGCGCCATCCACATCACTAGGAATGGGTTCCTTCCCCTTTTCAACCCTAGGGTGATTGCGAGGAGGTTGAGAAGGCTAGGAATCCATAGGCCTAGCCTTTGGGTATCTTCTCTACAAATGACCATATTCATGACAGAGACAACATCAAAAATGAAGGGTTTCATAATCTAATTGTTGCACCCAAGAGTAAGGACCCGCACACATATCCACCGAATCTGGCAAAGGTTTACTTAAATCAATCTCAACATAGATACGAGCAAAAGTCATCATCTTTTTACCTTGAGTCTATTGAGAAGTACCAACTGGTTTTCTTAGCATTAAAGCCAACAAATGTAAAACATCCTCTCACCAACATTCCACAGGGAACCTTGGAATCTGAACCCACACTGAAACCCAATTTGGAAGCCCTTTTGCAAGATTGAAGCCCACATGCCATGATTTAATAAATAACCCAATCTGATTATAAAAATAGGGGCCTCCTTCGAAGGCCTTGTTGTGGTCTGCCAATCAATTGAATGAAACCATGAAAAAGCTATTTGCTAAAAGCATAACCTCCATTTCTCTCTCAGGCATCCAAGTCCATTGGGCCCACGATTCAAGAAATTGTAGTGAAACTCGCATCCCCATAAACTTGCATAGCAAAGCATGCTTCGAATAATATTCAATATCTTTTGCAATCATCTCCATCAGGATAACCAATTTTTGTCTCTCCTCGTAATGTTCAAGACAACCATTGATCTTCGTCATCTAAGTACCACCAGACAGACCCGAACCAACCAACACTAGATTTGGTGAAAACAAGTTGTTGTTTGAAACCTTCGAAGCATGCAAAGTAACATTTGCACCAACCGTTGCTGAGCAATAATCCATCTTGGGACAAGCCCCTGAAGACTCCCCATTGGCATTGACACTCAGTGGGATCAAGGTGAACAAGCAGGGTTATGAAACTACAACCCCAGATCGCCCCCAAACTGCATCCACTCCCCACTCCAATGCGGTCAAGAGCGAGCAATTGTTTTGGGCTCAGCCCTGAACATCCTAGCTCAACCAGCAACCTGCAGGGGTGAGCGCCATCCACAATAATCTACAGGGTCAGCGATTTTGGCCGACTCTACGTGTTGAACCCAAAGAAATTGCCGCTCTCGGCCTTCCTTCCTTTCGTCACCGCTCTTTCGCTTCCTCTTGTCCTCCACAAACTAGGAAATGATTTATCTGTCTCAGATGTAAGCAAAGCGTCTCTCCACGCCCTTATCAAATGAAACTGTAGCCCCAGGCCACCCCCAAACAGCATCCACTCCCCACCCAGGCGCGCCCAAGAAAAAGCAAAAATTTTGGGCTCAGGCTCGATCGCCCTAACTCGACCAGCAACCACAGGCAACCGCAGCAAACGGTAGGGTCAGCTATTTCGACTGACACTGCATGTTTGCCCTGCCAAAAATGCCACTTTTTGCCTTTCGCTTCTGTCCAGTCGTCGTGTTCTCCTAATAAATTCTAACCAATGATATTTTTATTTTACCATAGGATATATATTTAATTAATTAATATCTTATTTAATGATTTTTTAAATCTATCATTGAATATTTTATTCTAAAAAATATATTATTCCCACTTCTACGTGGATAGTTATTTAAAATAGTCGTGGGATATATTTTTAATTATTTATCTCAAAATCAAGAATCCTACTATTCTTATATTATCAAAAAGATATAAAAATTCTTTTATTCTAATTCTTGATCCCATAAATCAAGAATCTTACCATTCTTATATTATCAAAAAGATATAAAGATGTTTTTATTCTAATTCTTTATCCCATAAATCAAGAATCCTACCATTCTTATATTATAAAAAAGATATAATTTTTTTTTAAAAATTAATGTGGTAGTTTAATCATGGGTTATTTAAGATAAACATGGTTGCATATTTTCTTTTAAATCTAAGTCTTTATTCTACCAAATAAATACGACGTTGACTTCTTGGAGGTTTGTTAAAAAAATCATAAAAATATTTTAATTCTTTAATCTCATAAGTTAAACTCCGTTTTATTTTCTCCACTTGCAAAGAATCATACGATTGGTGAAAAGATATTTGGTTCTTGATTTGTTTTAGTGGGGAGATTATGTTTTTATTTTGGTGGAGATTTACATGCATATTATTCTTTTTTTTTTTAAAGATTATCTCAAGTCTTTAACTTTAAGATTATTCAAATACAACGTTGTATTTGATTTGGACAAGTTTATTGCATGGTAATCTTCATTTATCAAGAAAATGCAAATCTTGATCTTGAATTGTCAATCTTGATTTTCTCTGAATTAAAGAAAAGAAAAAAACTTGATATAGTAAAATACTATTTTTGTTAGATGCCCAGACTACTTCTTCCAAAAGTTTTTAAACCATAAGAAGATAATAACAATAATTTTGGAAGGAGGCAATAACTATTGTTTATAAATAATTTATATGGTAACAACGTCAATACTCCTGATCAAAAGGCTATTGCGAAAGATTTGATCCGGAGACATTGGTAACAATTATTGCATGAAGGCAAAGGGGTAATGAGAAATGAAATAATTATAGCTTACAAATACATTAAAATATATTTAATGTGCGAGAAGTAAAAATAACTTGAAGTGTATTTAAGGTAAAGGAGAAGTTCTGAGTTTGTTGAAAACATCCATTTTAAATTGAAACAACTGGTATTTTAGAAAATAAGGGAGGTAAGGAAATAAAAATAAGGAGAGACTACAATATATAATTTTCATAAGCTTTTTATAGGGTTTTTTACAGAGTTTTTCTATTGTAAAAACAATACTGTGTAAAAAAAAATTAAATCTAAAATCCTCAATTCTTTTATTACAAAATACTTCATTAAATAATTATAGTACCTATGTGGTACGTTTTTTCGTTTGTTACTAACCCAATTTCTCCTTGCTTCCCAAAGCCTTCTTTTCTTTCAACTTCTGCTTCCCTTTCCCTTATATCTTTCGTGTCTTCTCATGTGTGTAAATCATTCTTTTTTTTTCTTAATACTTTTTTTTTACACCCTATTTCCCTTTTGCATGCCACTTGAAATCAAAGCTATAAGCTTTATTCCTCATAATTAATTAGAAGTTCATCAATAATAATCTGTTAAAATCTTCTACAAACTTTATTCTCCATAGTTAACTGGAAGTCTCACCAGTAATTATCCATTAAAATCTCCATTTATCACTCTTAATTTTTCCAAGTTAATAATAAGGTAACTCAACTTTCATTTTTCAAATAAAATCATCTTAATATTTCAAGCATTATTAATAATCAATTATTACTAATATTTAAAGTATATGTTCATCCTAGTATTTAATTAAGATTTATTCACATTTAATTAATATGTTAAATATCATAAATCAATTATTGTCTAATACAATAATTAAATAATTGAAGATTATAATAAATCTTAATTTTGATAAATTAAATATAATATTTCTACTATTTTTATTTTTTATTGAAAGATGCATTAATAACATAATAAAAAACATCTCACAACATAATAATCATTATAACTATTTTCAAATCCACATATTTAAAAGTAAAAACATAAAGTGAAATCAGGTTGTGACATATAGCAACTAAAAGACAATGCACCCACATCAACTCATGTAGGTGCACATCATTGACTATAACAACTAGTAGACAACTAAGAGCTACAAATATTTCATGATTTAAGGAGTTGTTTGATTCCTTAAATCTAGGATGGATTAAATATATTCTCCTCCATTATATTTTATTGTTGCAACAAATGTTTTATTATTAAAATGTAATGATTGTATTTGATTTATTATTATAACTTTATATTTTAGTTACAACGATATATTCTCGGTTGTAACAACTAGATTTTATGAATATTCTAAATAAGCTAGTTGTTTCCCCTACATAAGGAGTAAAGATTGGATTGTAGGATAGTAAGCTAATTAGTGGAGTTAGAAGTTGAAGAATTATTTCATTAAGTTAGATTTTAGAGTACTTTATGTACTACTATAATTATATTATAGCAGAACCATTATGAATAAATATAGTTTTGAATAAGTAACGTTCTTGTAGTAAAGGAGGAAAGTTGAGCTCCAATCTAAATGAGGTAGGGCCCACTCACACGGATTTGATATATTGAATTATTGTTCATTAGTATTAGTTTTATTTATGTATTGTTTATTTGTGTGAGTTTTTTATTTCATGTTGTATATTTGTGATGTGTGTTATCTAGTTTCATATGTATCTTTCATTCTATACATTTAATCATCTGGTGTGGGAAGCTTCCAAAACAGTTCTGATTTCCCTTTCATGCAAGTGTGATTTTAATTATGTTATTTCCATTTCATGTAAGTGGGATTTTAATTCCCATCATTTCCCTTATGCAAGTGTATTCAATTGATTAATAATTAGAACCCCAAACTTCAATAGAGATAAGTGCCATAAATATAGAATTGACACCTTATCAAGCATAAAACACCTTGGTTGATAACTAATGAAAGTAACAAAGTTGATAAACTAAGTGGTTGCTCATTGGAAGAGGCCTATTAGGTTATACACAGTGATTAGGCTGTGTTACGTTTAATTAGGAAGTTGATTTTGCTCATCAAAATTTGTATCCTTGGATGTGTAAACACAATCATAAAAAATGTTTGTATACATGAAATTCTATAAAATTGTACTCCTATGATTATGGTACCTATAAACAATATCTAAATATTTGGACAAGGCCTTCAATCATCATAAAATTTCAAGGTTCTCATTATCTTTCCACAGAACCCTGGTTTCCACTACAAGACTTATGGTAAATTTATTTAGATCACCTGATATTAAAGATATTTTTCTAAACCCTCTCTTTGTGTTTATTGTTCTGGTCTTATAAAATTACTTAAGTTAAAATTTATAAGATTTTGTATAACATTTTATGTAAAAATACTTATTGAAGGTTTTTTCAAATTGGGTAGCAAGTTAGGCATGCTTGATAATGTAGGACACTCCATGGTTAAGCACACTAGAGCTTAAGTAGTATTGGGATGGGTGACCTCCTAGGAAGTCCCCTTACTTCACCCATGCTAGCATCACTTAGATGTAATAAGTGTTAAGTGGACCATTCATGCTCATGAGAGATAGGTTATTGTGGTCCACTAATAAAATATGGGTCAATGTAGATTGACTCAAAACTATGTAGTTGAATCTCAAAAAATTATCACACAATTTGATCCACTATTAAAATAATAATTGAATGAGTTAGGGAGTTTCATAATGAAAGGTTCTTAAGGAACAATTTTTATTGAATGTTTTGCAAATGGGGTAGTAAGCTAACCAGGCTTGATTATGGGAGAAACTCTGTGGTTAATCATGCTTGAACCATGTTAATACTAGGATGGGAGTCATAGGAAATCCTAGTCCTTCACACATATGAGCATCACTCAGATGCAATGAATGCCAAGTAGACCATTCATGATTTGAGATATAAGTCATTATGAATCAATACTCATGAAATATGGGTCAATGTAGATTGATTCAAAACTTTGCAATTGAATCCTAAAAAATCATCGCATAATTTGATCCACTATGTAAAAAACACTTTGTATAATTAAATGAGTTAGGGAGATCCATAATTAATGGTTTATAAAACACAATACTTACTCAAGGTTTTGTAAATGGGTAACATGCTAAGAGGGATTTATTATGGGAGAACTCCATGGTTAAGCACGCTTGAGTTAGAGTAGTATTGGGATGGATGACATCCAAAGAAGTCCTAATGCTTCACCCATGTGAGCATCACCTAGATGCAATGAGTGCCAAGTGGACCATTCACATTCATGAGAGATATGTTATTATGAATCATTTCCCATGAAATATGGGTCAATGTATATTGTGTATATATATAATATTTTCAAACTTTTATTTATTATTGACACTTTGTATCTTACAAAAACCTATCGAGTCTCAATCTCTCTAAGTGCATGCCTTAAGGGGTGTACCAAGAAAGTGGTGGGCAGACCATCAATGATTCATAAGATTATTGTTCCTTTTTTCACTTATCATCTACACATTCATCTCTTAAAAGCCATTTACCTTAAGCTTATTCTTCTCAGTCTTACCTCCTCCAGTCTTTTTCCTCTTTCCATCTTCCTTTTCTTGCCTTAACACCCTTTTAGATAGTCGGTTGTACTGGGTCGATTGGGTCAACCTAATACAATTTAGGAGTATTTTTCACTTTCTTGGCTTGTTAGCTTTTTGGCCGACCTAGCTCAGACCTAGTGAATTATCCCCGAAAACACACTAGGTTGATTAGGTCAACCCTATACAACCGACATTCTTGGGAGGATTTAGGATAAGATCTACCTATATATACAAGTTCATTTCCCACCAATTCATAAGAGAAGAATTATTAGCAAATAAGTGTGAATGAACACCTACTTATTGACAATTCTACTTGAGGAATAAAGCTTAGGGTTCCATACTTTCTTTGGAGATATGGATCTTGTCTTGTGGAGAAGTCTTTTGGATGCTTAGATAGGTTGTGTAGCATAGAACTGATTTATCTTGGTTATCCTTACACATCACAACAATCTCTTGCGAAACACCTTGGCCAAGGGAAAGATCGAGGCTAGGTGGGTTCATCTTCAAAGGTAAGTATTCACAACTTTATTTATCTTTTATAAGAGTAGATAGATAATGCATTTGTATTCTTCTCCCATGTATTAGGATTTTATATACATTGACGTGAGTATATGTCTTCTAATACATGTTTAGTTTAGTTTTTCTAACCCCCACTTTGTGCCATAAGCTTTGGTGTGCACTAGATTAGACTTGCTTTCTTGCTATTAGAATAAGTGAAATATTTTAAAACCTTAGGACTCCATTAGGGTTGTTGTATGATTATGTCAGACTGTAGGCTTTGGAACCCTTCCTAGCGTGATGTGTTGTGATAAGTGATCTCCTAATTGGGTTTAGTGGATTCCCATATTGGTCATACTCCCACTTAACAAGTGTATCCCCAATTGAATGTGTAAGTATGATCTATCTTCTCCGAGCTAGGACTAATTTATAGACATGATGCATTTTTGATTGCATACATATTGACTCAAAATTATGTAGTTAAATCTTAAAAAAACATCACATAATCTAATCCACCATGAAAACTCCACTTATATAATTAAGTGAATTAAGGAGCTCCATAATGGATGGTTCATAAGGCACAATACTTGTTGAAGGTTTTATAAATGGGTAACAAATTAGGCATGATTGATTATGGGGAAACTCCATGGTTAAGTGTGCTTGAGCTCAAGTCGTACTAGGATGGGTGACCTCATTGGAAGTATGGTCCTTCACCTAGATGAAAGGAGTGCCAATTAGCTATTTGTTCTCATGAGAGATAAGTTATTTTGAACCACTTCTTATGAAATATGGGACAATGTAGATTGACTATAAACTATGTAGTTGAATTCCAAACAATCATCTTATAATTTGATTCACATAGTTAAATCCTGAAAAATGGGGTAGTAAGATAGGCGAACTTGATTATGGGAGAAAATCCATTATTGGGCACACTTGAGATTTATTATTAGGATGAATGACCTCGTATAAAGTCTTGATGTTTCGTCCCCATTAGCATCACCTAGATTAAATGAGTGCTAAGTGGACCATTCATGCTCATGCAATTGAATCCCCAAAAAAACATCACGTCATTATATCCATTATGAAATAACACTTGTATAATTGAATGAGCTAGGGAACTCTATAATGAATGGTTCACGAAGCACAATACTTGTTGAAGGTTTTTCAAATAGAATATCAAACTAGATGGACTTGATTATGGGGGAAGCCCCATGATCAAATGTACTTAAGCTAAAGTAGTACTAGGATGGGTGACCTCTCGATAAGTCTCAATACCTCACCCTTATGAGCATCAACTAGATGCAATGAGTGCCAAGTGGACCATTCATGCTCAAAATTTACAATCAACATTTTGGATCACACCATATAATCCATTACATCCTATCCTACTCCTAAAAGATTGCATTAGTATTAACGAAGGAAACAAAACTAATGATTATTATTTTCTGATTTTGATGATATATTTGGACATTTATGCTATGCAGTCTGACAATGGTTCTATTTTATTTCATGGTTAGTTATGATTAGAGGACATTTTCATGTGCATATAGATACACTATATTGTTGTGTATTGGAATATTATGTGGCTATGATTTCATTTGTAAATTTGATTTTTCTCACAACATCTCATTTGATGTATATTTATATTCTGAGTATCTTATTTTTTTGTTTCAAGCTTGGACTAACTACCATTTTGTTTGACGAAGGTGATTGTAGGAATATCCCACCCTCAAATAGTGGAATAGAAGGAAAATATCATGGGGGAGGAGGATGCATAATTTAAGCATTGGGGATTAAAAAAGTGAAATGAACTCGCGTACACACACTCACACATTTTTATGTTGAGTTGAATTTAATATTGATGAATGTGTTGAATGTCTACTATTACTATCAGTCATTATGGTTAATATTGCATGTTTTGCATTGATTATGGGTCGATTATTTACTGTACGATAAAATAATCAGTAGGAAAATAGATGTTCTTGCTAAAACAATTTATTGATTCTACTAACATGCATTCACTGTATGAACCCTTGTGAAACCTTTATGTGAACTAAACTATGGATTTTTATGTATGAATTTGGATAGACCTATTTTTTATTTCAAATTGTAAACTTATAGAGTATATGATGTTTATTGAAACCGTGTCTTTGTATTTAAATATTTTTGGATTCAATTCCTATCCCTTTTGGTGGCCTAGGAGATATAGGGGAAAATGCACCTAAACATTTATCTTTAGATGAGTTATAAAACTTAGAGAAATCGGTTTTTATGATTGGAAGGTTATAGTGGCATCATTACCATGCACCACTCAAGCCAAAAATAAATTAGGTCATTTTAGAATCTTTGGGAAGGAGATTGAGGTTTCTTTTACTATCATTATGGTGTTATCCTCACCATTGGTGGGAAGCAAAGTTATATGGTTTAGTGTGCAACTGTTATGCAAAAACAAGGATATAGAACTATGAGTTAATGACAAAAAGAGGGGAGATGCATTTATGAATTTGAGTCTCATAATGGATAACTCACAGAGTTTCAGGGGAAACTCGATGGCATGCAGAACATGGATAAGAAAGGGAAATATAATGAGGAAAAGGAAAAGAGAAGAGTGTGGGGGTTGAGGAAGAAGGAGCGGGATCATTTTTGAAAGGAAAAGGGGCCAACAATGTCTGTATTTGGATGACAACCATTTCTAGTGACCAGGTAAGTAGTGTATTTCATTTTGAAAGTGGGATTTGTAAATGATTTGCTTATAAATGTATATGGACTATGTTTTTCATTTTAAAATAGGGAATCAAATACCCTTCTTACTTGGGTTTAGTCTTAGAAACCATTCAAATGCACATTTTGGTTGTGCCTTTCATGTTTAAGAATTTAATCTTACGGACCTGGGGATGGAAATCATTTCCATCCACATACCCATAAAAGTGAAAAATAAAGCTATCGTGAAGGAACATAATGTATCCAAACAACTGATTCACCTTCAATAAATACACTCACAACACTTATCTTACATGTGTATGATGACATAAAAAGATTTAGAATTATGTTATGTTGTATAGTAAATTTACTTTTACTAATTATAGTAAGCCTGTGTCTTTGACTTA
The DNA here is from genome assembly GCA_037957365.1 of Torreya grandis. Taxonomy (NCBI): domain Eukaryota; kingdom Viridiplantae; phylum Streptophyta; class Pinopsida; order Cupressales; family Taxaceae; genus Torreya; species Torreya grandis. Next base: position 3,724,314 of record JARHVA010000796.1, read on the forward strand.
CCTTCATTGTTTTGAAATGTCGACCAGATCTTTCATCAATTAAAAAGTATAGATTATGTAGTGACCAAAGATATTTTTGTTTGGTCCAAGATTTGTTACCGACTTGAGGATTTCATTTGAAGTTGTTAACTATGGTTATATGTCCTTACATAGGCACTATAGGTGCATAATTTAATAATTGAGTAGTTATCTACATCCATACCTTTATATCTACACAAGTGACAAATGCATATTTATTGTTGGAATTTGTATGGTCATGTGTATTATATATATGAGTTGTAGAATGTGAATAATGAGTATGTTTTGATAAATGGTAGTCTCTTAGAACTTATGTAAGTTGTAGATGTATATTTGAAATGAAAATTATGCATCCTCCCCACCTCTCTCTCTCTATATATAGTACCTGTACCTATAGTACCTATACCGAGATTTATTTTACAACCTTAAATATATGTATATGAACTATAGAACGAACTGTGTTTAAGTTGTAATATATAAGTTGTAGTTGTAACAAGATTTGATTTGTTCTAAGTTGATTGGTAGTCTTGCTCTGTGTGTGTGTAGTACCTGTATTAGATTTATTTTACAGCCTCATATATATATATATATATATATATATATATATATATATATATATATATATATATATATATATAAACTATAGAATGGACTATGCTTAAGTTGTAATATGAACAAGATGTATATATATGAACTATAGAACGAACTATGCTTAAGTTGTAATATGAACAATATGTGTGTGTGTGTGTGTGTGTGTGTGTGTATACACACACACACACACACACACACACACACACATATATATATTATATATACATATATATATATATATATATATATATATATATATATATATATATATATATATATATATATATATATATATATATAGATGGATGGATGTATATGTATGTGTATATATATGTATATGTATATATATGTATATACATATATACATATATACACATACATACATACATACATACATACATACATACATATATATATATATATATATATATATATATATAGAGAGAGAGAGAGAGAGAGAGAGAGAGAGTGGGGGGGGGATGATTGTCTATATATACGAGACAATAATGCATCTTTTTGATATCCAGCCAAGCTTGAGACATATAAGATGGGGCATACATAACAACTGTAGTTGTATAGTAGGGTTTATAGTTAATCTTTTATATAGTTGGCATATTTGATAATTTGATGTCACATTTAATGGTGATTTGAATTCGAGTGGATTATTAAAAAATTCTGAGAAGGTTTTAGTTATACATAGATATACTTATAAATTTGTATTCCTTTAGATAGTCTTGAGGAAATGATGATTACTTAATCTTGTCTATGAGTAATTTAATATGGTAGTATATATATGTGTACATACATAAATATGAATTATGTATATGTTGTGGTACAAAAATAAAACTACAATATGTTAGTATCTATCAAATTAGACTACAAGGATTGGGTGGTTAACAATTGATAATATGGCCTATTCCAAACTAGTATATTATCCTTGTCTATGTATGTATGAATCATTTGGAATTTAGTTTGACTTATTATTTACTAAGTAAAATGTTATGGAATTTAAAGTAAATGAAAGTCTTAGAATTCATTTGAGAAGATAATTTTCTATTTACTTGGAATTTTATAACTAAGGCATGTAGTTATGCTTACATTTGGAGATTAAGAATGTTAAAGGTTGACATAAACCTATATTTATTGGATGTGTTAATAATAGTTGTATACTAGAAAAATAAAGTGACTTTTTTTGGTAGAAGATAGGTGTTAAAAATTTCCATTATATAATGATGTGAAGATCTGTCTTGAGTTATTGAGTGTTTTGATGCTATAAATCTATTTTTGAGTGTGTTTATGAGTTGGTTTATAAGATTACACCATTGCATATTTTCTTGTGATAATGTATGATCAACATACGAGGTTGATGCCATGTGATGCAATATGCCTATCATCTGGTATCATATGATTGATTGAGTTTTATTAGCAAAAAATATGTGTGTGTGGAATTGACTCGAATCCATGAGTGATCCAAAATTTATAATAAAAACTTTGGCCAAAGTAATGTTATAACTGATAACATTATCATTCCACTATACTTTCTAGTTTACATGCATATGCGCCATGTCATATTAGATAGATGATTATTTTTCATGATATATGTTATTGCTACACGTATTAGTCATAGTACAACACATGAGATTTGGTTGAATTATTGATATCCACACTGCCATTATCTGCCCCTCTATGAAAAGAAGGGCCACTCATAGTGGGGAGATGTGTGGGAGATCGACGGTATGTGGTTGGAGGAAAAGTGCCTCGATTATGCTCTCCCTCTGTTCAACTAATCAACCATTTTGAGAATATACTCACAACTAATGCATTGATTGTTGAGCTATCTTATGAAGATCAAATGAACTATTATTCTCTCATTTGTGTGTTATTATGATATTCAGTGACAGAATGTAATATTTGTAAATTTAATATTATTATTATTAAATACAAAATTGGATGTACACTTGTACATAATATGTTTACGTGTGTGTGTGTGTGATTAGCTATAAGAATGACATATTTTAGTGTACTATTGTACCATTCACTCTACATATGTGTTATGAGATAATCTTATCTTTTGTGTTGTTAAATGTTGTTTGAAAGCTAAATAGATCATAATTTAACTGGTGGGTTAGTTGTATTTCCTGCACATATTGTTCTAAATGTATTTAGAATAGCTATCAACCAATAAGTCGTTATGTAAATCAATGAAGATGATTAAATGTAAAGTATATATGAAAAAATAAAATTTGTGTGTTCTTTTAGTTTAACCCAATGGGCTTGTATCATGATTTATCATCAAGAGGGTAGAACATATTTATTCTTTTACATTTATAATAGGTCAAATTAAATGTTTATGAATATTTATACTACAATTTTATTGAAACCCATTTATTTATTATACACAATCCTTAATCTTTAAGTCAAAAAAGGTACACTCAAATGAAATGTTTATCCTTCAATTAAAAATTCGAACAACTCTTTTTTGCGAGTCACTTTAAAATAAAGTAAACCTTGTTTAAAACATTAAGAAAGAGAGTCAAAACGCAAAGTTCTTCCCCAATAATTCAAGTATTGTGGCTTAGCCAAACAAACAAACAAACAAACAACAACTACTTAAAACTTATTAAAATTGAGTTACAAGTTTGAATCCCAAGGTTGGGTTCCAATAAATCTAACCCTAGAATCTGACTCATCAACACACAATATCATTTACCAACCTTCACTTGCATGCCCCTAACCCCTCCTTCTCCAATAACTCCAAAAAAAAAACTAAAAAAAATAGCTACTTAAAAATTATTAAAATTGAGTCACAACTTCGAATCCCAAAGTCAATATTCAATAAATCTAGCACCCAAAATATGACCTCAATCATTCATTTACCAATATGTGCTTGAATGAATGAAAGATTTTAATAACATCCACAAGACCAAGTAGTCTATGGGACTGAAGTCCGTAATAGAATTGTCTCATGTCAACACAATTCCCTAACATGAGGGTTGTCTTTCTGATCATGCAAAATTTCAGACCCTTTTTTGATGCTAACTCTTCTAATATAGATCTTGATTAGAAAACTTCTTATATTGTCTAACCTTTTCTCTATAAATAATTCAACAAAGTTGTTGACCCTTAAGCTATTTTTGTACTTGGTGTGGATGTCATTAAAGGCTACACATTCCATAATAAAGTGTCATTTTGTCTCCACTATCCCCTTATCACAAAATAAATATATTCTCATTTCTCATTCTTCCTTGGGCACTGTCCACCTACCCATTTCACACCTAAGATGATGTGAGCTAATCTTCAACTGTGCAATCAACATCTTTGCTTTCCATTTGATTTTTGCCCCTATGTATGTTTTTTCCTCGTGCTCCTAGGTGGGATTAAACTCTTTGATGTGGTATACTTTATTTCGTCTCGACTACTTTGTCTACATAGTTGTCCTGAATTTCTCTATCACACATTTATTTTGTCATTGGTGTTTGGACATTCTTGCATGTTGATGTCTCATTTACTCATCCATTTTTTATTTTGTTTCATTTACGTATTTTTTCTTTTCTTTAGTTCTTCTTCGATTACCATTTTGGGCTATCGATAGTTCTCCATATTTTACATCTTTTTTAGATAACTTAATGTTTGAGTCATTGCTGATGCTTCCAATGTAAATGTACATATTTTGGCTAATAAAATCTCATATGGAACCAAAGCTTTGACTTTAAGACTACTTGTGATTATATATTTTTGGATTCTCTCTATCTATTTCCAATTTAAATTGGACACATCGTTGCCCTAAACTTCACATCCATATAGGACCACTGGTGTGACGAGTAGGTTGATTAAGATTCTTTTGATTTTCCAATCCCATAATTCTGCATTCTTACAACTGTTTTGCAGTGAAAATAAAGCCTTCCAACCTCCTTGTATTTTTTTTGTCCTACAGGGCTCCCAACTAAGCTTGTTGTGGAAGTCAAGCCTGAGATATTTGTATTCTTCCACTACATCTAATGGACTTTCTTCGAAAATGAATTCATTTTGTTTAATTTTTCTCCATAGAGAAAAGATCATGATTTTTGTTTTACTAGTGTTCACTTGCATTCCCACCTCTTAACAAAAGAGCTCTAAAGTATTCAAATGTTCTCTCAAATTACGGGATGTTTTTGCAATTAGAATAAGATCATCTACGTATAAAAGTAACTTTATAACATAATTAGCTCTGTGGACGCCCCCTTCACCAGTTTTGTCTATCCACTCTTTTAGTTTATCAATGTATAGCCCAAATAATGTGGGAGATAGAGGACACCCTTGTTTGACTCCAATGTCACTTCCAAAGCATTCTGACATTCCTTCATTTGTTTTGATTTTAGCCTTGACTTGTCCACAAAGTCTATGTACTACCACTCTATACTCATCTAGAACTCCAAGCTCTTCCATTCAACTCAAAAGTTTACTTCTACGGACTGTGTGAAATACTTTTTTGAAGTCAACAAAACAACAAAAAGCTTCTTCTCCTTGAGGATCCCATACTTTTTTGATCAAGTGCCTACGTGTGATGTAATGTTTGATAGTAGAATGTTTTGCCTTGGATCTTGCTTGACTTTTTTCCTTTTTGCCCTCTTTTTCTGTCCAATTGCTAATTTTGTGCTCTATCATGCTACTAAATAGATTTCTAAGGATGGGATTGACTATGATAGTTCAGTAGTTAGATGAATTGTCGATATCCCCACTTGTATAGAGAGGAATAATAACATTAGTCGTCCAATCTATCGGGAAGCTTTCCTGAATGATACCATTGAATATGCTTTTGATGTGTAGTATGAGGGTGTATAAACTCCACTTTAGATATTCAACTTATGTCTCATTTATGTTTCATGCCTTACCGCTTGCTAGTTTCTTTATGCCTCGAGTAATATCTTTCGTAGAAAATACCTAATTATTATATTGATTACACAAGAATTATTTTTATCATAAAAATTATTGTATTGATTACATGAGAATTATTTTTATCAAAAAAATTGTTATATTGATTACACGAAAATTATTTTTATCATAAAGATTAATGTATTAATTACATGAGAGTTATTTTTATCATTAATTCTTTCATAAAATAACTTTGCATACTCTAACCATTAGACATTTGTAATATTATTCTCTCTTTGCTTCCTTCTGTGTTGTAATCACCTCCAAAAATCTTTTACATGTATTTAAAACGTTTTGCCTTCACGCCCGTAGCCCCTCCTTCCCCAAACAACCCAAATAAAAAAATCCACCTAGCCGCCGCCATCGCACACCGCCATCGCACACGAGATCACCTTTTGCGGTAAACAAACACAGGAAAATGCAACCCGCTCATCCTGAACGACTTTGTAAAGTTTTCGGGGCTAAATACGTACATGTTTTGCGACGGTCTGTCAAAAACTGAAATTGCGAGACAAGAGAGAGCAAATCTCGAGGAAAAGTTCCGATCAAAACAGCACCACTGCTAGAAAAAATATTCTACTAGTAACAGAATGGTGAAGCAGGGCGAGGGTTTGCGTCAATATTACCTGCAGCACATTCACGACCTGCAGCTTCAGGTCCGCCAAAAGACGCACAATCTTAACCGCCTCGAAGCGCAGCGCAATGATCTTAATTCCAAAGGTAGACACAATTTCGCCCTCCTGGTTTTCTGCTTCCTGTGATATCCTCCTTTGGAAAATTATAAGACAGGCGTCTTAGATTATGATAGAGTGCTATTAGTGTTATTTTATATTAACTCGGTAAATTTTGCCCTTGCGAGAAACTATTGGCTTAGATCCTACAAGAAAAGGCAGGTTATTCCATAAAAGCCTTGAATGTTATATATAATGAACATTTTATTCTGAGATTTGAACCTTGGACATAGGTATAAAAGCCTTTTATCACATTGTATAACAATAACCTAGTGGTCGCATGGAGGGGGCAATCCTTAAAATAATTAACGGATGGTGCTCACAAATTTCCGCAGCATTTCCGCAGTGAAACGGTTCGATTGCCGATCTTACCTTCTGTTCTGGTGCAGTTTTTTCCAAATTGGACGACAAACAGTAATTTCATATTTGGTGAGAAATTAATTAGACTACATGTAGCTGCCATTTTAAAAAAAATCTTAAAAAAACTGAATCTCCCTACTGTTAGCAGTGGCACAAAACTCTCTTAATTAATTGATCACTCTGCTCTGCAGAAAACTCTTTCGAATGGTTTACATGGGACCACCTGCAGAAAAGTATAGCTGCCACATCCCTCTCCACAGGACCCCTGCCTAATAGCAATAATATGCTGTACTTGAAGTTGTGGAAATTAAATTACTTGCGATTTTCAAATTTTCTTGGCTTTCAATGACAATGCCTAATTTATTACTGAACAAAATAACGATGATAAGTTTATAGGAGTTTTTTTGTGCTTAATATCTCCTAAATTCTCTCATGAGTACTCACTGAGATAAATTGGGTAGAGCTTTAGTGAGGTGCAGCATTTGTCAAAACCCAAATTTCTTGAAGGGGGAAGCATCGATCATCTTACCTTGGAGAGATTCCAAGGGTTAATTCAGACATCAATTTGTTATGCTAAATACAAGAAGGACAATCGGTCATTCCATTTGCGATAACCATCATTGTAGCTTTTGTCTAGTACGAGCTATCTTGCTACCAGTCAATTGAAATTGAGCAAGTGGGATGAATGTGGGCAGTGATTGAGTAATTGCCCCATTTGCATGGTGCCAACATTCATAATATAATTCCATAGCTAAACAAGTATATTCTCATATTGAAGTTATAGCTTCTTACAGATCCGTTTGCTAATAAATGTATGGTTTGTAATCCCTAAAAGAGCAATTCCCTGTCACTGTGAAGACTCAGTTGACTGGCTTCATCTAAAGAACGTTCCTCAAGCTTAACTCTAAACATCCTAGGAGTAGGGTTGGCGACTTGTCACAGGCATTCTTGTCACCATAATACCACTCCATAGATTTGGTCCTAAAATCAATTATTTATGTTACTGAGCTAAACTCTAATTGAGTATATCAGGGAGAATAAGGCATGAGCCACACAACTCTAATTGAGTATATCAGGGAGAATAAGGTAGGGCCACATATCAGTGCAATATGAGCAGCTCAGGGATGCAGCTGGGTTCTTATGTAACAGACTGAACATGATCAAGATGGACGCACCTCCAACCCTTGGAAGAAGGAAGAAGATCACAGGAAGGATAGTTTCTAGGCAACAGGCTAGTAACTCTTGGTCCTGTGTCCCAGGGAAGCATGGATATACAGCACAGACTGTTGATGGTCCTGTGTTATTCTTAATGGCATCCTTATCAGAAGAACAGAAGCCAGGTGTGCACAACCCGGGATTGATTTACTGTATTGTACCAATGTTTCTATAGAGACACTCGCAAGGTTTTCTAAACAAGAAGGTTCTACTCAGGCCTGAGGTTTCTTGTTTTGCTGGATTGCAACATGAACAAGGCCGCTTAATCCCGATTCCCAGCAGTAAGTTCTCATGTATCTCTGACAAGTCTAAACACTGGTTCTGCTATTGACATTTGAGTACACCCTTCCTGTGTGACCATTAATTACCCAAGGACAGCTGCCAATAATAAAGTATGCACCAGTGGTTTCATTTGTTTCTTTTTCCATCTATTTATACTATGAATGTTAATACATCAAACAGTCCATTTAATTGTTAATAACACAATCACAAAAGTCCTATCTTGATTGTCATCAACACTATAATCACCAACAGTCCCACTTAATTGTCATCAACACTATAAGCAACAAAAGTTCTTTGGTTGTCATTAGTACCATTACCATTACGTTAACATCATGTGCCTTAAATATTACTACCATAACAGTTCTGGTGTTTGCAGATAACAGTGTTATCCACCGTATCTCCAATTTTCCAAAACTATAATCAACCTGTCCATAGATCAAAGTACGCTAATATTGCCTTTAAGCCATATAAGCATTGGATGCTGCAGTTGAAATGACAAATTTATTAACAGCAAAGGGAACTGTTTTAGATCCATTCATAAGGTTTTAATGAATACCTTACTGCACCGTACTGGAATCTTTGAAGGGACACAGCTATTCAACAATGGATCTGGACAAGCAGTAGATCACAGTAAGATTTGCAGTCAATGCAACTAACAGACCACAAACCATGGACAATGTAATGTGTACACAAATTGTGAAGTGCAGCTGTTGCCAGTAAGAATAATTACAAACACAAAACCATGCATACCACCCCTTTTTGTTTCTTTTTCTATGAAATACTTCAACAAAACAGTATGAACTGTGCAGCGTACCACCCAGACCTTTACAAAGAGGAAATGTTTATGAAATATGATCACCTGAAAGTTTCGGGGAAAATATAAAAAATTAAATTAAAAAAACTCATTTTTGACTCATGTTGACTGCCACAGTCAGCAGGTTTGCCGTCCCAATGCCCAGGGTTCATCTCTGGGCACCCGGGTACATGGGGGGTTCCTCTGGCAGAAGAACTCACCCATACCCAGGTGCCCAGGGATGAACCCTGGGCATTGGGACGGCAAAACGCTCTTGAACCAGAACCCGGTTCGAACCTTGGGCCCCAGCGCTAGCAGAATATGAAGAAATGGTAATGTTACCAGAAACCCTACAGGGACTCTATGGAGTAACTTTTTATATGGCATATGGCCAATACATTAAGCACATAAGTAACCATCCCTACATTTGTGCAGCAGAATCTCCTGGCAATGACCATCCTCAAATATGTTACAGAATATATTCTAGCAAACAGATCCCCTGTTTATAAACACCAGGCAAACAGCCTCGTTACAGATAACTCAGCAGTTGTCACTTTGGGAAAATAATCATCTAAAATGATGTGATAGCATTTGCTTTGGGCATGCAAGCCATTAAGAACCTTGGACAAAACAACTCTTATAACAGGTATACCAGTTAATCTTTTGGAGCAGACAATTCCCCTTTTAATTATCAGAGCTCAGTCTGGCCAGATGGCCCTATGATTCCTGCATATCATGTGACTCTGTGAGTAATTTTCAAGTCTGATTTTAGTCTTCCACTTGTGCACGAGGGGCCAGGTGGGGCGAAATGGCCTCTTGACAAGTCTTATGTGGGCGATTGACCCTCTACAACCAATTGCAACTGAAAACAGAATGCAATTTTGTTGTTTACCTTGGCACAACATATGCTTTTGGATGTTTGTCCCTAGATTTGGCTTTAGTCTTAGCATTATTATTAAGCTATGTTATATTTCAGGTCCCTATAGTAAGTGAAGGGTTAAGTCTTGAGTTAAGTAGGGTTTCTTGTAGTTGTAGTTTTGATTAAAGGGTGGAAAAACCCTAAAGAATGCATCTTCCAGCATTGCCACTGCTAATGCAAACAGAGAGCTGTCATCATGTGAGAACTATTATGTTATAGATGGATTTGTAGATGTGATCCACTCTTGGGTGAGCAGGTGCCCCCATTTTCCCTGTTTCATGACTTATAGTACTTAATTTTTGCAGTTCTGTTTTCTGTTGTTATTTGGAATGCAAAAAACCCATGGTTAGAAATCTACAAACATCATCACACAATAATGCTTAGATGCTACAGCAATAATGCATTTTTCAACTTGACAACACTTTACACTAGAAAACCATATCTAATTAACCATAGTCAGCCACCATCATTCTGCTGAAAGAGGATCAAAGCAGAGATTTCCTAACAGGGAACAGTTTACTTCCACAAACCCTGGTTATATAGCAGTGAAATCTACTGAAATAGTGTTACTTTAATGGCTGCAGTGAGAGTGCTGGATCAAGTGATGGAGGATCATTACTTCTCGCTTGGTTTTCTCCTTAATTCCACCAGTGCTTTCTTTACTCATTCTTTGGGTGATACTGTGACAAGTACCATATAATGCGTAAACACAAATTGTGAAGCGCACCTGTTGCCAGAGAGAATAATTACAAACACACAACCGTGCGTACTACCCCTTTTTGTTTCTTTTTCTATGAAATACTTCAGCAAGCCAGTATGAACTGTGCAGCATTGAGCATACTCGTCAGACTTTTACAAAGTGAAAATGGCCGCCAACTACAATGACCTAAAAGGCTAAAACCCTACAGGTACTCTATGGAGTAACTTTGTATATGGCATAGGCCCAATTCAGTAAGCACATAAATAACCATCCCTATATTTGTGCAGGCTAAAACCCTACAGGAACTGTATGGATTAACTTTGTATATGGCATAGGCCCAACTCAGTAAGCACATAAATAACCATCCCTATATTTGTGCAACAGAATCTCCCGGGCAATGAACCTTGTCAAATATGTGACATATCATAATCTGGCAAACAGCCCCGTTTTTATAAACAGCCTCTTTACAGATAATGCAGCAGTTGTCACTTTGGGAAAATAACTCAAGGGAAGTGATAGCATATGCTTTGGGCATGTAAGCACTCAAAAAACCTGGGCAAAACAACTTTTACAACAGGTATACCAGTTAAGACTCTGGAGCAGATGATTCCCCTTTTAATTATTAGATCTGAATTTGGTCAAACAGCTTCATGATTTTGGCATATCACATAAGTAACTTTCAAGCCTGATTCTTGTCTTCCAGTTGTGCACAAGGGGTCAGGTGGGTTAAACAGCCCTCTTGACAAGTCTTATGTGGGGGAACTACCCTACAAGCATTTGCAACTGATAACGGAATGCAATCCAAAGCTAGAAATCAACAAGCAACATAACACAGTAAGGCCTAGATGGTACAATCATGCATTTTTCAAATTGACCAAACACTTCTAGAAAACAACACTTAACACAAGAAAACCATATCTCATGAACCATAGTCAGCCACCGGCACAGCATGCTGAAAGAGGTTCAAAGTAGAGATTTCCTAACATGGAACAATTTTCTTCACAAATGCTGGTTATATAGGAATAGGAATCTGCTGAAATGGCACTACTTTAATCGCTGCATTAAGAGCGTTCTGGATCAAGTGAGGGAGGATCATTACTGTTCCCATTGCTCCTCCCTTGGTTTTCTCTTTAATTCCACTGGTGTTTTCTTTATTCATTTTTTGGGTGATACTGTGACAACATAATGTGCAGATACAAATTTTGAAGTGCACCTGTTGCCAGAAAGAACAGTTGCAAACACACAACCATGCATACCACCTCTTTTTGTTTCTTTTTCTATCAAATACTTCAACAAGACAGTATGAACTGCGCATTGTACCAGTCAGACCTTTCCAAAGAGAAAATGGCCACCAACAATGACGACCTAAAACCCTACAGGAGCTCCATGGAAATTTTTTTTATATGGCATAGGCCCAATACGGTAAGCACATAAGTAACCATCCCTATATTTGTGCAACAGAATATCTAGGGCAATGACCCTCCTCAAATATGTGAGATTATATTCTGGCAAACAGCCCCTTGTTTATATACATGGAGCAAACAGCCCCTTGACAGATAACTCAGCAATTGTCACTTTGGGAAAATTAGCCCTCTAAAATGACGTGATAACATATGTATGGCATACAAGTTTTTAAGAACCTTGGTCAAAACAACTCTTACAACTGGTATACCAGTTAAGAGTTTGGAGCAGACAATTCCCCTTTTAATCATCAAATCTCAATTTGGCCAAATGGCTCTATGGTTCTGGCATATCACACAAGTGACTTTCAAGCCTGATGCTTTTCTTCCACTTGTGCACAAGGGGACCAGTTGGGGGAAACAGCCTCTAAACAAGTCTTACATGGGCAAATGGCCCTACAAAGTTACAAACAATTGCAACTGAAAACAGAATGCAACTCACAGCTAGTAATCTACAAGCAACATCGCACAATAAGGCCTTAATGGTACAACAATCATCCATTTTTCAACTTGACACACTTTTAGACAATAAGACTTTACAAAAGAAAACCATATCTCATCAGCCATAGTCAGCCACCACCACAACGCGGAAACATGATTAAAGCAGATATTTTCTAATAACATCTAGGAGTTGAATCTGCTGAAGTGGCACTACTTTAATGTCTGCAGTGGGAGTGTACTGGATCAAGTGACACATAGTCATTGCTATTGCCATTGCTCCTACCTTGGTCGATTCGAATCCCAATAGATATCTGGGCTGCAACACCCTAAATGAGAATCTAGATATTTTGCATGTCTTGCCATTGGTTGAGCTGAACGGCTTCAAAAGTTGACAGTCAAAATTTAACATGTGGGGCGTTTCCCCTCGACCTCTTGAGGGGAACCCCTTGACTTATATGGGGGCTCTATGGGGGCAGTAATGTTTTTGGCACATGGTGGTACTGCACAGTGTGAGTTGGCCTTAGCAGCCTGTCCTGTAGGTGTCTGGGACCTGGAGAATGCCATCAATGAAAACTGCATGAGGTTTGGAGTGTGCATGGATGGCACCATGTCCAATCTACCCAGAATGTTGTGCCACTGTAGAAGTGTGTGTGACATCTAATGGAGATGGATTAGTGACCTTGAAGTACCGCAGACCTCTAGATTGGTTCTGGAGTACTTTAGACCGTTGAGCAAGATCCATAATTACTGCAAGCTATGAAAATGGGCTTGGCAGTATCACTAGAACCACATCTGGAGAATCCTCCTGGATAATTGATTCTTTAGGGGGAGTGCTTTGCTTCTGTTGACTATTTTGACCACAAGTCAAAATAGGTCAACCCCGACAATACAAAACTTGTATAGGGGTCTATTAGGATGTAATAGGGTGTGTCATGGTCCTTTTAATGTCATTTAATGTGCTATTAACTTTGGTCATAGTCAAATTTAGTTCCAAGCCATTTTATGTGACATAAGGTCACTATTTGAGCCATCAATGAAGGTTGTATGGTTTTCTTAGGTAGACAAGTGTTCCGAACTGTTCTTCAACGTCCAATATGTTAGAATCTTGTCAGTGATGTCAGTACTAACTGAAAAACTTGCAGGTGTTAACTCAGATCAAGAAAACAGTTAGAAAATGAGTTTTGGCAGTTGTACTGCTTCTAAAGGAGTGTGGCACGTGTGACAAGCTTCTATAGTGGCTCTTCAACTTCTCTGAACTCATCTTGACACTTGGTTAGCTTTGAAATACTCAAAAATCGCTGAAAACCATTTCACTTCTCCATCACTCCACTAGGCATGCAAAAATGGTCAAGAGGTTTTCTCATGGTATGGCTAGTAGGAGAGGTTTCAAGTCAAATACTCCTATGGGGTGTTAATACACTTGATCCACTTCCATTTTATGACAGGAGTTCAAAGACTAGTTGCCCATGCTTTATGAACCATTCTTAAAAAATTGATTGTTCTTTTTTGCATGCTAATCCGCACACCCTATAGGTTTTCTTTTTGTTTGAGCTGGCCCGTACAAACCAATGGATGAAATTGCTTCCAGAGGATGTGAATGTCCTTCTTTCATGGTTTCCATCCTTGTTTTCATGTTTGGAGGTGATTTGATGAACTCAAACTTGTCAAGTTGTAGGTTGAGTATACTAGTGGAATTCCAGGGATGATCATCAACTATAGAGGTTGTCATTTCCTGTAGTGAATTCAAGCAGAGGTATATTGATGTTTCATGTTTCTCAGATGTCACGGCATTCACCTCTCCTTCCAAGCTCAACTTCAAAAGGTTTCATATGAAGAACCATCTTCAAAGAGCATGACAACACAATCAGCTTCTTGCAAGTATCTATCTACAGTTAGGTGTATGAAAGCTTGCATAGCAGTCATGGAGAGGAAATGAAGAGTGTCAAGAGGTTGAACATATAAAAGAAATATGACTCAAGAGACCAAGAAAATATTCATCCAACGTCTCATCGCACAAATGCAAACCCGTTGCAGCCATTTATTGGGTGCCTCTACTGACCACCACACGTGATCCACTCTTGGTTACCCTTGTCAGCACATGTGCTGTCATGCGATACCTGAGTTAGTAATAAATAAAAACAAATCACTATATTGGAATATAGCACTGACTACTATCTAATAATTGAGATGTATGTGAGATTAAAGCAAAACATCAGAACTGTGGGGATTACAAGATCTTTTCACTGTCTGAGTTGCACAGGGCGACTGTTATTTCAGGGATGATTTTGATCATGTTTTTTTCTTTATTTTGCTTAGGTAAATTGTAGTTTATATAAATTTAGGTTTCCTGCCATACTTTATTTTTCCTTTTTAAAATTTTAAAATAGCTTCTTTTTGTTTAGATGATTGAATTTACTTCCATTTGTATTATGTATCTTTAAATGCATTGTTGCTGTAATTTTCATTTCTATGAGTTCGAAATTATGATATGTAAAGTTCCAAATTCTGAGAAATTTATAATTTGAATCTTAGGTTTCCTGCCGTGCTTTCGATTTTTGTTTTAAAATATTGATTAGTTTTATTTTTGTTTATCTGTTTTATCTCAGTTATTTGTATTATGTGTATTGAAATGCTCTGTTTCTATACGTTCTAGTTCTGTGAAGTTTGAAACTAAATAATATAAAGTTCTGAATTCAAAATTGTTTAATTTTGAGATTGGGTAATTCCTTTTTTTGAGTTTCCGCCTTTTGTTGGATATGTTGCTTTTATGTGATTTGGCTGTATTTTGGCTACAGACCTATACTTAATGCTTTATTGCTGTAATTCTCCATTCTGCAGTTTCTGTAATTATAAGATTTATGGTAGTAATTTTGAGTTTGGTAGTTCTTTTATGACTCTCTATTTTTTTGCCAGTTCTTTAGGTTTAAAATTATTGGGCAGGATCTCAGATATAAGTATGTTCTTAAACTGCTATGTATGATGTTTTGATGGCTTTTTCCTTTCTAGCTTTGGAAAGGTATAGAATTTGCTAATTCTCTTTTTTAATTTGAGCAGTGAGGATGCTGAGAGAGGAGTTACAGTTGCTGCAGGAGCCAGGATCATATGTAGGTGAAGTTGTCAAAGTCATGGGGAAGTCTAAAGTATTGGTAAAGGTAATGCAATCTTTGAGTTTTTGAGTTCTTAACAATTTGGGTCACACCTCTGTGTGCCACTTAAACAGGAATGCCCACAAATGTCTAACAAGGTGTTGAATACGCTGAACAGGGATTTGAACATTCAAATTGTCTGCATCTCTCCTGATACTGCAAATCTTTTATTGGTGCTTTCAGTTCTTGTCAGGATTTCAAATAGCCTGTGCAATAATAGCCACCTCTGCTTCAATGCTTGCCCGAAATCTCAAACTAAAGTCACGAGGTTTGGCAATTTTGAAGGGAAAACATGAGATTTGCTGGATATTATGGATAGCTTTAAAAAATCAATTTTGGGGATTTAATTTCGACAAACCCTAAGCAGACCCAGTCATCCATCAAAAAGAAAAATATTAATTTTTTTTAATGCCAGTGTCTTTGATTTTTTCTCTGGCAGAATGCTTTGTTTTTCCTCATATTCGGTAATTTCTCCTGCATCCCTTTGTGCCTCATTTGTGGCCAGTGCTTGCCGAATTAGTTGTGTAAACAAGTGCATTGTCTGTCCAGGGCAGTCTCTGTTCAATGCGTGAAATGGCACGATCCTATTAAGTACATAGAATATACAAATCAGCATGTCAGTGGGCACAAAATCTCCACTAGCATGTCTGAACAGCAAGGTGTCTTCATTGTTTATAAAAAATATTCAAATCTTCTGTTTAGGCATCTCTGTCTAAAAATCCATGTGGTTGGTATTAAACTACTGTGAGCATCTTCGCATTCACAAAACTTTGGTTTATTGTTGCACATAATGAATATAGTTTTCCATATTTCTGATTTATGCATTTGAATTTTTTTTGAATTGGACGGTTAACATTTTCAATGGTATTTTTCATTTCTTCACTACAAATGGCCCATTTTTGAAAAAAAAATGCTCATTAACAAACAAATAAATTTCACTTTTCAAACCGTGATTAATTGCCATTGTATTTGGCTTTTTTCAACAAAGTTGTTCTCTATATTCCATGCCTTAGTAATGCATGTTTTTCCTTTGAGTTTGTAATGCATTTTGTTCTTTGTAGTTCCCATTCAAGTGAATTTTAAAAACCATTGAAGTCTGTTCCCAATCTTGTTTGACTCGGTCATATGTAAGAGGTCAATACACACGGTGTTCTGGATAATCAGTGTATATTAATTTTTGGAAAGAGGTCCTTGGTTTATTTCAATTTAAGTTAAAAGATTGTCTTGATCAATGTTATCTAGGGACGTGTCTCACTTCTCCTCCCCTCCCCCGTTTATTCCCTATCCCCAATGTTTCTTTGACAGGGAGGAAACATCTCACTCCCATCCCCCTTTAGAGAAAAAAAGGGGGTGTCACCTGATTTTGAGACATCCCGGAAACGCCCCCCTGCCTCCCACCTTGCATGGGGGAACGTCCCTTGACGGCCTCTCACTGTTAATGCATATGCCTATGTTAAACCTTTTATCAGTGGCCCTGTCACTACCGCTCAGAGCCGAGTTTTGTACTTTCTTTCGATACTAATATAGCCTTCCTCTCTACTTGATCTAAATAGGAAAAATCAGAGAAGAAGATTATACAATTACTAGTACCATGACAGTTCATCAACAATGCTTATCTACAAGTCGTTATCCTATGCATTTCAAAAAATTATATTCAACAATTACTGAAGCTTATCTGACAGTTGTTTAATTGTTGAAAATAAATGATCTTTTAAGTACCTTTCTGTTTGTTTCACCTCCCATGCCTATATTCCTCAAATTTTCTATAGAAAAGACATGGCAACAAAGTATAGTTGTAATAAATAATGCATTCTATAAGAAGTTCCCAATGGATCACACAACAAAATGCATCTACCAAATGGAAAGAAAGATAAACATCTGAAATCATCTTTTTTGAGCATATAATGTCTTTGCTGGAAACATAATCTGGACGTAATTTTGATGCATGAGCTTGAGTGTGTGAATACATGTAACTTTCAAGCTGCTGTTTTTAACAATAGTTAGTTGTATCTGGAGTATACTGACAAACCTATGGAAAGGAAGTTTATGCAGGCCATGCAATGAAACAATGCTTGTGTTATGCTTACATCAAAATATGCATCAAATACCAGAGATGAAACAATGCTTGTGTTATGCTTACATCAAAATATGCATCAAATACCAGAGAGTCAACAGCAACCAGACATTATCACCAACTCTTAGTCATCATATAGCGACATAATGGATGGTATCTAGGAATTTAATAACAACAAAGTGACTCGTGAGTAATTTGAGAATACCATTCAATGTTGGATCATGGATGTATCTTGTTATTTAAAAATTTAATTTAATTTCAGCTTCTTTCAATTTGTTTTAGTTTATAATATTATTTTATGTTATTTAATTTTCAAATATTATTTTTATATTTATTTTTAACAGTTCTCCCAGCCATTCATAAAATCTGGGATTTTCTTTGCTGTCCACTGAAATGTGTCCCACCACCCGCCGTCCTGAAAATTAATGTAACACTGGTCTTGACATGTTTTTTAAATAAAATTTGAACCTATATCAAAATATTTATTATTTATTAATTTTGAGATGTTTTGCATTAATTTACTATTGAGTACTAAAAATTTAATTTTTATAGTTCAAACTACACAATAAATTATTTTTCGAACATTATCCCCTCACAATTTTTTTTCAAATTTTATCCTTGTTGAACTGAAAAAGGAATTCAAACCTCTCAAATCATCTGTTTCAAAACTTGTACATTTTACCTGAAATTGTTGAGCTATTTGCTTCAAACAACTTTCACTGGTGTTCAAGATGGCTGTACTTTCCAGTGAAAAATAGTTCTCCTTTTGTTTTACTCCCTTGGAAAGTATGTTAGTTTTTTTAAAACTTTGAACTCCTTTTTCTTATTGAATACCTATGTTACCGGATTCTCCCTTCCCCTCCCTTCTTCTCCCTTCACCTTCCCCCACTCAAACCAAAACTGTTATGGCACTAGTCCAGGTTTGGGTTCGCCTTGGAAACATTTGGGGTTCAGTAAAAATACCTTTTTCCTTCTTGGAAGCGCTGATGAGGGCGTTTCTGGGAAGGGCCTGCCATTTCTGGTATGAAACCATGGCAAGGTATCTTCTGTTAGAAAAAATAACAAAAAATCAAAAGCAACTTAACCTTACCCAACCCATTTCTAACCCTTCTAACTTAAGCCAACTAACTTGAAACCTCAGTCTATGTATTTTATTTATTTTATGTACAGATGTTTTTGTGTCATAATGTACACAGTGTCCCAAAAATTCAACGTTTCCCGTTGCTGTACACATTTCCTGGTAACTTAGTTAAATACCTATCAATATTCTGCCCTCTTTTAAGAAAAGTTAACACATCATTTACATTTATTCTCCTGTGTATTTGGGTTCTCCAAACTACCAGGCCCTTGTAGATGGCTCCAATACCATGTTAGGAGTTTCCAATAGGCATTCTACTATGGCAGCCGGAGGTGGTAGTGGGCTGTAATGTCTGTGAGTGTGTTCACTTTTAATTCTGAATTTAAATTTGACGTCCATTTGACTGTCACTTGGAAGTTTTTTTTTTTTTTTTTTGGAGGACTCAATCAAAAATTCATAATATCTTGGCCATGTGGTGGAGTTTGGAGCGCTGTAATGTCTGTGAGTGTGGTCATTTTCAATTTCGACCTTAAATTTGACGTCCATTTGATTGTCACTTTGAAGTTATTTATTTTTTTCTTGGAGAAGTCAATCGAAAAATCGTAATATCTTTGCCGTGCGGAGGAGTTTGGAGCCCCTTTTTTGGGGAAAGTTTCTTTTCAAACTTGACACATTCGTGTAGTTAGATTGACATGATTTGTCAATAGTTAGTGGGAAATTTGTAAAGAAGGTAATGAAGTTATTTTAATTGTGGTTATGTGAAAAATCTCTAAGATAAGTGCACTAAAATTGGTATCACGCTATGCTTTTTAGATAGATGTATTTAAGATATCTTTACAAGTATATGTTTATTAGTTACAACATTGGAGAGAAAACAATATTATATTAAATACTGCAGCAAATAATTACACATATAAGTAGGCTGAAGTGGCTTGGTGTGTAAACCACTCCACAATCTCTCACCATGTACCATTGTGATGGTTTAAACACCTAAGTGATATCCACAACATTCTAATGTGATGTTGGTCACATGTCGACATTAATAGTACCTAATTATACACCCATCTGTGTTATAGTAGAAACAAAAACACCTTCTCAGGAATATATAACACACTCAGACATTGTAGCGTATCTTTTACATCCATGAGTTCTCTCCATGAGTTTATAAGATAACTACATATAAATGTACATACATGAGTTTACTGTATATGTGTTTTACATCCACTAGTTTCCTGTATATGAGTTTTGCATCCATGAGTTTATAATATAACTATATATGTCTTGAGATTGTTTCAACATTTATGTTATGTATAACACGAGAAGAGACCAAGTGGCAAGACTTTGAAAAAGTGAGTACATTTGATGATGTGCTCAATAGTCCATCCATCCATCCATATGTAATCTTGATAGGTGATGGTCCTTGATGATTCCAAGCGTTGACTGTGCTACTCTGATTCCAAACTTGTCCATAGTTGTTCATCCTTTGATGTTGTCCATAGCTGTAGTTGTCACTTATTTGATTCCATGTCGGTCCATAGTCATTTGTCTTCTGATGCTTTGTGTTATGCCTCCATGATTGTTGCTTATCGTGCTGATTTTGATATCTATATACAACAGCCTTTCTAGGCTTGGCCTCCTTTTCTGTTTCAACCCTTTTTCCGCTTGTTCCTCTGGCTCTTGAGTAGGTGAAGGGTTTGAGCTTCCTTCACAAGTACCCATGTCCATATCATGCTTTCTTTCGAACCTTTCCTTATTCTTTATCTGAGACTCTTCCTTATGCTCTTCTTCAACTGCTTTTTGTGCTCTTCTTTGGATTCCCCCTTGTGCTTTTCTTGAATTTATTTATTATGCTCTTCTTCAATTTCTTCCTCATGCTCTTCTTTACATTCTTCATGTGATTTTATTTTTTTCTTTAGATGTGTGATATCCTGCAATGTAATCTTCTTTATCTTGTACCACAACTTCATAAACTTCTGTCACATCAATGTTAATAGCTACCAATGTCTTAGCCAAGTATACCCATGAACAATATGCGGCGTGGAAGGATTGGACTTTGGTTGAGATGGCACGATGCATGCTACAAGCTAAGAGCATGCAAGATATGTTTTGGGCCGAAGCTATGAATATTGTCAATTATATTTTGAATCAGGTTCTTACAAGGGATGTTACACCACATGATAAGAAATGCGATGGGAAATCTATGATTACACACTTCAAGGTATTCGGGAGTGGCATGGGTTCACATTCTGGATAAGAAGTGAAAGAAACTAGACCTGCAATTTCATAAGTGCATTGTGGTGGGCTATTCTAAGGAGTCCAAGTATGGGATTTGGTGGAGAACGAGGTGTTCATTTAGAGGGATGTTGAATTTGATGACATTATTTGAAGAGGCACACAAGTGTCATTATTGTCCGGATCTTGATATTGTACAATTTTTTGATGTTTTTGATGAGGACGAGGCATCTAGGATCGATGACTAGGCACCTTATGTTGTGACTATAGAGGAGATTGTTTTGGATGATAAGGTGGCTTCAATGCAAGATATAGTAGTGACTTATATTAGAGATGCAGATTCAAGTGGTGACACTCAAGCTGAAGAGATTCCCTCATGAGGCTCCATAATAGGTTGATCTTCCTCATGTTCATTATGAGTTTGGGGGGGGGGGGGATGATCTGATGCAGAAGAATCACTCCAAGCTTGAAATTTTGGTTTGTATTGTTCATTTTTGGATTGATTAGGTTGTTTTAGGGGTCATTTAATTTGATTAGATTGTTTCTGAGGTCTTAGAGGTCATAGCACACACTTGAGAATCATTTCCAAGTGTTTAGGTTAGGTGGCGGTAGCTAGAATTTGAATTTGGCACTTTCCCGCCAAAATTCAAATTCAATTTTTTGAATGGCTATGCTTGGTTTTGGAGACTTTTAGCAAAATTCTAGTGTTTGTCATGAATGGTTCTAGTTGTGTTAAGTGTCTTAAGTGTTGTCAAGTGATTCTTAATGTCTTGTTTATCAAGGATGACTTTTTTGTCTTTTTAGTCATTGTTTTAGTTATGCAAATACACCTCAAGTCTGATCAAGACCTACATTGGGAGGTTTTTGAGCAGTTAGAGGTTTTGTAGGAATGTATAATGCATTGTAAAAGATGGATTTCATTCATAATTGAAGGGAAGAAAAGGTTTGAAGGCTCCAAGAATGTAGAGAGAAATTGACAGTTACAAGGCAAGAAGACTGTCATAAGCATTCTGTGCATTCACATTGTTTGATGTCCCTTCAATGCAAAAACTCCAGGTTTTGATGTGTTTTTATAGTCGCAAGGGACTCTTAATGAGATCATTGATGTTCTTTTGAATGGATATTTAAAACTTAATAGTCAATCTCCAACACAGTTGATAGGAAAGAGAACAAACATCAGTTTGTACAATACTGTGTTGGTTTGAAAGGACAATCATTGCATTCAAGTTGGATTGATTTGCCATGGGACGATAGTGAAAAAGGTTATGGAATGATAAACAAGTTGTTTGAAGATTGAAAAACACTGATAAGATTGAATCTTGCTCAAAGTTCACAACTCTGCCCAAACAAGCCTAAACAGGTCTCTCAAGAAGACATTCTACAGGTCAGATTTGTCAACATTTGATACTTTTGTCATTGAAAGGATAAATTTATCATTTCTCGAGTCTTTATAAAGTTGGCATAGGCCTTAACTAATTCAAATCAAACCCTCAAAACACTTATTGCCCTTGAAATTGAACATTTTCTCTCTCTCTTGGCTTGTGTAAGGAAGCTAGTGAAGAGTTGAGACCATTTCATGGTTTGGGTATAAGGAGATTGAACTGGACCCTCAAATTTGGTAGAGATTATGGGTTTTCCATCCTAAAGGTGAATCAAACACTATATTTGCATTTTGGCACGTGTGGAGTTGGTTATAGCCAAAACACTGTTGGACCTAAGAGACCTAATAGGAGCTCTAATTGTCAAAGAGGAAGATTGAGATTTTGTACTTGCATAGTGAGTTGGAGTCTAAAACTTGGTATGCTGTTGTAAATCCTTAATGGGCATCTAAAAAGCACTTCTGTTTGATTGGAATCTTTGTGTTAAAAAATAAGTCTAGAAAACTCTCTAGAGGGCTACAAGAAGAGGCCTAAAAATTAAAAAATCTTGAAAATAGAGAAGCTTCCCTTTTGAGTTAGAATCTCAAATTTTAGAGAGTTGTTAGGGGATGATACTGGGTATCTAAATCTCAATTTGTTTGATTTGAAACTTTTTAGAATTGTTTTAACATCCAAAACAATGCCTCAAGAGGGCTAGTAGAGTTTGGCTCAAGAAGAAAGATTGTGTTTTGGTTGTTTTATCTAACTTCTCTGCATCATGGTCATTCCAAGGATGATAGGGGGATGAGAATGCGACTTGGAGCATCGAAAGTGAAAAACAAGAAGCCAATTATACACTCATGACTAGGGCTATGGGGACTTGTGATCCTCAATCCTATAAGGAGGCTAAGGGTAGAGTTGAGTGGGAGAAGGTTGTGGAGTACAACTCATTGATGAAACACAATACATTGGGAGTTGGTACCCTACTCGAAAGGCAAGAACATTGTTAAGTGTAAGTGGATTTATAAGACTAAGTTTACTTCGGGTGATTCTATAGAGAGATACAACATGTGTTAGGTTGTTTAGGGCTTCTCTTAGGAAGGAATTGACTATTGGGTGATGTAAGTTCTTGTTGTGAAGATAAATTGGTCCGTATTGTTATTTCTCTTGTTTCCATATTTGAATGGGAAATGCCCTAGATGAATGTGAAGCGTACCTTTCTCAATGGAATTCTTTAGGAGGAAATCTATTGAGAACAATCACTAGGTTTTGAGGAGCATGGTGATACTAAATTTGTGTGCATGTTTAGGAAATCACTCTATTTGTTGAAGCAAGCATCATGGGCATTGTATGATAAGATGGATAATATTTTTAAAAATCTTGCAGCTTCACCGAGTGTGTATCTGACCATAATATATATGTCAAACATATGATCGTCGCATGCCCATTGTTGTGGTTTGTGTTGATGATCTTACTATTATAAGAGATAATACCTATTTGATGGTCTTAAGATTGAATTGAAGAGGACATTTGAGATGACAGACTTGAGCTTGTTGTATTGCTTTATGGGTATACAAGTTTTGTAGATGGAGGGGATTTTTTTCTACTAGCCTAAGTATGCTCTAGATATATTGAAGAATTTCAAGATGGATAAGCCTTGTTTTACCATGTATTAGTCAAGAGTTAAGTGCCACCAAGGTTGGGCAAGCATGGTTATACTAAGTTTGTATGCACGCTTAGGAAATTGCTTTGTGTTGAAGCAAGCTCTACGGGCATGGTAAAAGAAGATAAGTGTTTTTTAAATCTTGTGGCTTCACCAAGTGCAAAGCTGACCATAGTGGGTATTATTGACATAAAATTTGTAACTTGAGTATAGATATTATGCGGTTCAAGTTGACTCCGGTTAGAGCTAATGTTACGCAGAGGTTAGTAATGTGGGTTATCCTTGGTTAATATATTCATTCATTACCCATTCATATACACAGAACACAAATATTTCCTATATTCATTCATTAGTCATTTATATACACAAAACACAAATATTTCCTATTCTAACTCTATTTTTTCATATATATAATAATAAAACATCCGTTACATTCCGCATGTCTCTTTACTCTATACCTCCACACTCTTTATTTCATTATCTTTTCATCTCTTTCTGTATTCCTCCTTATTCCTTTTATTACTCTCTTATGTTCTTCTCTTTATTCTCTCTTGAATGTTATTGATTATGATATGATATAATGATGATATTCTCTTCCTCACCATTTACATCATTATATACCCTTTAAAAGTCAAGGGTTACATCTCTTCACTCATCGTTACTTTTGGTAACAATTGGTGGACACTTATTTAACTTCTTAACTACCAATTTAAGGATATTTACATATATCCCATGGTATATATGCATTTTCTTTATGTAAACTATTACATATTTTTCCTACAAGATGTCTGGAATATGCCTTGAAGCTCCGTACGATACTGCACGTTAATTGCGGTGTGATTAAAGCCTCTTCTGTGAAATGCGTTATGATTTTAGTCTTTGTATTATATCTTTCTGCTCTAAGAAATCTGTTGAATAAACCTGCCAACAGGTATGCCAAACATGTTGATTGTCATATGCATATTGTAAAATAGGACTTTTGAGATGACAAACTAGGGCTTGCTGCAATACTTTCTCGGTATACAAGTTCTGTAGTTGGAGGGGATTTTCATCTACTAGCCTAAGTTTGCATTGGATTTACTGAAGAAGTTCAAGATGGATCATTGCAACCCTTGTTCTACACCATATCAGGCAGGAGTTAAGCCTACAGGCTACAGCTAAGTTATACACACGAGGTTGATGCTATATTGTACAGGAAAATTGTTCCAACCCCATTGCACTTAACTTGTACTAGACTAGATCTTTCCTTTGCAGTTGGTATGGTGTGTAGGTTGATCCAAGAACCTAAGGAGAGCCATTGGGAAGCTTCTAAGAGGATATTGAGGTATATTGAGGATACAACTCACCTGGTTCTTATGTACTCTTGTGGAGGTGATGGGTGTTTGGTTGGATATACAGATTTGGATTGGGCTGGAGATGTGGAAACTAGGCAGTCTACTGCAGGCTATGTGTTCAGTTTGGGTTTTGGTCCTATTGCTGGGTCTTCCAAGAAGCAGAAGGCTATTGCGATATCCACTACTGAGGTTGAGAATAGAGAAGCAATTAATTTGACATAGGAGGTTGGTATCAGGGAGCTTTTGATGAAGTTGGGTCTGCCACATGATTTGCCAGCCATTCTCTACAACGACATTCAAGGTGCTATTGCTAATGTTTATAGAGGAAGTAGGTGAAGCAAAACGAGGTCCACATGTACTACGCTTGACATTGCATTCAGGATGTGATCTTGTATTTACGATATCTGGGGACTAATGTTTAGATTGCAAACATTTTCATGAATCACTTGTTGAAACTGAGTTCAACATGTTAAGGGGCTTGCTAGGAATTTCTGAATCTGTCCTTAGGGGGTGACACTGAGTAAATGTTGCATTTGGGGGAGAAGTGATTAGGGGAATAATAGAGTAGAGAAATCTCTCTTATTGGGCTCATTGTATTTAACATAATTAATGGAATACATTAGGGTGTATGTCGACACAGTTGGCTCTTGAGCTGTCAACTAACCCTACATGTTATTAAGTGTACGTGTATAAATAAGAGACTTTTCCCTCCTACACTTATCAAATTGAATGACATTCCATTCTTTTTCTTTTATTGAGAATATCGTGTTTGGGGATTCCTTAGGGGATTTCACTGCATTATCTCTGTATTTTGTGTATCAGCTCTTGAATGTTTGTGGATATTTCATTTCTGTCAATTATGGAATATTGCACTTAACACCCATATAAAGAACATCTTAGTCCTCTGCTTGTAGTGTGCATTATGATGTTCACGGTTTGGAATCCGATTCAATTTGGTTGCTAGGAATCTTGGGCAATATGCCTGTGTGGATTTTACAATTTTTTATTTGTTAATCCCACAGTACCAGCAGTAGAAAATGTTTTTTTAATCCCACACGAGTATGTTAGATGTATGTGCTGGAATTAACTGCCCCATTGACATGGATTTGGATGAGAACCCCTCCGGAAGAAAATAACTAGAAAATAAAGGAACAGCCTTGAATTCAAAACGGAAAAGTGAAAATTTAGTGATGAAAAACTGTTTGACTTTTCTTTTAAGTTTTTGTGGTGGTGATCTGTCCACAGCAGGTCCAAAAGACCCTTTTAAGCCAATGACTGGTTAAGGATTGCACTGCAGCATTATGCTATAAGACATACGGTGATGATATAAAGATTTTAAGACTCTGAACCTTATATCTGATCTGTATTTAGTGCAGGCACATGTATTTTCTGGGATTCTTATGATGGTTGAATCTTTTCAGTTGATTTGAAGAATTGTGAAAGAGAATTATAGGCTTATGAGTGATGAATGATGAATGAGAAGGAGATAAGTGATGAATGCTGATTCCCTTGATTTGATATAGTGAGACAAAGGCCTGTGGGATGACCATATTAATGAGAGCTGGAGACTTCTTCCTTTATCTGCACCCATTTTGTTTTACTTAAAAGAGGCTCAGCATGATTATAAATCAATTTGATTGGTTCATCTATTAATTTTCTAATTGACACAGTTTGATAAGCTTGTCTGCTGTGCTTCTGGAAGGAGAGTGAGATGAGAGCTAATGAGAACAATGAATATTTTCTGAGCTTCCTCTATCCCTTTCCTCTCTTGAATGGATATCCAGTCATATGAGCAAAGAGTTCCCGTTTTCTTTTTCTGTGTGTACAATGAGAGAGTAGAAAGCAAAATAGACGATGTGTATGATTTTGATTGTGGATAGAGAAGGGTGATTTCCTTCCAGTTGAGGGCCAAAAAGATTTCCTTCTGTAGTTCAATTTGTAATGATTTCAGTTTTGAATCAGTCAATTTTATGGAAGTTTTGACCATTCGTTTAAGTTTTAACTATGGGTTTGGAGTCCCTTAATTCATGTACCTGTCCAACAAAATAAGATGGTTAATTGCTGTGAGGTCCCAAACCTTCACACCTAGTTCTACCTACTGATTCCTTTACCTAAACTCACTTACACTTGTGACTATGGTAAAAACCACGTAGTGCCATTGGTCACAACGAGCCATTTATACTCTGAATATTTGTTGGTTTCGCGAGAGGAAGTATTGCAAGTATCTAATTCCATATCTAAGCTAATGTATTCATCTGCGTTGCTGCACCTTGGGGCATAGACAATTCGTACATGGATCATATATTGCATTTATGTGCTCTAATTCTGCATTAGCTGCCATTAGTTCATCAAAATGCTGCAAAATATCTTCACTGGTGGTTGGTGTAGAAGATGAAACTGCATGATATAATGTTAACAGTGGTTTGGGCTTTGTTTGTGAGATTATTTTTCCAAGCTGTTTATGTTGTATACCGTTTCAGTGATATTTCAAACTATTGATTTAGCCGAAACAAAACAGGATTTATGACCGAAAATGCCGGAAACAATCCAAATACAAGTGCAACAGAAAATGATTCAGTTTAATTTTAGTGATTTTCAGCGAAATAATCTACCTAGTTCACACCTAGTTCTACCTACTGATTCCTTTACCTAAACTCACTTACACTTGTGACTATGGTAAAAACCACGTAGTGCCATTGGTCACAACGAGCCATTTATACTCTGAATATTTGTTGGTTTCGCGAGAGGAAGTATTGCAAGTATCTAATTCCATATCTAAGCTAATGTATTCATCTGCGTTGCTGCACCTTGGGGCATAGACAATTCGTACATGGATCATGTATTGCATTTATGTGCTCTAATTCTGCATTAGCTGCCATTAGTTCATCAAAATGCTGCAAAATATCTTCACTGGTGGTTGGTGTAGAAGATGAAAGTGCATGATATAATGTTAACAATGGTTTGGGCTTTGTTTGTGAGATTATTTTTCCAAGCTGTTTATGTTGCATACCGTTTCAGTGATATTTCAAACTATTGATTTAGCCGAAACAAAACAGGATTTATGACCGAAAACGCCGGAAACAATCCAAATACAAGTGCAACAGAAAATGATTCAGTTTAATTTTAGTTATTTTCAGCGAAATAATCCAATTGTCTATCATGTTTATATTGTTATCTGAGAGTATAATTGGTCTTGTCCATAGCTTAGTGCCATTTTATGGGGTTGAAACTTTCATGCTTGATTTTCTAACTTTATATGTTATTTGTGCAGTTTAAAGGCTTTTACCTTTCTATCTACTTAAAAAAATGGATTGTTCATATATGAAGGTTTCTGCAGATTATCATCAGTTTCCGGCAAATATTTCCTGTTTGAATCATGTTTTGAATTGCTTCTACTCATGAAATGATGTGTCCTCAAGATGTAGTGCAGATGCCAAATCAGTGTTATAGAATTGGAATTATTCTTCCTAAACAGACAACAGAATTTTTTATTAATTTCAATTAGAATTCTTCTTGATGGATAGATACCAGCATTGGTAATTAATTGCATTTACTGATTATTGGCAGGTGCATCCTGAAGGAAAATATGTTGTTGATATAGACAAGAACATTGACATAACAAAAATCACACCTTCTACACGAGTAGCTCTTCGTAATGATAGTTACATGCTTCACTTGATTTTGCCTAGCAAAGTGGATCCTTTGGTGAACCTGATGAAGGTGGAGAAAGTGCCAGATTCCACTTATGATATGATTGGGGGTCTTGACCAACAGATCAAGGAAATCAAAGAGGTATGTTATTTTCAACTATTAGTTATTAATTAGCATGAGATGTGGAATTGATGGAAGCATGTTTGTGGTCAGGATATCACAATCAAACCTCATATACAGTCATAGCCGGAATGTTTGAATTGGAAATCTCTAGGGATTGGAATAGGTTTCTGGATAAAACTGTGTACAATTTTATAACCATCAATGTTTCGGATTACATCAGGTACTCCATCATCGGAATTTAGAAATGAGATGTATGAACCACAGACCAGAGCTCATAATATAAATGTCTCCGTGAGGTACAAGATGCCAATTAGGGTTACTTTAGGGATAATAAAAGTACACAGCCATTTTAAATAATTAATTAAAGTAGCAATGGCTATTATTAAATGCCCAAAACCTAAAGCAATGGTGAATAACGTCAAAGGAGAGTAGGGGTGGGGAAAAGACCACTTTAGGAAAATAAAAGCACAATAAGAGAGGAAAGGGATAGAGGAAGCTCATAAAATATTCATCATTCTCATCAGCTCTCATCTCACTCTCCTTCTAGAAACACATCAGACAAGCTTATTAGTCTGAATCAATTAGAAAAATCATAGATGAACCAATTAAACTGATTTATGCTGAGCCTCTTTTAAGTAAAGCGAAATGGGTGCAGAGAAAGGAAGTAGCCTCTGGTTTTCATTAATATGGTAATCCCACAGGCCTCTGTCTCACTTTATAAAAATAAGGGAAGCAGCATTCGTCACTCATCTCCTTCTCATTCATCACTCATAAGCCTATAGTTATCTTTCACAATTCTAAAAATCAATTAAAAAGATTCAACCATCATAAGAATCCCAAAAGATACGCGTGACTACACTAAATACAGATCAAATATAAGGTTCAAAGTTTTAATATCTTTATATTATCACTGTATGTCTTATAGCATAATGCTTCAGTGGTTTCCTTAACAATTCATTGTCTTAAAAAGGTATTTTTGGACTGCTGTCCACGTGGACAGATCACCACCACAAAAACTTAAAAGAAGAGTCAAACAGATTTTACTCCCTAATTTTTCAGTTTTCCGTTTTGACTTCAGGGATCTTCATTTAATTTTTAGTTCTTTTCTTCCAGGGGGGTTGTCATCCAAATCCAGGTCAATAGAGCCATAATTGTGCTTTTATTTTCCTAAAGTGGTCCCTTCCTGCGCACCCTCTCCCCCCTCTATCCCTCCCCCTCAATACTTTTTTCACTGTTGGTTTAGGTTGTGGGCATTTAATAATAACTGTTGCTATTGTAATTAATTGATTACAAAGGCTATGTGTAAATTTATTATCCCTAAAGTAACCCTAATTGACATCTTGTACCTCACAGAGACATCTATAGTAGAAGCTCTGGTCTGTAGTTCGTGCATATCATTTCTACATCCTGATGATGGATTACCTGATGTAATCCAAAACGTCGATGGGTATAAAATTGTACGCAGTTTTATGCAGAAACCTATACCAATATTATGGACTGCGAAAGCCTCAATTTTTTAATCTTTAGGGATGTTTACCATCTAGTTTTGAGACTATTGTTAGAGTCGGATATTGAAAGAATTAAGTTTTCTGATCTTATCTTTTTTGGTAGGGAACTCAAGAATAGTCTACTGTTCATCTCCATTGGACTACGGTAGTAGGATAAAGGGGTGATGTTCAAGACACTCTATCACACCATCTTTCAAAGATGGTATTTACAAGTTATAGTTGTTTGACTAATAAATTCATGTGCAGGTTATTGAACTTCCAATTAAGCATCCAGAACTTTTTGAAAGTCTTGGGATTGCACAACCAAAGGTATTTGTTGCATTTCTTATTATTATATTTTTGGGCAAGGGCATTAGCATTGGATCTATAAGATTAGGCTTGCTCGTTTGACTCTTATGTTTTAATTTGTTGGGACTATTTCATATTCAGCATTCAAGGTTTTGGTCTCAAATGTTTTTATGTTCTATTTTTTTGTTTTTCTTCAAGGGTGTATTGCTGTATGGACCCCCTGGTACGGGAAAAACATTGCTGGCAAGGGCAGTTGCTCATCATACAGACTGTACTTTTATCAGAGTTTCTGGTTCTGAATTGGTTCAGAAATATATAGGAGAAGGTTCAAGAATGGTTCGCGAGCTTTTTGTCATGGCAAGGTGCTCATGTATTTTATTTATTAAATACCATCAGATTCGTACTACACTCTTTTTTATCTGTCCTACATCCCTAGATGTTTTAGCAGTATTTGCCTCTGTAATGTGTTTATTATTCCTTCTATCCTCGTTTTGCTAGTTTGCTCAGTCTTTCACTGCCACTGTCCGCTTCATACGATTGCATTACTGCACACATAGATATGATTATATTCGAGACATTTGTCACTCCAATACCCAAATCTTCTATCACTGCGTTTTGCTTAATACTAGAAGTTTATGCTTGATCTTCCTTGTATGTGCTGTTCTCTTTGACCTGTTAACCGTGATCTCAGTATTATTGTGTCTAACTAATCTGTTTGTTGCAAAAACTCTTGAATCCTTTCGAGAGAGGTTACAATAAATTTAAAAGCTGTAAATGCCTCACCAAGGACACTGGCTTGGCCTTTGATTTGGATTTACATTTACAAGGACAATGATTTGAGTTCACATTCCCAAATCGCACATTAGCTTGTTTTACGCCAAACAAGCTTAGAATCTCTGCCTGAGAGAGGTACAATAAATAAAGTTGTAAGTGCCTCACCAAGGACCCCAGCTTGTCTTTTGGTGTGGATTTACATGTGCAAGTAATATGATTTGAGTTCTTACAATCTGGTATCAGATAATGCATATAGCATATATATTCTATTATGTGGAGTTTATTCAATGGCTCGTGGTATTGACTTCCCCTCTATTTATGATCTCAAATTTTTTATAGAGGCTTAAAAGCTCCTAGTTATGAACTTCACTTTGCAGCTTGTGACTACTGTTTCCAGTATCTTATCTCTGTTTGATCTGCAATTTTTCTATTTACTTGTCATCCTTTAAAAGCTGTCTTTACAATGCTATGCTAATTGTTTCTTTGCCCTTTAAAAACATTCACTTTTCACTTCAACAAACAAACCACTTGCTGTTTTGAATGTGGATATTGAAGTTCCTGGTGATCAGACTTCAGGAGAGGTCTTTCCTACTGCCTCTGCACAACTTGCTTTTTCAAGGGGTTTAAATGCAATATTTTCATCTTATTAAATTGTGTCTTGTTTATGCTTGCCATTTATTAATGAGACTCATGAAATGCCGTGCTTTTTTCTTACGTTAACATGCACTATAGACGATATGTACAATTTGTTGTCTGTGATTTAATCTGCCTTGTTGAGTACATTTCCTTAGCTATCCACGATTTTAATTGTTTCATGATCAATGCAAAATTCTTGGTCACTGTCTATCCAATCCTTAAAAACAGCATTATGCTGATGATTCTAAGAACAATCTGTTTTGATTTTTATTTGCTCACTTTCTCCTTCAGTAATTTCTGTCTTTGCAAGACCTTAAGTCATAGAACATTCAGTGTAAGGTTTCTAGGATTTATTCTTGATTACCCCACATCTCCCCAAATCTTTTTCAACACACGAACAAGCTAAGTTAATTCGCTCATGGGAAGACTTTGCATGGACAGCCTGCCTGTAGTATAATGTTTTCTCATTATGCTTAGTTGAGCTTGATTTGTGGTTTAACCATGAGTTAGTCAAGCTAGGAAAGTCTAACTTTGGTTAAGTTAGTATGGTAGGTGAAGATTACATCTTTTCTTTGCATGTCAAAATTGGTAGGTGTACGCACGGTCACTATTCATTTGGACACTCATGTGCTTTTTTACACATGGCCAAACACTATTCATTTGCATAGTTACCAGGAGATGGGTACGAGGAGACAAGGGTGGGTACGCCATTTTTTAGAAAAGTAGGAGACGGGTACTCGGAGATGGCAAAAAGATATATGTGTGTGTGTGTGTGTGTAAAATTTAAATAAAAAAGTATCATACAGCCTAATGTAGCCTAAGAAAAACATTAATTATTATTTAAAGTAAAAAAATTTCATGTTGACAAAATATGAGTAATTATATTTGTTGTCCCCCAAAAAATATCACTCATTTTTGGGACAACATTTGAACTATTTTGGTCCTACAGACCAAAATTGTCTCTTCCCTTTCCAAAATTTGTCTTGGGCATTCAAAATCCTCATTTTTTAAGCTTCTCAGAAATCTACGGACTCTGCAGGCTAGAATCTATGGACTCTGCATGCTTAAATCTACGGACTCTGCAGGCCAAGTTCAATGGGCTTCATAGGTTGATTTCTACGAACTCTTTCAAGGTTAAAGAAAACTACGGGCTTGGTTTCTACGAACTCTGCAGGCAGGTTCATTTCTACAGGTTCAAAGGCTTCTGCAGGCGGATTCAACCAAAATAATCAGTTTCTAACACTTGGTCATTTTTGGGATTGGTTCAATGCCTTGGTTCAAACAAAAATCTCCATCGGCAAGCATCAGCAGCAGGTTCAACGTCTTTTGGTTCAACGGTTAGTTCATTGCTTCAGTGCAATCAAATGAACTATCGGCTTGAACCATTTTGGTTCAAAGCCTTGGTTCAACGAAGAGGTTCAACCTCTTGTGGTTCAATGGAGCGGTTCATCGACTTGGTTCATTCAATTGAACCATCGGCTTGAACCATTTTGGTTCAAAGCCTTGGTTCAACGAAGAGGTTCAAAGCCTTGGTTCAATGTTCGGTTCAACCAAGCGGTTCAATGCCTTGGTTCAATAGAGTGGTTCAATAGCTTGTTTCAAAGGAGCAATCCAATGTAAAATTTCAAAGAGCCTCTCGAAGGACAAGTGCCCTTGCGGAGGGCACTTGGTCGACAAAAACACCCTTCAAAAGGGTCATTTTCGAAGAAGGCCGCAAAGGTAAATTCCTTCGAAAATTTTGTTTAAGGCAGACAGTCATAATTCTTTCGGACAAAAAGTCCGAAAGAATTCAAGAACCGGCCGCGGGCACAGGAAAACCCGAAGGATTTGACAGAGGCAAAGAAATTTCCGCGGACTTTTTGTTCGCGGGAATTTGCCTGAGGAGAAAGCCCTGGGAAAATACCCGCGGGAATTGTCTGCAGGAAAGCCCGATGAATAGTCCATTAAAGAAAAAGCCGCGAGAGACTCTAAAGAAGCTCAAAGGCCATTCGAAGACCGCCCGAAGGGTAGATACCCTTGCGGGGGCTCTTCCCCACCCAAAGCAGGTCATTTCTTAAGACCCGAAAGGGCAAGTTTAATTCGGGAAAGCGCCAAACAGAAAAGCCGAAAGAGGACCAAGGGGTGACGCGCCCGAAGACGTCAAATTCAACACAACGAACTAGCCATTGAAAACATAGTGACGGGCGCGCGAACGTCAATTTTAAAGCTCATAAAATAGCCGTTGATCCTTTGAACTTACAGACCTGAATGCATTCACAGGGTTTAAGGCCAAGACCAGTAGAAAGCGAGGAAGGAACATAACAACAAATTGAATCCAGGACCCGATTCAATTAACCGGGAAAGGAGGAACGATAAAGGTAGGATCAGATCGCCAGGTGGACATTGAAAGTTGCAAACTTTCAATAGCGTCACTTATTTCTCTGCATTGATAAAATCAAATGGGTAAAACGCCCCTAAGTTCCAGCCTGTCTTCTTAACAGATTTCAATGCAACATGATGTGTTACTATTCCCGAGTCCTTGAAATGGCTATATAAGGGACTCTCTTGTTATTGTAAAAGATCTCTTTTTGACAATCAGAACGAAACTCTGCCCAAATTGAAAGACACTTTTGAGACTTTGAGCTCAGTTTGTTTATCATTTTTTGTTATTGGAATAAGAAAGCAAGTGGTTTTTCAGACTTTGCACCGTAATATCTTTGTTGTTGAGGAAACTGTTCTTATGTCTTTTTCCTTAATATATCTTCTGTTCCTTTAATTCAACAAGCAGAATTAGTGACAGCAATCAAGAAGGTGCTCTGAAGAGTCAACTGTCGAGAGACTTTGTGCCCCCATAATTGCCTTCAGTGTGTTTTCATTTCATTTCTGTGTAAAGGACCTTGGGGCAACTTTGTGCCTTCATTGTCCTTCATATCTTACTCTTGAGCAATTCAGGTGTAGACTTTGTGCTGCATCTCGATTTGCTGGTTATTACATCCTTTGTTACATTTTGCTGTTACTACCTGGAGTATTCTTGTGGCTTGCTGAATAGTACTTCTGAAAGAAGAGTGCTTTCTGTCATTTTTCTTGAGTTTCTTTTTCGATTCACACACATCATCTCTGAAGAAAGAGAGATGGATGGTTTGTCCTCCCCTTGAGTATTATTTTCTGTTTATATATATATAGCCTATCTATAGGGAACCTCCCCTTGATGAGAGGAGAGATCAATCCCCTTTTGATGTGGTAAACCTACACATTTGGACGACTAATCTTTTTACTTTGGCTGATCAGACCTATTTTTTTTATCAGTACATTGATCGACAAAATATTCAACCAACAGTTTTTGGCGACTCCGCTGGGGATATAGAATACCCATTATCCATTTATAATCTATTCATTCACCTCCACACTAACTGGGAAAGAACGCACAGTTTAAAGCCTCAAGCTTTAATTGAAGCAAGGTCAATTCTTTTCCATTTTTGTTTGACAATCTGGCAGATTCAAGGTATACACGAAGCCAAAGGGCTAAAGGTATCGTTGACCATGTATTCGAGTTGGTACAACAAAGTGATTTTGATCTGTTTCCTTCACCATCTTGTCTCCAACGAACCAAGAGCTTTCCTCCTACTAAAGTCAAATCTCCATTGCCAGACGAAGTATCTATTTTTGCTGTTGATAAAGCTTTGCCTATAATTACCTCTCTGAGATTTGTTATCCCTCTTTTTCATAATCGTACAATGGCAGTTCAAGGCCCCTGGGATAATGCTTTTGGTCCTCTCAATCTTACTCCACCTCTACATGAGCTTCCACGCAGTTTAAGGAAAAACTTCTCCAAATTCTATGATGGGAAAGTTCACCCTGATGAGCACATTGCAGCCTTCAGCATAGCATGTGGAGTAATCGGAGTAGAATTTGAAGATATAGCAGTCAGGGTTTTTGTGGAGACACTGCAAGGTGCTGCTGCAGATTGGTTTTATCATCTATAGGCTCGGTCAGTGACTGATTGGAATACTCTCAAAGATAAGTTTAAAGTCAGATTCAAACTTGTAGAAGATGCACATGCACTTCTGGATCAACTTACACAAATAAAGAAAGAGCTTTATGACCCTATGAGAGATTTCATAGCCAAATTTGACAAATTGAGAAACAGAATTTTTGTAATTGCTAGACCTACAGTTGAGAATCTCAAATGTTTTTTCATTAATTCTCAGCTACCTGAAGTAAGTTTTCTCTTGAGACGTGCTGGTCAAATAGATCTTGCTGCAGCTCAACGTTTGGCCACTGAGGTAGAAGATGATCTCATCTTAGCAGGGAAGATAGAAGAAATCCAAATAGAAATAGAGCTTCATCTTCTGAATATGCATTTATAGGTACCACAAATCCAATGGTGCAGAAATTGGCAAATGAGTTGCTTGCTTTCAAAAAACAAATGACTCAAGGAATGTCTTCTGCTCCATACAGAAGGACATTCCCAAATCAGTCATATCAAGGCAATGCTACCAGAAATCAAGGGCAACAAAATCGCCTTCCTTTCCCACAAGGAAAACTTGCCTTGGAAGCTCCTCCAACCAATTCAGCAATGGGATATCTTGAAGTAGAATTAGAGTTCTCTTTTCAACCTGAATTGAATCAAGAAAATGACGCTGATCTCCTTGAAGACAATAAAAAAGAATCAGCTGGCGACTCTCATGTTGGTTTCCTGAACTACCAGAGTGAACCCGAAAACAAAGGAGAAGCTTTTGATGGATCATATGCAGTGTTTACCAGGTCCAAAAACCAATCAGTTCAGCAGGCTAATAAAGAGAAGACAGAAGAGCAATCGCAGCCAGCAGTTACGATTGCTAAGCGTGGAACCACTCTGCCTTTTCAGTCAAAAGATCCGGTAATCCCCAAAAGGCAAATACATCAATTTCACCTTCACCTTCTACTTCAATCTCGCAAACCAGCCCACCTCCCATCCCTCCTAAAACTCAGAAAGTTGAAGTACCTTTCTCTGTACCTAGCTCAATTCAGCGATTTGACATAATCGATCATGTCAAAAAGACAAAATACAAATGTCTGAGTTCGAATATTTGTAGTCCAATTCTGATCAATTGAATAAGTTGGTCCAATATGTCAAAAACCAAACCGTCCCTGCAGGACAAAAGGCTAAAAAGGTAACTCCTGATTCTCCAAAAAACACGTCTATTCCAAATAATCTGGTCATTACTTTCCCAACTGCTCCTGGAAAAATAGAACTTTTCTATGTCTACCTGTTAATTAATTGCCACAAGCTGAGTAACTGTATTATAGATTCAGGCGCATCTGATAATGTCATGCCTGCTAAAGTAGCTGAGTCTCTTGGTCTCACATTAACTAAGACATTTGGGAGATGTTTTTCCATGGAGAACAAGCAAGTACCGTTGCTGGGGCAAATCAAAGATGCCCAATTTGCATTTGCAGCATTTCCAGACAAGAGAATCAAGATGACTGTCTTAGTCGCTGACGTTCCAACATCTTATGGCATTTTGCTTGGACGAAATTTCTGCAAGGACGTGGGAGGAGAACTAAGCATGGATCTGTCTGAGGCAAGGATCCCTGTACAAGGCGTAATGAAGAGGTTGCTCCCTGAAAAGGAAGCAAAATATGTGGTCACCTAGACATCAACTCTTGAAGCTCAAATTCTTTTTGAATCCGCAGGTATGGGAAATTATTTTCTATCTACAGATGAAGTGCATGAAACATCTAATATAATTCTTGAAAGGGTCAACTCAGAAATCAGTTCAACAAGAACATCAGAAAAACTAGTAGGCTGCAGTACAGACCAAGAAGGATCCTCCATCTCAGATGAAGGAAAGTCTAAAGAAAAATTAGTATCAGATGAGATATGGACTTTGGAATTTGATGGTAACTGTTCCTCTACTGGTTCAAGAGCTGGGATTGTTTTGATATCTCTTCAAAGAGATATGTTCCCTTCATCTTACAAATTACAGTTTAGCAACACTAACAATACAACTGAATACGAATCTCTGCTGCTTGGAATGAAGACTGCTCAAGAAAAAAGCATCAAGTTTTTTCATGCCAAAGGAGATGCTGAATTAGTGGTTTGTCAAGTGAGGAACTTATACCAAACCAAGAATGAAAGATTACGCCACTATCGTAACTTGGTTTGGGACCAAATTGAAAGCTTTGATGCTTTCAACATTTCTGCCATACCCAGAGAGTCTAATGACAGAGCCGATGCACTTGCTGTTTCAGGAACTCTCTTAGTTCTTCATTCAGATTTCAAAGAAGACAGGTATACTATTGAGCTGGTCTATAGACCAAGTGTCCCTGACAATGCTGATTATTGGCAAGTATTCAACGATGACCATCAAATTATTGCTTTCCTGGAACGAAAAAACAATTTTGAACAATTACATTTTGAAGGCAATGAATCTCAGAAGAATGAATCAGCCTCTGAATTCAGTTTAGATATAAATGAAGAATTCTTACAGCTGAAAGGAAACAAAATTTTCAAAGGCTTGGTTTCTCTTGAGACGCTGTTTGACAAGCATGATAGATTCATCAAACAACAACAAACAGACTCGAGTTTCTCTCAGGAATTCGATCAAGTGAATCTGACCACTGAAGAAAATTCCAAGATGGTTAACATTGGTAAGCGCTGCACCCTTGAAGAAAGATTCAAGTTCATCTCTTTACTCCGTCAATACATGGATGTCTTAGCATATTCTTATGAAGACTTGAAGTCTCTTAGACCAGATGAAATCTGCCATGACATTCCTCTGAAGGCCGACTCAATCCCATACAAGCAAAAATTCAGACAGTATAATCCGAAAACATCAGGTACTATTTTGTATGAGATACAAAAAATGTTAAATGCTAGAATCATCTTTCCAATCCATCATTCCACGTGGATTGCAAACATAGTGCCTGTAAGGAAGAAGAATGGCGAAATTCGATTTGTGTAGATTTCAGGAATTTGAATTAAGCATCTTTAAAAGATAATTATCCTTTGCCAATTATGGATCAAGTGCTTCAAACAGTGACAGGTTCAAAGATGTTATCAATGCTGGATGGCTTCTCAGGGTATAATCAAGTTGAAGTTGGTAAAGTAGACCAACACAAGACTGCATTCACCACACCTTGGGGTACATTTGCATATAGGAGAATGCCTTTTGTCTTAATAAATGCTGGTGCTACCTTTCAGAGAGCAATGGATCTGGGTTTCAAAGATGAGATTGGTAAATTCATAGTGGTATATCTAGACGACTTGACTGTCTTTTCAAAGCGTCGATTTGATCATGTACGTCACTTACAACAAGTGCTGGAGCGCTGCCGTCAGAATGGTATTTTTCTGAATTCCAAGAAGTTTGTTTTTGGAGTAACAGAGGGGAAACTCTTTGGACACATTGTGTCAAAAGAAGGCATAAAGATTGACTCAGACAGAGTCAAGTCTATTCAAGAGCTTAATTTGCCTACAAGTAAGAATGCTATTCATTCTTTTTTCGGAAAGGTGAATTTCTTACGGAGGTTCATCCTCGAATTTGCTGAGAAGACTAGACACATTGTGAACATGATGAAAGAGAAGACCATCTTCAGCGGGACTAAAGAAGACAAATCAACATTTCAAGATATCAAAACCGCCATTGCTCACGCCCCTACCTTGGTTTGTCCATATTACAACAAAGATTTCATCATATACAGCTATGCGTCTGAACATACTCTTTCAGCAATTCTTGTTCAACAGGACAAGGAAGGTATGGAATCTCCTATCTCTTTCATGAGTTGCCCTCTCAAAACCCATGAGATGAAGTATTCAAATGTAGAGAGACATGCTTATGCGTTGGTGAAAGCAGTCAAACATTTCCGCTTCTATATTCTGAATTCACACACTACTGCCTTAGTTCTTGACACTACAGTTAAGTCTATATTAACTCAGCAGGAGTTTGGCACGAAAAGAGGTAATTGGATTGCAAAGATCCAAGAATTTGATCTAGACATCAAGCCGACAAAGCTGGTCAGGGGTAAAGGCCTATGCCAATTAATTGCTGACAATAAGCCAGAAGACACAGCGTGAAGAAACTGAAGTGGAAAAGACACCAATAGTCCTTTTTGTCTCCACTACCAATGAGTGGTATTCAGGTATCGCTCATTTCCTTACTTATGGTGAATGCCCTTCTCATTTGTCTTACAAAGAAAGGAGGACTATCAAGTTGAAAGCTGCAAATTTTGTCCTTTGAGACAATGGCTTGTACAAGAGAAGCATAGATGGAGTATTCATTCGCTGTGTAGATAAAGAGCAACAAAGCCATCTTTTGAAATCTTTTCACAATCTGGCCTGTGGAGGACAATTTTCTGTCCCTGTGACTGCTTACAAGAATTTGTGAGCCAGGTATTACTGGCCAACTCTTTTTCAAGATGCACATAAGTGGGTGAGAAAATGTGAACTCTGTCAGCAATTTGTTGGAAGACCCAAGTTCGCTGCTATGCCTCTCAAATCAGTGATCATAGAAGAACCTTTCCAGCAATGGGGACTTGATTTTATTGGGACTATAAACCCATCTTCAAGTGCTGGACATGATTATGTCCTTATAGCAACTGACTATTTCACCAAGTGGGTAGAAACAATCCCAACTAAGCATGCTACTTCAGAAGTTGTATGCAACTTCCTCAAAGAGAATATCATTTTCAAGTTTGGAGTTCCAATCAAAATTGTTATTGACAATGCAGCGCGTTTCATCTCTCAAGAGATTACACAATTCTGTTTCCATTATGGAATTATACTTTCTCACTCTTCTGATTATTTTTCACAAGGGAATGGACACGCTGAATCCAGCAATAAGAACCTGGTAACTATCATCAAGAAGCTAGCAGATGACAATCAAAGAACATGGCATAAAGCATTAGTTGATGCTCTGTGGGTAGACAAAATCACACCAAAGAGAGCAATTGGTATGTCTCATTTTCAACTTCTTTATGGTATCAATGCTGAGATACCAATCACTTTAGAATTATCAGCCTTGAAATTGGCAAAGGCAATTGAAGATCAGACATATGAAAGCTCTCTTGATAAAAGAATCATGTGCCTGACTGAGCTGGAGGAACAGAGAACCATGGTGGTGGACAGAATTGCTGCTCATCAAAGTCTGGTAAAGAAACTCTTTGACCAGAAGGCTAGAAATCGTGATTTCCAGATTGGGGATCAAATCCTGCTGTGGGACAAAAGGAGAGAACCAAAGGGGATGCATGGAAAGTTTGACTCCCTTTGGAGAGGCCCATTTATAATTCATCAGCTTTCTGCTGAAATATCAAGATGGCACACTCTTTTCTCTGCCTCACAATGAGCAGCATTTGAAACACTTCAACTCTTGAAGTATCAGAGCATTGCATTTGTATATATGTATATTTGTACAGTTTTTAATTTTGTTTTGTTTTGTTTGTTTTCTTTTTGATGCCTTCCATTTTTGGGTAGCATGAATCCGGAGCCCAATGGTACACATGAAGACACTGGAGATTCTGGATTCTACTCCTTTCAATTCTTTTTGCAATTGACAGAAGTTCTCCAACTGGAGCTAGCGGTTGTCCCCCAAAAAATATCACTCATTTTTGGGACAACATTTGAACTATTTTGGTCCTATAGACCAAAATTGTCTCTTCCCTTTCCAAAATTTGTCCTGGGCATTCAAAATCCTCATTTTTCAAGCTTCTCAGAAATCTACGGACTCTGCAGGCCAAGTTCAACGGGCTTCATAGGTTGATTTCTACGGACTCTTTCAAGGTTAAAGAAAACTACGGACTTGGTTTCTATAAACTCTGCAGGCAGGTTCATTTCTACAGGTTCAAAGGCTTCTGTAGGCGGGTTCAACCAAAAGAATCATTTTCTAACACTTGGTCATTTTCGAGATTGGTTCAATGCCTTGGTTCAAACAAAAATCTCCATCGGCAAGCATCAGCGGCAGGTTCAACGTCTTTTGGTTCAACAGTTAGTTCATCGCTTCAGTTCAATCAAATGAACCATCGGCTTGAACCATTTTGGTTCAACGAAGAGGTTCAACCTCTTGTGGTTCAATGGAGCGGTTCATCGACTTGGTTCATTCAATTGAACCATCGGCTTGAACCATTTTGGTTCAAAGCCTTGGTTCAACGAAGAGGTTCAAAGCCTTGGTTCAATGTTCGGTTCAACCAAGCAGTTCAATGCCTTGGTTCAATAGAGTGGTTCAATAGCTTGTTTCAAAGGAGCAATCCAGTGTAAAATTTCAAAGAGCCTCTCGAAGGACAAGTGCCCTT
The DNA here is from genome assembly GCA_037957365.1 of Torreya grandis. Taxonomy (NCBI): domain Eukaryota; kingdom Viridiplantae; phylum Streptophyta; class Pinopsida; order Cupressales; family Taxaceae; genus Torreya; species Torreya grandis. The sequence goes on from JARHVA010000796.1 coordinate 3,766,845, forward strand.
GCGGAGGGCACTTGGTCGACAAAAACACCTTTCAAAAGGGTCATTTTCGAAGAAGGCCGCAAAGGTAAATTCCTTCGAAAATTTTGTTTAAGGCAAACAGTCATAATTCTTTCGGACTTTTGTCTGAAGGAATTCCTTCAGACAAAAAGTCCGAAAGAATTCAAGAACCGGCCGCGGGCACAGAAAAACTCGAAGAATTTGACAGAGGCAAAGAAATTTTTGCGGACTTTTTGTCCGCGGGAATTTGCTCGCGGAGAAAGCTCGGGTAAAATACCCGCGGGAATTGTCCGTAGGAAAGCCCGATGAATAGTCCACTAAAGAAAAAGCCGCGAGAGACTCTAAAGAAGCCCGAAGGCCATCCGAAGACCGCCCGAAGGGTAGATACCCTTGAGGGGGGCTCTTCCCGACCCAAAGCGGGTCATTTCTTAAGACCCGAAAGGGCAAGTTTAATTCGGGAAAGCGCCAAACAGAAAAGCCAAAAAGAGGACCAAGGGGTGACGCGCCCGAAGACGTCAAATTCAACACAATGAACTAGCCGTTGAAAACATAGTGACGGGCATGCGAACGTCAATTTTAAAGCTCATAAAATAGCCGTTGATCCTTTGAAATCAAAGACCCGAATGCATTCACAAGCTTTAAGGCCAAGACCAGCAGAAAGCGAGGAAGGAACAAAACAACAAATTGAATCCGGGACTCGATTCAATTAACCAGGAAAGGAGGAACGATAAAGGTAGGATCAGATCGCCAGGTGGACATTGAAAGTTGCAAACTTTCAATAGCGTCACTTATTTCTCTGCATTGATAAAATCAAATGGGTAAAACGCCCCTAAGTTCCAGCCTGTCTTCTTAACAGATTTCAATGCAACATGGTGTGTTACTATTCTCGAGTCCTTGAAATGGCTATATAAGGGACTCTTGTTATTGTAAAAGATCTCTTTTTGACAATCAGAACGAAACTCTGCCCAAATTGAAAGACACTTTTGAGACTTTGAGCTCAGTTTGTTTATCATTTTTTGTTATTGGAATAAGAAAGCAAGTGGTTTTTCAGACTTTGTGCTGTAATATCTTTGTTATTGAGGAAACTGTTCTTATGTCTTTTTCCTTAATATATTTTCTGTTCCTTTAATTCAACAAGCAGAATTAGTGACAGCAGTCAAGGTGTCTTGAAGAGTCAACTGTGGAGAGACTTTGTGCCCCCATAATTGCCTTTAGTGTGTTTTCTTTTCATTTCTGTGTAAAGAACCTTGGGGCGACTTTGTGCCCTCATTGTCCTTCGTATCTTACACTTGAGCAATTCAGGCGTAGACTTTGTGTTGCATCTCGATTTGCTGGTTATTACATCTTTTGTTACATTTTGCTGTTACTACCTGGAGTATTCTTGTGACTTGCTGAATAGTACTTCTGAAAGAAGAGTGCTTTCTGTCATTTTCCTTGAGTTTCTCCTTTGATTCACACACATCATCTCTGAAAAAAGAGAGATGGATGGTTTGTCCTACCCTTGAGTATTATTTTCTGTTTATATATATATATATATATATATATATATATATAGCCTATCTATAGGGAACCTCCCCTTGATGAGAGGAGAGATCAGTCCCCTTCTGATGTGGTAAACCTACACATTTGGACGACTAATCTTCCTACTTTGGTTGATCAGACCTATTTTATTTATCAGTACGCTGATCGACAAAATATTCAACCAACAATATTGACTTTTGTTTTTGATATCTCATCACATCTAGGGTCAAGAGTACAAAATATATTTAAATAAAAAACACACACTGAAATGCAAGTCTCTGAGATGAATACTTGTCTCCAAGACGAATATTTGTCTCTGAGACACGTCCCTGGTGGGAGACAAGTCTCCTTGCAACACTGTTCATTTGGCTACTAAGTTATGTTCACTCTTCCGAATATAAACCCACTAAACTTCCCTCAAATTACTGTAAATAGAGGGTAGGGTATGGGCATTGGAACAAGAGAGCTTGGAGTCATCTCTCTACCTTGTCAAGACATAATCTTCAAGGAGATTTGTTGTATTGTAAGTTCTAGCTTTTATTTTAATAAAGCTTTCTTATTGATATTTGCTACTGGTGCGTCCAAGTGTGAGGTTATCTATATCCAAGTGTTCTGGGCTTGTTATAGCTACAAAATTTAATGTTTGTCAATCAAATACAACATTTGTGTCAATTACAGCCAATATCAGCCTCATAATAATAACCTTTGCATAACTATCATATTATTAATACATAGAAAACTTCAGGTAAACTACATATAACTTGCAAAATCTGCTTTAGGCTAAAATTATAAAATTTGCAGTCAAACTTGATCAGATGACAGTTTGATCACTGTTTGACAAGCTCTCTAACAAGAGAAAATGCTTTTCAAGACTGTTACATTGTAAATCACTTGCATTTGAATTGCAAGAAAATCTTGAATGTCATGGGTTGAAGCAATGAGGCGGAGAGGAAACAATTTTAGAAGAAAATGTGTCCGAAGCTTGGCCTATGCATGTTCCCATATGCCACTATTCTGTAGAAATTAAAACATAGGAAGTCTTCTTGATGTCGGTGAGCTAAGCTAGTCTTTGAGATAAGGCCCAGAACAAGCAACTTTGAGAAAAGAAAATGGTATCTAAGAAGGTGAGATGCAATGGAGAGAGCTTTTGTATTATCTTCAAAATGCCCATCACAAGTGCCTGAGTTGTATGAAACATCAGAGGCTGAAGTTCAACTTTTTTGTGATTATAAACATAGATTTGTTTTACGTTAATAGTGTAAAGATGAAAACACGGCAGTTCGATGGCCTCTACTCCTGCTATTTTTTTGCACCTATGCGCTCCTGCTTCTAATTATCCTGGTACGGTGGCAGGGGCTGTGACGTCATCTTCTGTGGCCTGTTCCTCTTGCACTTTGTGTAATGTCCCCTTTAGGGCAGAATTAGGACCAAAGGGGTTTCCCAACAAACCCTAACAATACATACAAATTTCTGAATTTCTTTTCAAACCCTAAGCACATGAAAATTGCAGAATTCTTAAAGTGCCAATTTAGGGCATGAAAACAATATTTAATTCCTCAAATAATTACAAAAATTAGGAAATATTACAGCCAATCATTATCTATTCAAATCCGGTTTTTAGCCCAATTATATGGCTAGAAAATATAATAAAAAATACCAAAATGTTTTGTGTCCTTCGAACAACAATTAGGTTGGAAATCAGCCTTGGAAGTGCTATGTCCAACCCAAGAGGGTGTTCGCTGCCCTCCAAGGATGCTTGCTGCCCACCCTAGGTCATTCGCTGCCCTTCTAGGGCTCTCCAACCAAGTCGTCAACCCTCAAAACCTGTTCGCCACACACATTGAAGCTCCTGCTGCGCTGAACCCAAAATTGGTGTTTACACACCTCAAAATGACCACTGATGCCCGATACAACCTCAGTCTCAAGGCTGCCCAAAGGAAGATTAAGGGTTTTCTTCCTTATCTTCAAGTTTTCAGTGAAGGTTGACATTTTCAATGGAGAAAGCTAAGTGTTTTGTGCTCAAACTCAAAAACATAACGTGAGTCTTCAAAATGAACCTCCTTCCCCTTTTTATATCATGTCCTTCCAATATTCTTTCTAAATTAAGGACCAACTTATATCAAATTAAAGGAGTCCCCTTCTTTATTACAAATCAAAATAGAAAGGAGTTGCCGACATATTCACTTTTGCCAACTAAGACATATTATTACTTTTATTTAAAGTATTTAAAAATACTTTTTATTTTAATAATAATGTAATTTTATTTTTATAAAAGGGGACATTACAGTTTGCTTCTGCTTCCATTGTACAAAGGTGCGGTTAGTCCTTCCAAAGCGGCCTGTTCCTTTTCTGATGTCAGTGAGAAAGGGAGGAAAGAACGATGACAAGGTTTGGAAGATGTGAAAGAGTATGACATAGAGAAAATATGGCAGGAGGTAGCGAGCAGGGGAGATAATGGGAATAATTTCGTGCTTTCAATGTATGAATTGCCAGTATTGGTGATTGGTATCATTTAGCTATTTTCTATCTCTTCATGTAGTTATCAGGCCCCTGTTAGACTGATTACCTAAAAGCACATTGCTCTTTGTGCTTTGTCCTCTTTTATTTTCTTGAAATAAAGTGTGTTGTCTGGGTTCACTCTTGATTAAAGTTGTGGTCTTATATGTGAGTACCGTTATTTTATTTAAATAAAATGTCTGGTTTTGATTCAGTTTATATTAAGAAAAAAATCTGGATCCTAGCTGTATTGTTTCTTACATTTTACTGCCTTCTTGCAACTTGTGTATAATAGGAATAAAGACACCTGTAAGAAATCTGCAGCAGTCCTGAAATGATCCTTGTTGCTTTATGAACATTGAAGCTCTCACGATCTCAATATTTTTTCTGTTATAAATTTTTGCAGAGAACATGCCCCTTCCATAATCTTTATGGATGAGATTGACAGTATAGGGTCTACTCGAATGGAGTCCGGGTCTGGCAATGGCGATAGTGAAGTGCAGAGAACTATGCTTGAGCTGCTTAATCAGCTTGACGGGTTTGAAGCATCTAACAAAATTAAGGTATTACTTCCAATGCTGATATAAATATAGTGTTCCTTATTGATACCGCTGAAAATAATTCCGTGCATGGTAATTCCTGGGTATGTATAATAGGTAGCTGATAGATTTTGGTCAGTGCAAGCCAAAGCGCGATTGCTTACTGAAAACAATGTGTGTGTGGCTTTCTGTTTATGAATCTACCTATCTATATAGAATTGTTTGGTGGAGACTCATGTTTTTAGATTGTTTGGTTTAGATTGTCTTTTAGTTTTACCTGTTCACTGTTTTTAATTTTCAACCTTAAATTTTGTTTCATGCCAATTTACTTGTTCTTTTTTTTGGTAACAGCTCTGAATGTTTTAACTTGATAGATTTGTATTGGCTAATATTCAATGCTGATTTACTTGTTTATTCTGTGTGTATCACTTGTGCATGATTTACTTTGACAAATTCACACACAATAACCTATGCCTTGCAGGTGGAGATGTTTTTCTTTGATTTGTATTTTTGTGTTGATATTGATGCACATTGCTTTGCAGCTCTAGCTGAATTAAGACATAAATCCACTAGTTGTCATGCTTCATTAATATTTTGTCCTTTGGTTAACAGGTTCTGATGGCTACCAATCGGATAGATATTCTTGATCAAGCTCTTCTTCGACCTGGTCGGATTGACAGGAAAATTGAGTTTCCCAATCCCAATGAAGAGGTATGCTCTGCCCTATTTTCAACAATCTTGTAAAAATAAATAAACAGAAAATTCAGTAACAGTAAAGTGATTTGAAAAATTGTAATATGCATTGGGTTGAGGGGGTTCGTAATATGATTATTTGTTTTTAGCAAGATTGTCCTGCAAGGTGGTATCTTCGTGTATGGTGATAAACACTAACCCATAAACAAAATGGACGGGGGCATTTAAGGTAAGATGATAAACATTTATTGGATTAAGTTTGCTGTATGTTCTAACTGTCAAAGTTTGTGTTCGGTTCTCGTATCGTTGGATAGGGCAGTATTGATAATGATCCTTTCTATCTTCGTAAATTCCTTGAGCAGCCCAATGAGGAAGAGTTTGATGGAATTCTCACTACTAAAGATATTTGCCTAAAATAGTAGAGCACTTCCGTGCCTAACAGTGAAGTTAATGGATCTTTTCATGTTTCAAGTCATGAACTTGTGCTTTCAGTTCCTAAGGGAATGAATGTCTGAATTCCAGTTTCCAAAGCATATTGCTCTCCACATTTAGTGAACCTATTCTACAGTACATTCCTTTAGAGTTTTGTGCATACTTCTGAATTTTAGATGTTTGATCTTTAGAACTTGGTTCCCCTGCTAACCAAAAACTAGTGTCAGGTATCCTTTACAGTTATTATCGTCAAGCATCTGGTGATTGAGATGACGACTAAATTAAATCGAACCTTTTAAATGCTTGAGTTTTGAGGAATTCCTTCCTGCCAAGCAACAGGTTGTGAGGGTTTTTATGATGGGAATTATGTTTGGGCTTTTTAAAATGTAACGGTTGGACCTGTTAGGATTGACCAGGATTACCAGGAAAAAATGCTTGAAGAATTGTTGTCTGGGTCTTAATCAATGCTTACTGTTGAAGAGAGCATCCTTATACAAATAAATTAATTACAGGAGTTTTGTGTTATAACATATTTGCTGCAGAAAATTGAGTTCTGTTAGAGATGTTCTTGATTTTAGCCAGAGGCTCTCAAATAGGCATATTTTTAATCCACTGTAGTGCTTGTTATATATTACAGTCTCGTTGGGACATTTTGAAAATCCATTCAAGACGAATGAACCTGATGCGCGGCATTGATCTGAAGAAAATTGCTGAGAAAATGAATGGTGCTTCAGGTGCCGAGCTTAAGGTAAACTAGTTCTTTATCTGTATTTATACAGCAGGTAGATTGTGTTTGCTGTTTTGTGGTTTAGGTTCCAACTATTATATGTTTTGCATTTGGGCAGGCTGTATGCACAGAAGCAGGAATGTTTGCGTTACGAGAAAGACGAGTCCATGTGACGCAGGAGGATTTTGAAATGGCTGTGGCCAAAGTTATGAAAAAGGAAACAGAGAAAAACATGTCTTTAAGAAAATTATGGAAATGAGGGGGGGAAGGATAAGAGGGTGTACATGTCTGTAGCCACTGCAATAGTTCAAATCTGCACCTATTGATTCCATATTTCAAGCTACTATTTTATTTAATTGTGGATCTTTGAGCATGCACAAGCTAATATATTACTCTCAGGCAACATGGAAATAAATGGATAGTTTAGGAGTAACGTAAACATAGTCCTTTTGGAAGGGATTCTGTGTTGCTAGGGAATGTATTTGTTGAGCTATTTAAGGAGCTTTCCATGCAAAAAATCATTTTTTTAAATTGCCAATATAAAAAACATTTTCCAGTGTCATACTTTTCATGGATATCATATTTGGTATATTTATGCTGTTAAGGTGGTCTTGCTATGAGAAATTTGAAAATAAAATTTAATTAATTTATCAAATCCACCAACATTCTAGAATCCTATGGAACAAAATCATCACGTCAGTATTGAAACGATATTTTGGACTTCAAAATTTTACTTAGTTGCAGCCTTGATAGAATTTTAATGTCTTTTGTATGAGTTTGGAGTACCCATTCAAAAGCGGTCCATGTGTATGTGGTTTGGAATGACGTTGCGACAATTTTTTGACCGTTGGATTGCTGAGTAATAGATGTCTAATCAGGGGGGTTGTAGTAGTTAGGGTGAGACAGCCAGTCAGTATTGAACTGGATGAAATTGAGGTCAATTTTGTCGCTTTTCTTGCCCTGCTTTAGGGTTTACTTGCCATCAAGAAGGTATAATAATATTTTTTATTTGTATTGATTTAAACATATGATGTGTTGCTGTTGTGGCTATGGATGTGCCTTGGTCTCAATTTTTTATTTCCCTCGATCCATTTTTAAGAAGGGATGTTCAAAAACTTTGCCAATTTTCAATCAAGTGAGCCTCTCAAGGTATCAAGTGTGTAAATTTATCTTTTTAGATATGTAATGAAGCAATAGAAGATATCGATAGCTTCTTCAGACACTCGAAATACCAAGAATTTATGTGAAATTAAATAGAAAATTCAATGCATTTTCCATTTTTTTTGTGATAAAGTAGTATGATGTATTTTTTCAGTCTGCGTTTAAAAATTTAAACCCTTGTGTGCCTTTTATATGTTCCAAGAAAGCTATATAAAATTTGATCCTGGCTTTTTAGGTATAAAAATTTAAATTTAAATTTTAGATGCAAATATTACCATTAAAATCAATTTATCAGAGTTTGCAGTTTAGGAGCGCAGAGTGCATCAGCAGCTTTGACATTTCCATGTCTCTCATATGAAGGTAGTGTTTTCAACCCGGAGCTGCGCTTTGAATCGAAGACGTGCACGAAATGGTTAATCCTCTATCCGGTTGAAACAATGGGATCTTCTCATGAGGGTGGGTGCCTCAATGGTGAGAAAAACTTTCAGAGAACGCTGGTTTCTATAAGATGTATCAATGAAGATCTCTACTCTGCACTGCGGACTACCATGGAAAAAAGAGAAAAAAACTTGAAGGGGAAATCTTACTTAATGATAGTGATACAACAAAACGTTGATCTACTCTACTTAGAACCCTGAACATTGAATCAAACAAGGGAAAATGAAGACATTTGATTTCAATTGATCACTATGCATAAAAATTTCATGAAAAGCTTCGATCCAATGACCAAAATAGGAGGGGAAATGATGGAAGTCTGATACAAAACACTTTGCAGCCACCTAACATCTACTTACAACATCAGTAAAAGACATAAAAAACACTAAACATGCCTTGCATAATATGATAAGCTAGCAACGAGGTGCGAATTAGAATTTGGAAAGGGAAAGAAATTTATCACATATGCAAATTGCTGAATGAATATACACTATGTCAACACTTGAAATTTGAAAGAACAGTTCTATTGATTGAAGAGGTTACACAACTCATCAATTGCAGAGTCTGGGTTTTCTAAGAGAGATGAATAAATATAACGCTGAAAAACCATTAATATAAAGAATTACAAAAGTCAAGAGATTGACGTTGAAAAATAGAAGAGGAAGATCAACTTAGATTAACTCAAGACCAACTTTGCCTTCCAATAAAATATATTCTCTTTGTCTTTGCATGAAGCTCCTTGGCGTTAGAGGAAGTGGACGGTGGGCTCATCTTGCGCTGCTCTCACACATGCATGAAATCCATGTCCATCTTAAAAAATAGGGCTCTTCTTGAGTTGTTTGAATCGTTGAGTTGGACGAAGAGATTATTCTCCTTTGCATGGAAAACTCCTAGTAGATGTGGCGTTTAACAATTAGTCAATTCTAAATTTAGAACAGTCAACTCAACGTCCGAATTTGGAACTCCAATTAAACTGTTGGAACGTTACAAGTTTGAGACGGACGAAAGTGCTTGCATGGAAAACTATCTCGCTGAATGAGAGATAAATTCAAGTTGAATTTATTTCCTGGCTATCTATTTTCTATATCTGTTTCTGTGCATGCGTTGCTCTTGGGTTTATTCTCGCGGACTTGTCTTTCTTCATGCAATTGTCTTGGCTTATGCCTTCTCACTTTCCCACAGAATTTTGTGTCTCCGAAGCTTTTCCTTATGGACCCTTCTTCCAAAAACTATTTGAAGTCCCTGTGTCTTTCCAAGTCCCTTTTTCAAATTTTTTGTGAAGGTCCATTCCATTAGATTTCTTTCGGACTTTATGAAACTGTCTTCTCAGATTTGTTCCTTCCAAGCCCTTCAAACTTTTCCCTTGGTCTATTCCCTTCGGATATTTCCTTGGTCTTGGATTTTTCTTCGGATCTTTTGTTAGTCCACTTTCCCACGGACAGTTTGCCCTTCTCTGCCTTCGGACTTCGCTTTTCAGACAAAAAGTCTGAGACTTTATCCTTGGGCCTTTCTTTTCCTTCGGCTTTATTTCCCTTTGATTTTCTTAGAGTTTTTCCCGCGGGCTTTGTGTCCTTCGAATTTCTACAGACTTTTGTTTTCTCACTTTTTCACGGCTTAATCTTTTGGACAAAAAGTCCAAAGGAATTCCTTCGGACTTTTGTTCGAGGATATCCTTCATTTGAATTTCTCTTTTACCTTTGGTGACTTCTTTCTATCGGGTTTTTCTTTGTAAATTCTCTGAATTTTTTCGAACTTTTTGTCCGAAGGAATTTCGTAGGACAAAAATTCCGAAAGAATTAGTCCTTTGTCTTTGTCTTACCACTGGCAGAATGCCTTTCAAAAAAATTGCAATGGTCTTGCCACCGACCAAGAGCCCTCCGCAAGGGCTTGTGTCCTTCCTCTGTGCCCTTCGGGAAAGTTGGAAAGGTAGTGTCACCGATCAAGTGCCCTTCGCAAGGGCTTGTGTCCTTCCTCTGTGCCCTTCGGGAAAGTTGGAAAGGTCCTGTCACCGACTAAGTGCCCTCTGTAAGGGATTCTATCCTTCCTCTGTGGCTTTTCAAAAAAATTGTAAGGCAGGCGAGATTTTTGTAGGGAACCCGGGTTTTTGTAGGTGTCCTTATTCCTTCGGACTTTATGTTTCGTTGACTTCTCTCTCGGATTTTTCGGCTCCTCCTTGGTCTTTATTCTTGGCTGATTTTCCGCGGACTTATTGCAAAGCTCATTCCTTCGGATTCCTGTAGAGAACTTTTTCCAAAAGATAACATACCCTTCGGATTTCCTGTAGAGAACTTTTTCCAAAAGATAACATACCCTTCGGATTTCTTGAGTGTCCCTTCAAAATTTTGCAACGGTCCTTTGAACTTTTCCGAAGCTATGTGAAATCAAGCCTTCTTTGTCTGAAGGAAACCCTATTGTAGCCAAGGCCTTTGCAAATGAGTATTTCAATTGGTCTACATCTACCCAAATGTATTCTTTCTTCCTTGGCTAGAGACATGAACTTTCTGAATGGCAAGAGACAATCTGACCTGTGGAAGAATTGTCAACATGAGAGCAGAGTGCATCAACAGCGTTGACATTCCCATGTCTCTCATATGAAGGTAGTCTTCATCAATGTCGATACTTTTTTATTATGTTGCAATCAAGAATAGTGTCAAATGAACAAACCCTTTTTCCCTGTAGCAAGTGGACCAATGTTATCCCAAATCACGTTATATCTAAAATTGAAGACAACTGAGACTGCTTATTTCTCAAAATGGCACAAATTATATCTCATCATAAACCAACATCATTAATGACGTTCTCAAAACATCAAAGAGTTTTAAAAATAAGGTTCAAATAACAAGAGCTATTTGTTTTATAGACCAATACAACAAAAATAAGCTTACATGTATTTTATCAAACACTGACAAATTTACAGGGTTTAGAAGCTTACTTTTGGGTTCACAATGTGTGTGAAACTTTCTTGATTCAACATCATGGTAAAAAATCCACAGGTTTTAAAGTCTCACTTTTGGGTTTACGACGTGTCTGCAACTTTTTGATTCATCATCACGCTCAAAAGCTTAAAAATCTTCTCTTGGGTTCACGACGTGTTTGAAACTTTCTTGATTCATCATCATGGTAAAAAAACCACCTCAAATCAGCTCTTAGAGTTCTTTGGAACTTTGTTAGATGCTATATCCTTAGGTTTATATGCTCCCAATTTCTTTTCTTGTAGAGCCCTATCAAATTGGTACGGTTTTAGTGTCGTACCGGTGATTAATTCTCCCAGTGTTGTGATCTTGCATTGTCACTTTCTAGTGTAGGGAATCGATAAAAAAGAACCCTTGCAAAAGTTATCCAAGCAAGAACTAATGAAACCAATAAAAAAATAATTTCATTTTTTTAACGTATAATCTATTTGATTAATGTTTTTCCATCATGATCTATAGAGGCTACGAATGATGCATCAAAAATCCTTGTTTTCTATTCAATCTTGTAGTCCTTGATGGTTTTGAATCCTTGGGTTAATTTGAATTCTTCTTGATTAGCATTCAAATTCGTTTTTCAAATTTAATACGTCATTGGAGTTGAAGCACAATGAAAATATAACATAGAAGATCACACAAGATTGCTTCACATGGCAACATCTCGTTGCATTGAACCAAAATGCTAGAGCAACCAAGGGTAAATCATTCTGTGGGATGAGGTCATGAGATCCTGACATGTTGAGACTGAGCATAGGAGAGTTCATAAATGTGAGTGTTTTATCACATTAAAATCACACAGAACAAATAGAAAAGAACACTGAGACGAGGCTACTTGGTGACATCTTGTTTCACGGAGCTCTTTGTTAAAAGTTAAAACTAATGATCAACAATAAGCACCCTTCGTGAACCAAGTTCACAAGATCAATACGTGTTTCAATCTTGTGGTACACAAAGATAAAAAACATAGATGAAAGCTGAAATGAAACACGGGGAAATTTTTTACGAGCTATCGAGACTTCTGAAATCCTCGTTACATAGAAAAATAAAACTTGGGGCAAAGGAATAAAATAGAGCTTGAGCAAGATGTCACAAGATGATGACAAGTGGTAGGATCTTGTATCATGGAGCATAGAGGAACAAGGTCAAAGAAAAAACAAAACCAAAAGGATCTCTCGAAAAGGTGACAAGTGGCAAGATCTCGGTTCACACTTCATTTGAAAATAGAGGTAACAATAAACAAACCCCAAGTAGATTTCACGAGTGAGTGACCCCTGTCACAATCTCATATCATAAATTAAATATGAAAAACAAATGCAGAGAATGAACATGTTCGAAGATCTTAGGAGGATCCACCACGTGGCCTTGAGAAACCAAAGAAAAATTTTTAGAGAAATTTGAGATGCCAAAAGAATATAGAGGGCTTAAGAGTTTTCATAGGGTTTCCATCATTTCACTTTGCCTATAAAATCTTGCGAAACCTCGTATAAACTTGACAAACCCAAACCTTAATAAAATACCTTAAGTTGTTCCCAACAAATTTACAACCCAATTATTAAAATTGTGAAACTACAAACTTAACAAACCCAAAACTTAATAAAACATCTTAAATTGTTCCCAACAAATTTACAACCCAATTATTAAAATTATGAATCTATTTTTGGATGATGTGGGATAACCATTCCATACTAAGCACTCTTCTACATTAGACACCTTAGGTAGGTGAAAATGTGAGCTCCTGCTCACTAAATTGGATTGAAATCCACCAAACTGTGACTATAACAACCAACCTTAGATTTAACCAAGTAAAATATTCAACTATTCTATTATGTAATATTATTGTACATTATATTTATTTATTTTAAATGTAGAGTTATTTTCGTCTTATTGTAGAAGGTGAATAATCAGGGATGAAATGAACAGCCACTTAGTGGCCTATTTATTTGTTCTCTATCCTTTTTCATGAATGAAATACAAGTGTAGTTTGTACCATATTTTTAATTCCCACAGCCCACTTACCTGGCCTGACATTGGTATCAAAGATGCGGCCTATTCATTTATTTTTCTTAGTTCTCCATTCTTATTTTCAGTTGTTTCATTCCCAACTATTCACACAATTCTTTCATACTTACATCCTTCTTTCTAGCTGTACAACCTACAGAAAATTGGTGAATGATAAACAAAAATGGCGTCTTGTTGCTATGTTGGAGTGGAGAGCTGCATTTTTATTCATTGGTGTTTAAGACCTGTGTTGTTCTGCCCTATTGTGCCATTCTATACGCTGCATATTCAATGAAAAGTCTACCACATTGATTTTAGACCCGCGTTTGGCATTTTGGACATGTCAAACCTACATTTCATTCGATTTGGTGGCGTTTTGGACCTGTGTTTCATCCAATTTGGTGGCATTTAACCTGCCAGACCTATGTTTCATCCTATATGGTGGCATTTTTACTTGCCAACCCTTTGTTTCATTATATTTGGAGGTGTTTTAACCACTGCATCAACGTTAGAGGCATCAAGATGTCAAAGTTCCTTGTTGGATTGCAGGTTGGAGGTCTGAGTTGGCTGCATAATATTAATTTCCTCTCAAACATTCTCTTCCACGTTGCCCTTCACCTACATGGTGGACAAAGCTAAGTTTCATTAATTTTATTTTAGAAAAAATATATATTTTATGTTTTAATTTGAAAACAAAAAAGCATATTATTTTTGGAGAATAAATTAGAGTTTTTTTAATTTTTGACTTATTAAAATAGTAAATACAAGGACTACTCGCTAAACAGGGGTCAAAATCATTTTTACATACTATCTAAGTGTTACATATCATTCTACTCTCATATGTTTTAACGTCTTTTTCATATACTACCGATTATATAGAAAGGATGAGCTTCTTCTACGTACCATCAGATATACAAGAAAAGATAAGTATATTGATAGGTTTGATATGTCGGTTTGATTGTATATAAAAAATGAAACATTTTGAAGTAATAAAAAACCAATCCATCACCTTTCATAGAAAAAATATATTTAATAAAAAAATTTGTTAACCCAACACTAATTGGGAATGACCCTTGGTTATAATGGTCAAAATAGATGGAGAACACTTTCATCTTCAATGATTTCTGATTCGAGAAGTGCAACAGGGATGCAAAATAAGTTAAACTAAAGGAAGCAAATGAATTAAACTATTAGAAGCACAAGAATTTCAAAGCATTAACCTTGATAAGGGTCTCAATTGATGGAGAAGTTTCTCATCATATACAAAGGTGCAACACTCCATGGAAAGCAATACAAAAGTTGAAATACTTGTATGATTCTCATTCATAATTAGAGTTCATATAATTGTAATTGAATTATTCAACTTTGAGATGAAAAATTATGATGTGATGAGTTTGGTCTTAGAATTTATAGCAATCAAGCATGATGTTGATGCTACTTGTGTAAAAATTGATATATACATGACTACATTCATAAAAAAATTTCTTCCCACATATTCAGTGTATTTAGAGTCTTTGCAAGCAAACAATCAATTGAAAACTCACATTTGATCAATTGGTTCAAAAGATGGCCGAATTTAAAAAAAATAAAAAAAATATTGTGGCCGAATTTAAAAAAAAATAAAATAAATATTGACACCACAAGTGAAAGCATTTGCTATGCTTATCAAAAGAAAAATTCTTCTAAGACTTCTTCCAATAAGTCCTCATCTGCGAAAAATGAAGGCGAAGAAGAAAATAAGGGACGAGAAGCGCAAAATGATAAAAACAATGTGCACTATCAAAAACAAAATAATAGACAATTTGTTTTGCAAACGTTGTGGTGGAAACGAGAGCCATGAGGCTTATGAATGCAAAACATCATGTTAGGAACCCATGTCCTACCCTTCTCTTTGCATTATTAGTGTATTAGTTGCTATGGACACATATACTTTGTAAGTAATTCCTTAAGCATATTTGAATTATCTCACATACATGAGAAGTAGTTGTTAGAATAGATTTAGTATTTAAATAGGCGTTGAGGCCCAATTAAGACACCTAAAAATATTATTGTATTGAGCTTGTTCAAAGGAGGTTGCCCCCTCGAAATGGTCTGCAATCTAAAGGTTATTTTCTAAAGTTCATTTCATTGTTCATTTATTTTTTGTAGTTCGTAAATCTATGTAGAAGGATCCTCACATCTGGTATCAAAACACTTTTTCGAGATGTAGGTAGATTTTAGATTTTTTTTTAGCAGTAGTTTTTCAAGAGCTGTGTCATTTATGAAAATATTTTTTCTTACCTCTATTTTCTACATATTCATTACATAATCAAATAAGTGTAAATACCTCTCTATATAATTGTGGGAAGTACTTGAGAATAAAACTTAAAATTCATTGTGAGGAGTACCACAGGACTCGCGAAGTAACTAAGAGAGGCCCTGTCAGTGAAGTGCAATGGCCCCATCCTAATTGACTAGTTTTTATCCGTGAAGTAAACCAAGAGCTGTCATTTAAGAGTAAACCATGGACAAAATTTTTCTAGAGCAATACCCATTCATATAGCACTGGTGGCCAAAGAGACTCTTTAAAACCCTAAGATAGTAGACTTGGGGTCTATATCCAACACAATAGTTTCAAAAGACCAATAGCAAGGTGATCATAGTTGAAAACAGTTAGTAGTTGCACAATTGCAAACAGGTTTTTGGTAGAGGCAACCAAGTGGTAATTAGTTTTTCAAGAGTAAAAAAATTTCATTTTTTGTCATATCTCTCCCTCTATAGTTTCGTTAACTCTCAAAATTTCTTGGAACACTCAAAATTCCATTCTGCACCTTTTTGTCCTTGAGGGTCCATATCCAAATTCCACTTCTATTAGCCAAAAATATTAATTTTTATATTTTTCGGATTTTGCCATAACTTCTTTAGTTTTTTTCCTCTTGCTTGGAAACTTTTCTACAATATTCCTTTCCCTTTTATGCTTCTCTATCCCTCTTGGAAAAATTTTCTACTTTTTCCATTACGATTCTAAAATTACTATTGCTTTCATCAATCATAATTAGGAGGTACAAAAAAACTAGTAAAAATACATTTACTCCTTTTGATTGAGCTCAAATTAAATTTTTTCCTTACTGACTGTGTCTGGAACACGATTTTCTATCCCTCACAAAAAAAAATACTAGTTATAGTAGCCACCCGTGCAAACACAATGATCATGGAGGAAGAAATTGCAGCATTGAAATCCCAAGTCACTGAGTTAACTGATATGATGCATGGAGTGAATCAACAAAATAGCCTTTTGTTCAACAAATTATAAGTCTTTTTTAGAGAATAGTTTCTCCTCCCCACACATCACATGGACCCAAGCTGGAATTTCTAAGGTTCAATGGTATAGATCTTAAAGGATGGATATATTGAGTCGAGCAATTCTTCAACCTTCACAATTCTTATTCTGTCAACAAAGTCCTAATTTTTTCCTTCCACTTGGAACAAGAAGCAATCCAATGATACCATTGGTATCTCAAGTTGAATGATGAACTTGATTGAAAAACCTTTACATCAATACTTTTAGAAAAAGTTTGGTCCCTTAGCAATCGAGGACTTTGCAGGAGCTCTCATCAAACTCCACTAGATAGGCACTGTTAGTGATTATCAGATTAAATTTGAGAAACTAACTAATCACACTAAAGGGTTATCAAATAAGTTTTTCAAGATTTATTTTATTAGTGGCCTCAAAGAGCCAATCCGCTTAGAGGTGAAAATGTTTTGTCCCAAAAACATGATGGATGCCTTAGGCCTGGCAAGTTAACAAAAGATAAACTCTTAGCACAATGTCGAGCTCCCACTTTCCCATACGTAAAGAACACATCGAACCAACAATGACCACAACCACATTGGTTAAGCACCAGACTAAGATAGAGATGTGAGATTTCAAGGAGAGAATTAGTTATAATTGTGATGACAAAGAGGTTAAGGGTCACGTTACACAAAAACTCTATTTGCTAGATGTGAAATCACCACCAGCATAGGATAGTGACCCTGATATCCAAGAATTATAGGATACTCAAGTAGAACAAAACCCTTCAGAGGATTCAATGGCTCAGGAGACTCAACCCAAGATCTCTCTACATGCACTAGTAGTTGTTACCACCCCTCAAACCATGAAGGTCAAAGGGTTATTTACAAAAATCCCTCTCACAATCCTCATTAAATATGTTAGCACTCATAGTTTTATCGTTCCTTGCATTTCCAATCAAGTAGATTGCTTTGTACACCTTTGTTCTAGATTTGAATGCATGATTGCTAATGGGGGAACATTTACATGTAAATATAAGTGTCAAAATATGTGTATCAAGATAGGCAATTACACTCTTCACTCATATATGTTTTCCCTACCCTTAGGAGGATGTGATATGGTCTTAGGGGCATAGTGGCTCCACACATTGGGACCTATTCTATGGGGCTTCTATCAGCTTTGGATGCAGATCATAGATAGTGTCTAGAAACACACCTTAAAAGGGTTATTGCCTGGATTGACTTACATCATTAGTTCCCATCACATGGAATTTTTTTTCAAAAAATACTCACATGGAGTCAATGCCTAGTTGCACTCCATCCAATTCCAACTCACCATTGATGCTAACTACCTTGATGATTTACAAGCCATATTTGAAAAGCATTCAGCCATTTTTATAGAGCCAATAAGTTTGCCCCCTTCACGCCCTAAATATCATCGTATTCCACTCCTTCCAAGAAACATCCCACCCAACATTCAAAAATAATGCTACCCCCATCTGTAAAAGACTAATATTGAGTAGCTTGTATGGGAAATCTTCATGTCCATGGTTATTCACCTCAACACTAACCTATACTCCTCCCCAGTGCTTCTTATCCACAAAAATGATGGGTCATGATGCCTCTACATTGATTTCCATGCCAATAACCACATCACTATCAAAGATAAATTCTCAATTCCAATCATCGATGAACTTCTTGAAGAGCTCTATGGGGCAAAAGTTTTTTCCAAATTGGATCTTTGTTCAAGCTATCATCAGATCTGTGTGCATGCTAATGACATTCTAAAGACATCATTCCACACACATGATGGTCACTATGAATTCTTGGTCATGCCATTTGGACTTACAAATTCCCCTTCAACATTTTAGGCACTAATAAATAAAATATTTGGTCTTTTCTCTGTCAATTTACTTTGGTTTTCTTAGATGATATTTTAATCTATAACCGCACATGGGCTGAGCATCTCCAACATATTGACAGGGTAATTACAACTTCTAGAAGACAAACAATTATGTGCCAAACAGTCCAAGTGTTCCTTCAGTCAAGAAGAATTTAAATATCTATGTCACATTGTTTCAACTGATGGGGTCCATATGGATCCAAAAAAAATCAGTGTCATGTAGCATTGGCCTTAGCCAACAATCCTCAAGAGCTTTCATGGCTTCATATGCCTTATAAGATACTACCACAAGTTCATCAAGGACTATGGAAAGATCACAATTCTGTTGTCTTCCTTATTGAATAAGGATGCATTCATATGAGATGTCATAACTGACCAAGTATTCATGACATTAAAACATGTTATGTGTAACACACTCATTTTGGCCATGACAAACTTCACCAAAACTTTCACCATCAAAAGTGATGCCTATGAAAATGGTTTGCATGCTATTCTTTCCCAAGAGGGTCATCCCATTGCTTTCACTAGCAAAGCCCTTTCTGGATGAAATTTGGCTTTATCTACATACAAAAAAGAAAGGATGGCAATTCTACATGCAGTAAAAAAATGGTGGTCATACTTACTTGGAATCATTTTTGCATCAAAATCGATCACTAGAGTTTGAAATATTTTTTAGAACAACGG
Source organism: Torreya grandis (assembly GCA_037957365.1). Taxonomy (NCBI): domain Eukaryota; kingdom Viridiplantae; phylum Streptophyta; class Pinopsida; order Cupressales; family Taxaceae; genus Torreya; species Torreya grandis. The sequence goes on from JARHVA010000796.1 coordinate 3,785,670, forward strand.
GTCTCATCACCGAAACAATAGAAATGGGTCAATAAACTCATGGGCTATGATTATGAGATCACTTATAATAAGGGTAAATATAATGTCATGGCGAATTCTCTCTCATGCACATTCAAGGACTAGACTTCCCTTTTTGTCATATCTGTGCCCATTCCAAACTGGTTAGAACATGTACATCAAAGGTATGAAAATGATCTCTTCTTACACCACCACATTCAATAATTGGACATTACCCCCTCTGTAGTACCACATTATTCATGAGATGGTGCTTATTTGCAATACAAGGGCCATCTGATGCTTCCCCATATCACAGACCTTCATTAGGTTGTATTCTATGAATTTCATGCTTCTCCATCAACATGGCACTCATGATTTCTCAAAACATATGAGTGGGCACATTGAAACTTCTTTTGGAGGGGATGAAAGGGGAAATTAAATAGATGGTGGCCGAATGTGATATCTACTAATGCAACAAAGGTGAAACAATAATGATTCTTAGTTTGCTCAAGCCCTTGCCCATTCCTACTAGGATCTAGGTAGATATTTTTATGAATTTCATTGAGGGGCTTCCTAAATCTAGAAGAAAAATAGTGATCCTAGTCGTGGTAGATTGCCTCTCCAAATATAGTCATTTTTTTACCCTTAGTGATCCTTATACACCCTTCATGGTCACACACATTTTTTTAGATCATATATTCTATCTTCATGGCATCCCTTATTCAATCATTTTTAATCATGATGAAACTTTCACCAGTCATTTTTAGATGGAGCTATTCTGATGCACATGCACACAACTGAAGATAAGCTCTAGGTATCACCCCCAAACAGATGGTCAAACAAAAATTGTCAAAAAATGCCTAAAAACATTCCTTCATTGCTTTGATTCAGAATAACCATAGTGGGCAAAGTGGCTTCCCCTCATAGAATGGTGGTATAATACCTCTTACCACACTTCTACTAAAATGACTCTATATGAAATGGTTTATAGTCAAGTGCCCCCAACACTTCTCCCATATACCCATGGTAGTTCACCAATTTAGGTGGTTGACACTACTCTTTGACATTGGGACCATATTCTTAGCACCCGATAGGGCAATCTCCATCTAGCATAGAACCAAATGAAGAAGCACACTGATTAACACTGCTTTGAGTGCACCTTTCAATCCAATGATATGGTTTTTTTCCATCTACAACCATATAAACAATCATCCCTAAAACTAAAAAGGCATTATAAGCTTGCTCCAAAGTTTTATAAGCCATATAAGGTTCTCCATTAGATTGGTTCTGTTGCTTACAAGTTGGAGCTTTCACCTTCCTATCGAGTTCACCCAATTTTTCATGTCTCATGTTTCAAGAAAGTTCTTAGAATCACCATCAGAGTGAAAATAGTTTTACCATAACTTGATAATGAAGGATCCATCCTTCTCAAACAAGAAGTAGTCCTAGACAGACACACCCACTAACTTGGCTCCCGCTTAATCACATAAAATCTTAATCCAATGGCATGACATGAAACCAAAAGATGCAACATGGGAACCACTATTCAAAATTTAGTAACGATTCTCACATCTGAAACTTTGAGGATAAAGCTTTTTATAAGGGGGAGAGGATGTTAGTAACCCACATCCTACCCTTCTCTTTGCATAATTAGTGTATTAGTTTTTATGGATGCATATGATTTTTAATTCATCCCTTATGCATATTTGAATTATCCCACATACATGAGAAGTAGTAATTGTTAGAATAAATTTAGTATTTAAGTGTTGAGGCCCAATGAAGGCATCCACGAATATTATTGTATTAAGCTTTCCCCTTTGAAGTGGCCTATGATTTAAAGGTTATTTTGGATTATTTTCTAGAGTTTATATCATTGTTCATTTATTTTATGTAATTCATAAATCTATGTAGAAGGATCCTCACACATCATGGGACAAAATTGAGACCTATCACAAATAAATATAAGAAAATGAAAACAAGAAAAATTTAGAATCATACTCAATCTCATTTCACAATTGAATGTGTGCTTTCTATCTTAGATGAATTAAATAATGCCATAATAAGTTCAACTTGGGATAATGTTTATGTCCTATACATTGGTGCCATATGAAGGGACTTATTTGAAGAGTTTTATGAAGAAAGTTTTGGTCTAATATATTTGGAAGATAAAACAACTCTGCAACCTCAAGGTAAAGGTACTATTCAACATAAGTCATCAGAGCTTCTAAATTTCATTTTGAAAACAGTCCTATACCTTCCTCAGTTGAAAATAAATTTGTTGTCTCTAGTACTCCTTTAACAACAAGGCCACTCCATTTTTTAGATGACGAAGAGGTACATATCAAAATAAAATGTGATAATGCAATATTTTTGACTGTATATGGAAAAATAAAGTTGATGAAACTCAAAGACAAGCCTTCAATTCCAAGATTTTTTTCTCATCTCCTTGAAGAAGGAATGCCAACTAGTCTTCTATAGCATGTAATATTTGAGCATACTCACTATGACATCATGAGAACAATGTAAAATAATGGTGTTTTAAGTCTTCCAACACTACCCAAACATATTAAAAAGTGTGAAACATGCATATTGACTAAACACGAAAGGGATCTATTTCAAAATTCAGAATGGAAATTTAACAAAAAATTATAATTGGTTCACTCTAATTTTTGTTCTTTGCTAATTATTTTCGTCAGTGGTCATAAATACTACATGTTGTTCATTGATAACTACAATATAATGACTTGGATCTACTTTATAAAATAAAAATAAAAAACCCTTAAAGCTTTTCAAAAGTTTCAAAATATGATTAAAAATGAAGCACAATCCCATATTGGGACTCTAAGGACTGACAATGGTGGTGAATTCACATCAAAGGTGTTTGAAGTCTATCTCAAGAAAAATGAGAACAAGCATCATCTTACAGTCTTATACAATCCTAAAAAAAATGAAGTACTAGAGAGGATGAATAGAACCGTGATGAACATGGTTCAAACAAATAACTCAAATAAAAATATATCTCCATAACATGTTACCATCAATAAATATTCAAAGGAATACTCCATATGAAGTCTAGTGTGGTCATCTTCCTTTAGTGTGACATCTTCAGGTTTTCAGGTCTACTTGCTACACATTGATTCCCAAGGAGAAAATGAATAAGTTGGACCATGAGAGTTGAAAAAAATTCTTTTGGGATACTTAGAATCTTCAATGTGTACATATTATATGATGATAAAAATAAGATATTTCTCATTATAAGAGATGATATCTTTTGTGAAACTGTAAAGGACACAATAAACATAAGTTAACAATTAAATTGGATTGAAAAATATGCTAAATTTGATGTTTTCAAGGAGATTCATATGGAGGTTTCACAATAAAGGGGGGACCTGTAATTGAGAAACATTTAAATCTCTGTTGATCCCTGTAATTAAAAATGACACTCCCCATGTGGAAGAAAATGAAACTTCATTAGAAGGTGGTCATATGATAGATAATGAAGGATAATCATATTAAGAAAATGAGGCACCAACTATTCAACAAAGAACTAAAAAAAGAGGCCAAAATGGGCCACATAGACATTGAAAAATGCCAGACTTGATGAGGTTGGAAAAATAGGTACTTAAAGTGCACATATAGTCACTCAACAATTAGATAATTCCATAGATGAAATTCAAGATAAGATAAAAAAACTTACCTTGGATGAACCTCTAGAAGAAGTTAATGTTGCTTTTGATTCAACCTACTTATTTTAAATAAGCTAGAAAATTCAATGTATAGAGAAAAATAATGAAGAGTGAATATGATGCTTTGTTCAAGAATGGAACTTGGGAGTTAGTTGATCCTCTAATTGAATGTACACCAATTGCTTGCAAGTGGATCTATTGAAACAAATACAAAGCAAATGACTCATTTTAAAAACACAAAGCAAGGCTTTTTGAAAATGGATTTGCCCAAAAAGAAGGGGTAGACTATAATGAAACATTTGCACTGATAATGAAATGGATTACTATTCAGGTTTTTTTAGGTCTAACAACATAAAATAGATGGAAATTTCATCTGGTAGATGTGAAAATTACTTTTCTAAATGACAATAGCTAAGAAACAATCTATTTGAGTTATCCAAAAGGTTTTACAATTGATGACCAAGAATACAAAGTGTGCAGGTTGGTTAGATTATTGTATGGATTAAAACAAACCCCAAGAGCATGGTATGAAAAGCTCACCGAACACCTTTTGAGCATTAATTTTAAACATTTTGAATTTGAAGATGCAACCCTTTTTGTCAAAACAACTAAAAAATAGTTGTATTTCTAATTGTATATGTGGATGATCTGGTCATCATAGGGAATAATGAAAGATACACTAAAAAAATCAAAGAAGAATTAATGGAAGGTTTTGAAATGACATATGTAGATTACCTTCATTATTATTTTGCTATTGAAGTGATTCAAAAACCTAAATTAATTTTTATCACACAACAAAATTACATTGTTGAAATTCTAAGAAAATTTGGAATGACAGACTGTAAACCAATCAATATGCCTATGGAACAAAATTTAAAGTTGACTTCAAAAGATCCTATAGATTTTGAAGATGAAAATCAATATAAACAAGTTAATGGAAGTCTGATCTATGCAACCACAAATAAACCATAAATTTCCTATGTTATTCTTCTTTCTAGATTCATGCAACAACCTAAAGAACATCACTAGGTAGCAACAAAGAGAGTTATTCAATATCTCAAATGAATACAAAATTTTGGGCTCAAATACTCCAAGGAAACAAACTTTGATCTAGTTGGAAATTGAGATTTAGACTATGTAGGTGATTTTGAAGATGAGAAGTCTAATTCATGTTTCCTAATGAATTTAGGAATAATAGTCATTACTTGGAAGTCAAAGAAGCAATCAATATTAAAAATTTATTCAGTATAAGGAGAATATATTTCAGATTCAAAGGTAACAAGGGAGATAATATGACTTGGAAGGATTCTTGCAAATTTTTAGGTAACACAAGAATCTTCAACACCACTCATGGTTGACAATAATTTTACAATTCAAATGGAAAAGAATCTAGTTTTTCATGACCTAACGAAGCACATCAACACAAAATTTCCTTTGATTTGACACTATGGAAAAGATGACAATGTGAAATTGATACATTGTCCAACTATAGATCAACCAATAGATATCTTGACAAAAGTGACTGGAAGAGAGAAATTTAAAAAGTTTAGAGGTATAGTCTCATTATAACCCCTAAAGATTAAGGGGGATGTAATATTATTGCACATAATATTTATTTATCCTAGGTGTAGGATTATTTTTGTCTTATTGTAGAATGTGAATAGTCATTGTTGAATATTAAGTGAACACCCACACTGTGGCCTATTTATTTTTCATCTCTCTTCTATTTCATGAAGAGATACAAGTTTGGTTTCCACCAAATATTTAATTCCTCCTATCCACTTACATGGCTAGACATTTTCTTCCATTTGACCAAATATTCATCGTATTCCTTATCTCTTATATTTTTGAAGATTATGAAATAAAGAATAGCTTCTACTTCTCCCATCTTTCTTACTTTCTTGTTGTTTCAAATAAAAAATATGTGAATATTATTGTTCAGTGTCATCAATTAGTTATCCTTAAACAAAGTTTAAAGAGACGTTAAATTAAATATTGGAAAAATATCCATGTATTTAACCTAAATTGGATATGGGGATATCTTACCTCGACAATATAAATGGGTTAAGAATATAGAAATGACAATGCACAAGGGTGATAATCAAATCTACAATAGGCAAATTAAATTTTAAATTTAGATAAAAGTATACACTAAATTTATTATTTTGATTATAGATTAAATATATAAAGTCCAACTAAGATATGCATGGAAATGATAAAGAAGCAATATACGTAGTTGGTTCTAATGCTAACACAATGCTAGATCTAAAACAAGTAGAAAATAGGCTAGAAGGATATTCTAGAATAGTCATTAGATTTTGGATCTAACACTTCTAATGATATATACACTAATGTCATCCTAGGATGGTTACATAGATGATAATGTCTAGGTTCAACACAAGTGTCCTATATAGAATACTTGCTAGAAAAGGGTGTGACCACCTGAATACTTTTGGGTTTGAATTTGCTTTCACTCTAGTACATTTAGATTTGGGTCATGGAATATCACACATGAATTTGTAAAATTCTAGTTCTTCATCTTCATAGTGAACTTAGAGAAAAATGGGTTAGTGGGCACACAGTGTCGAGCTGATCCCAAAGACCCCACTATTAATGGTCACTGCTTACATAGTCAATACTCTAGAAGAGGGCCTAAAACTCATGTATCTCTCCCATACGTGTTGGATTGTGTGTTAATAATTGAATATGTGGAAACCAAGTACAATAGTGACCTATCTTGTAAATTATAAAATTAGGCTCTTGGGATGCTTCTTTAGTACTTCAAACCTGTAGATGTGTTGTACCTATGACTGTTATGGAAATAGGGAAGTTTTGATAAATTCAATGCTTGATAGAGTGCTTTTGATAAGTTACCTTGGTCTCTTTTGGTATTTTATAGGTGAGGAATGAATGATGGTTGATCGTATATTTATATCAATCCCTTTAGAGTAATAATTCATTTTAAAGCACTTAGGCCGACCATTAGGATACATTTTATTTGTTAAATAGATGACTTTAAGGCATTGGACATTTATGTTAGGTTAGGACACTAACCTTGATACTAGTGTTTGTCCTGAACGTTAGTGTCCAAGGAGCAAAAACGTAGGTATAGGTTCAAAAATTATAGAGATAGAAGAAAGTATATTTTAAGCATTTTGGGATAGATAGATGACCTAGATCATCTACATAAGACTGGTTAGACTAAGAGATATAGGCCAAGGGACATAATATAGAACATAGAGAGAAACAACTAAGGTTTGAGTTTGCCAAGTGTATAAGATTGAGGTGCTATATAATCCATAAATATCACCTACATTTTTTCCCTTTAATCTAGTAATGAAATTGATAGTTTAAAGGAAAAGAATGCGTACCTGGGTGTGTAGAACACACCATGTCTTTGGGTGTGCCCAAATTGAGTGCTTTACTGGTGATTGACCTAAAACCAAGAACATGTTATAATATATAATTAAATCATATAATATGGGATTGAAATTACTTGAAATTTATTGAAATTGAAAGACTAAGGTTTTGGAGTACACTTGTGTGTTGATATAACTACCTTGCCTATTGGAAAGTTATTTTGAAAAAGATGTATCATTGAAAGGATATAAAATTGAGATTAGTATAAATATAAATAAATTTTGAAAGTGCACATATCCAAGGAGAGATAGAGATAGAGAGAGAGAGAAAGGCCCATGCCCCCAACTTTGGAGCAATAATGAGTTACCATTTGGTAGTTGAGATTAGTTCAACCATGCAACCCAATGATACTTATAACCTGGTGAGGCTAGATGATACAATCAAGTCCAACCTAATAAATTGGAAATATTTAGTGATTTAATCACCTCAACTATACCAAAAATCAAATCAACTACTATAGTAGATTGGCTCAATAAAGTCTATAAAAATTCATAGAGTATCAATATGAAAAATTCTGTCATGTGGTATCAGTCCATAAAAGAGTTTTAGAATTTAAAATTAATTTGGATTTTATAATATTAGACATATTTCATAGCATATGTACCTTAGATATGTCTCATGCTGAAACTATGTATAACAATGGTACCAATATATATAATTTTTCCATAATTATGAATTTGAATCATATAACCCTGTGCTTTGGTCAATTTGAAAAACTATATAAGTGTAGAGAATATGATTCCAAAGCATGCTACACCTTTTAACCTATAGTGCATCTAGGGATATGTGTGGCTAACTTGTGGCTTACATACCTTTATATTATCTTATTACAGTTATCAATATTCTTAGTATGGTCAACTTATAGAATAACCATGGCTATTTAGAGTATATATAGGAGCTAGTGGTTAGCATTTTATCATCATATTGAGAATTATGTTGTTGTTGCATTGTTGTGTAGGTTTCCCCCTCGAAGTGGCTCAACCATTATTCTGCTCTTTTACCAATTGTTATTGTGAATCTACTTATTATGTTTTTAATTCTATGATATATAATTTTATTGTTGCAATCATATAAGTAATTCCATTACAAGCGGTATCAAAGCTTTGATTTGGGCAAGTTTCTACGATGTTTTTTTTTTGGATTTAGCATCCTGAGCACTAGAAGGTTGAAAAAATATAATTTGTGATCTGGGACAGATTGAATTTTTTCATCACCAAAATTTTGTTCATGAAGTTTTTTATAAAAAAAATTACTAGTAAAAAAAGTATAGATTTTTTTTACCTTGTGTAAATTAACAGTCATTGGATTCATCTCTGCAAGACAATAACAATAGTATATTCTACTATTACACTTTTTTGGGCCAAAAACTTTCATCCTCATGCATATTAATAGTCATTTGATTCATCTTGGTGAGGCAATCATAATGGTATCATCTGAAAATACATTTTTTTAGGGTCGTAATCCTCCTAGGGTTTGTGCATGATAGGGCCTAAAACTTATGGTCATGGGAAAGGGTAAGAAACGTCTAAAAATCCTCACAAATATGACATAGAGTCAAAAATTTTGATCCAATCATTTTAGAGACAGTTCAAACTCAAGTCAGAGTTGTAGGGCATGGTTAAAAAAGATGATCTTGATGTGGTTAAAGGGGATTTCACAGGGATGAGAAGGGACCTAAATGGATTAGGGATCAATTATAACAAATCATTGGGTAATTTTCTAAATTTTAAAATTAGCAATTGTAAAATAACCCTCCATTACTCTAGTTTAGGTCTCCTCCTCCAAAGAATCACAATGTTGACCATGGTATGAAGCCATTGTTACCAAAAGTGGACTTACATAAGGTTGATGATAATTATCACTCACATGGATTACTCAAATTTAAAATTTATTTGATATACATTAGACTTCATATTCACAAAAGGTGGTCATGGCCTCTCTATATTTGGAATGTGAGTAGTTTATTAGGTATCACTGGTTGCGTGCTTAAAAAAAATAAAGGTGCCCCAGTTTCATAGTCAGTATTTTATGAGGAGTTACAGTGCCACTATCACAATAATGTAACTAGAAACTACTTTAGTCAACTAGCCAAGTTGTGCCAAACCTAGATTGTACAGGATTACATTCATCAATTTCAAAATATCTCCTTGTGTGTCGCAGACATCACCAAGAAAAATATGACAGAACTATTTTTGGGTGTCCTTAAAGATAGCATCAAATTAGAAGTTCACATGTTTCATACCAATAATGTATCTAAAGCCATACCAAGGGCATGTCTAACTGAGAAAAAAGAGTTTATCAAACAAAGAACCTTCACTAATGTTTGTGAACACACCTTCCCAATACCATCATTTTTATAGCCTATATGATTGACACCTCAACAAATTAAAGAAAAGTGTGCATAAGATTTGTTTTTTTTCTATGATAGTAAATGGAGTAAAGAACATCGATGTGCTGAAAAGAAGATGTTTTACATTTAAGGTGCCAATGAGGAGGAAGAAGATGATGAGGATTTAAGGGTAGGTTTAAAATAACTTGAGGATGAATCTAAAGATTCTCAACCTACTATTTTTTATCATGAAATTTTAGGCATTATTACTCTTCAAACTCATAAGGTGGTGGGTTTCTTGAAGGAACAAAAGGTGACTGTGTTAATTGATTTTGAGAGTACACAACTTCATTGATAGTAAGTTGGCCACTCATTTGAATTGTTTCATTTACCCAACTCTGGAATTTTAAGTCACGATTATAGATGGTGGCATCATCAACTATTATATAAAATGCCATAACATTAAGCTTTCTATGAGAGACTACTTGTTAGATTCCCCTATGTTTGTTATTCCTATGGGAGGAGCTGGCATTGTTTTGGGAATGTAGTGGCTTACCACTTTGGGCACTATTGAGATGAATTTTTGGAAATTATTTATGAGTTTCCATTCAAAAAGCAAGACATTTGAATTGTGTGGATTACAGGTTAAATATCCACAATTGGTTAGTTCTAATTAGATGATAAATATTCTTAGAAAAGGTGCTAAGAGATTTATGACATGCTTATTTTTCATATGGGTTTAACCAATCGAGGAGTCTACACATCTTAATTTGTAAAGGGTGTTGGATGATCATTATGTTATTTTTGGTGACATGTCAAAAGGACTTACTCCAAGACACACATATGATCATGCCATAAAACTTATTCTAGGAAGTACACCACCCAACAACAAACCCTACAGTTATCCCTTGCCTAGAAGAGTGAAATTGAAAAGATGGTACATGAGATGTTGGAGGCAAGAATCATCTGACATAGTCAAAGTGAATATTCCTCCTTTGTGATCATGGTGCCAAAGAAGGATGACACTTGGAGGATGTGCCCATACTACATAGAACTCAATAAGTACACGATCAAAGATAAGTTTCCTATTATAGTAATTGTTGATTTTATAGATGAATTACATGGTGTTGTTTATTTTACCATGTTAGGCCTTTGTTTTGGGTATCATCAGATTCAAATCCGTAATGAGGACATACCTAAAAGAACTTTTAGAGCTCATGAAGGCCATTATGAATTTATGATCATGCCTTTTTATCTCACAAATGTACCATCTACATTTCAAATTTTGATGAATACTAATTTTAGGACATTTTTGAGAAAGTTTATGTCAATATTTTTTGAGTATATCCTCATCTACAACAAAAATAGGGATGACCATTTCAAACATGTGAAACGGGTACTTTCAATTCTAGAACAACATTAGATTTATGTAAAAAATTTTAAATGTGATTTTGGTGTCCAATAGATGGATTTATTAGGTCATATTGTTTCACATAAAAGAGTGAAATTTGATCCTAAAAAAATCCAAGTGATGATGGAGTGGCAGGTTCCTAAGACCCTAAAGAACCTTTGAGGATTTTTGGGACTAATTGGTTATTATCACAGGTTTGTCAAAAATCATGGTAGCATTGTAGCCCCACTCACCTCTTTATTGAATAAAGACTCCTTCTAGTGGATTGATTCGACTACCAAGTTGTTTGAAAAATAAAAAATGACTATGCGCATAACTCCAATTTTGGCTACTCCAAATTTTTCAAATTTTTTTATTCTGGAGTGTAACACATCATGATATGACATGGGAGTTGTACTCATACAAGAAGTCATACCACTAAAATTTGAAAGATGCCAATTGAAGGGAAAAAATAGGCTCAAACTAATCTATGAGAAATAGATGATGGCTATTTTGCATGTAGTCAAGCAATGAAGACCTTATCTGATGGGTTGGTACTTTTAGGTAAAGACTAATCATGATAGCCTCAAATAGTTTTTGGAACAATTATTGTCATCTAAAGAATAAAATAAATGGGTTACTAAAATATTAAGATATGATTTTGAAATTGTCTATAAGAAAGGACAAGAGAATGTGGTGGCAGATGCACTATCATAGAGGGATGAATCAGTTGAGGCATTTTTATGTGCAATAAATATTTAGTAGGCAAATTAGTTAAAGGAAACAAGATTAGAATGAGAGAATGACAGTATACCTATGATTTGATTCAAAATCTTTAATAGGATTCTGGGAGAGCTAAAAAATTTACATGAAAAGAGAATGCATTATGGTATAAAGATAAATTATACCTCTATAAGCATTCTCTCCTCAAAAATAAACTCCTTCAGGAACTTCATACATCTCCACTAAGAAATCACACAAGATTTTTGAAAACATATCATAAAATCAAGCAAGATTTTTTGGGAAGGACCCAAAGGGGATGTCCATAAACATGTGGCTTAATGCATGATATGTCAATAAAATAAAGGTGAAACCATTAAGACCCTAGGTATTTTACAGCCTTTATCCATCCCTAGCCAACATTGGGAGGAGGTTTCTATGGATTTAATTATTGGGTTACCACGGTCTAAGGGTAAAAATGTTATCATGGTAGTTGTGGATCGACTCACCAAGTATGCTCATTATTGTTCCTTATCACAACCATTATGTCTAATAAAATAACTTATGCTTTTCTTAATATAGTTCAAAAATTGCATGGTACTCTAAAGATTATTGTAAGTGATTGAGATCCCATATTTATAATAATTTTTGGACTGAATTATTTGCATATTTGGGCATCTAGTTAGCTCATAGTTCATCCTACCATCTTGAATCTGATGGACAAACAAAGGTAGTAAACTAATGTCTAGAAGGATATCTTTTTTTTTTTTCTGATAAACAAGATAAATGGATTCATTGGGTGCCACTTGTTGAATGGTGATATAACACTTCTTTTCACACTTCTTCCAAAATGTCTCCCTTTGTGGAATTGTATGGGTATCAATACCCATTCATCACTTCTTCCTTGATGGTGCATCCCAAGGTTTAAGCTATTAAGGAACACATTCACTATCAATAGAAGGTACTAGTGAGTTTGTGAGAGAATTTAACAATGGCAAAAAATATAATAAAAGAACAAGGAAATCAACACCATAGTGAGAGGAGTTTTGACATAGGTGACTGGGTCTTTGTGCATTTATAGCCATATAAGTAGATGTCTTTGAAACAACATAAAAAAGATAACACGATATCATCTAAGTATTATGGCCCTTATCAGATCTTGAAAAAAATTGGTAGCATGGTTTACAAACTAGAATTTCCTCCATCCATTCACATACATCCAATTTTCCATGTATCTTGCTTGAAGAAGGTAATTGGACATAGAGTTTCCACTCAAACTAAGTTACTATAATTGGATGAGTAAGGTTGAATCATTATAGAGCATGAAGAGGTCCTTCACACATGCACTAAATAACTATAGAATAGAGATATTAAGGAGTATTTGATCAAATAAAAGAACCTGCATTCTGAATATGTAACATGGGAAGATGAAGTGTTCCTGCAAAAACATCTTGGTTTGATTCAATATTGAGGGCAACATTGTTCTGAAAGGGAAGGGCATGCTATGCCCTTAACCTATAGTGTGTTTAGGGATATGTGTGGAAAATTAATGGCTTACATACCTTCATATTATCTTATTACATTTCTCAATGTTCTTAATATGGTCATCCTATGGAATAACGATGGATAAGTAGATAATATATAGGAGGTAGTGTTAGTATTTTATCATCATATTATGAATTCTATTCTTATTGCATTGTTGTAGAGGTTTCCCCCTTAAAGTGGCTCAATCATAATATTTGAATATTATACTCTTTCACCAATTATTATTGTGGATCTACTTATTTTGTTCTTAGTTTTGCGGTATATAATTATATTGTGGTGAATAATCTAAGTAATTTCATTACAAAGCATGCCCCCACTATATATGGAGAAATTTGAAAAATGATATGTGTAGATGCTAGTTTTATACACCCTTGCATATTAACATGGTGCATCATCGCGTTTATCCTTCATCTCTAACATAATGGCCTCCATTCGTAATTATTTGAAATAATTACATTTACCCCACCAATTACCTTTACCACATGAGTTAATTAAATTAATTACTACAGTCAAATAGTAATTAACACTATTTTACCATCCCTAACCATAAATTCATAAAAACAAATTAAAAAAACTCATTCAACCTCCAAATAAACCCATCCCATGGTTAAAACAACCCAACAACTAAAAAACCATTCTTTAGCCCCATAAGCAACCCTGTTTGAACGGCCTAAGGATTAACTTCACCCATTTTGGAAAAATTGACGTTGATTATTTGAGATCGATGCTGATTTTCCTAGAACAACATCAATCCATAAATATATAGTGAGCCTTCATGGCTCAAGATGACACTTTTGGAATTTGAAACTCTATTGGAAATCCTAGACCCTATATATAGACCTTATCAACATTTTGCTACCTTGTGGAACCTTTGTTCATGAGATTATAAAGAAATTTTGAAGGTTTCTAAGCCTAATTTTATGGTATCTTTTATCTACATGTTTTTAACCATACAAGGTTAGTATTGCATGTTAATTTATTCCAATTTGAACTTTATAGTCTTCTACACCTCTGTGTCATTCTTTACATTCAATTTTTATCATTTTATTAATATTTCATGTCATTATTATCTTCTATTTTTATAAGTTAGCATTTTACTTAGAATCAAAGTCGATCCATCTAAATTGACGTTGATCCTTTGAGATATTCATCAATCCCTACTAAACTATTAAAATAGCCTTGAAGTTTGTTTTCAAAAGATTCATAATCCTTAATTTTTTAAAAAAATCTACATTCTATTTTTTGAAAATCTATGTTTTACATGTAGATGTCTTTGCCTGGATTAATGCATGATACTATTAGCATATTTGATCTCCCCATTGTCCAACAACCTTTTTTCATTGATCAAAGTGATATTGCATTTGAATTAGGTCTTTTTACTGTGGTTTGCACACCCAATCAAGAAATCATTAATGAATAGTTAGCTATAATTCAAGAAGATGTTGATATAACTACAAATTTTTGGGATAATTACTTTGATCATATTAATCTTGCTATAGATTATATATCTTTGGTGTTGTCTATTGCATCCTATCCATATATATCTTTGTAATTTCATGTTTATTTATAAACTTTAATGTTAAACATGGGTTGACATCTACCTAAGGAAGCATATCACTTCTTGGGTCTAGTTTCTTACCAGGCAACCCATTCATCTTTTTATTAATCCATTTTCTTTGTGAGTTAGTGTGATTTGTAGGTCATTCCTCCCCAGCCAAAGAGGAGTTCCCACAACTTGATCAATGGTACGCAACCGATCTCCATCTTCAGGTAATCTTTAAAACCCTACATTTACTTTGTTTTTAGTAGCTAATTAGACCACATTGAAAAAGTGAAAAAATACTAAAACATTCTGGCACGCTTGGTGGGACCGTCAGGTCTCATTTTTCTTATTAAAAATCAAAATTTTTGAGTTTGCTCTCTTTCCCTTTCTTTGTGTGAATTCATCTAAAGAACATCAAGTTTGTATTTTATTTCCTTTTTAAGGTTAAAATAAATTGCATTCATTTTTATCTGCTTAAGTACTTCACATAGAATAACCTAAGCAGTAAATTCATTGTAGTCATCACTCTTTCACACACAAGCCAAATCATAGTCACAATAAACTCATTTAAACACTAGACATAAGAAAATTGATGGGGATTTCATCACCTCATGACAACCTTCTTCTTGGTGATCCCACTTGGATTTCATCTCCAAGAGGAGGACTAACTCAGTTCTCTAGCTGAGTATAATCTTTAGACTATTGATATATCTTTGCTAAGCACCCGAACTGGCTATGGGATTGTGATGTAAGGGGAGTAAGCCCATAGTATCAAGACATGTACTTGTACCAATATAAATTTCTTTTGAGAACCAAAACAGAACACCCAAAGCCATCCTTAGATTACCATTTTTTAGGACCCTCGTTATCCCTTTTCTTTATTTCTTTTCATATCTTAAAATCAAAAAAGATAAAAACTTTTTTAAACAACTTTACTTTGTGTATCTTTCATCCAAAATTAAAAGTGAGATAATTCAAAAAGAAATTGTTGTTTTGTTTTTGCTTTTCTTTTCTATCCCATGGTTTTGACTAGGCAACAAGCAAAGAACAAATCTGAAGTGGGTGTCACATCCTCTCCTATGGAACATACACCTAACTCATCCTCTACCCCTAAGTCCTTTTAAAATATTATGTTCTTGTACTTTTATTCTCAAGGAGATCCTTCCTTTACAAAAATATTGGACAATAACCCTATTTCTCTCAATTACTACCTTAATAATCGAGCAATACACATTCCTCCTTCCCCCCATACCTAAGATTATTGATATTTATATGGGATGCCTTTTGAGGGAACTAAGAAAACTAAAGGATTTACCATGGCCATGGTATATTTTTCTACCAAATCTCTTCCATTTGGATCTAATATTTGATGACATAATCTTTAGAAAGCCAAACACTCATAGTCTCTACCAATTCTCTAACCCCCATTACTTAGGCTCAAAATACTTATACCACTTAACTTATATCCACTATTCCTCCCCAAATGTTAGTGGTGTCAATCCTTGTAAGTATCCCACCCATCAAAACAAGTATAGAATATAATTCTCAAGCTTTGCACCACACACAACAAATCCCTTACACATAATAAATCCCTCCAACACAACCACCCCAATAATATGTCTCCTCAGCTACCCAATACATGGATTCATCATAACCATTGGTGAGCACTTACTTCCAATCTTCCACATAGAAAAATATTTCTCTACAGATCCCACAATATGTGGTGGCATCCCAACCCATTATGTCCACTGCATTTGGATACCCTTCCTCATAACCCCTGTCTACTTGTCAAATTATCAAACTCTTCAACAAGGTGTCTTAGGGAATGTGCCTTAGAATAACACTCAAGTAGACCCCATAAACATCCTTATGAATAGGATGGGGAATTTGGAAGCCTCCACCTCTGGACACAATTCTATGCTCACATATGAGCAAATTTGTAATGAGCTTATCCACCCATCAGTTCCCATATGATCGTATCCCTCACAATGGGAACTTCCCAAGTTTACTAAGTTTTAGAACAAATAAGATCCCAAAAAACATCTTAGAGCCTTTCAACAAGCATGATACATTATAACACATGATGATGCATTATTACTTAGGACATTTCCTATGTCACTATCAAGCGCTGCATTCAATTGGTACAACTCCATCCCTCAGCATTCACTCTTTTCCTTTGGGAAATTGGCCCAATTTTTTTAGAGCATTTCTCAATCAACATTGCTCATAAAGTGACTATCATGGATTTATATGCTATTAGATAATTTAAAGATAAATCCATATCAGACTTTGTAGCTTATTGACGTAGCTTAATCGACCAGTTAACATTTTCCTTGCCACAACCTGAATTAATTGAATTATTTTCATGCTCTTGTGCAAAACATATCTCATCCATGTTACAAATTCAAACCTTTAAGACTTTTGACGTTGCCTTTACCATGGCATATAAACTCAAAATTTGAGGCATTAAAGAGGGAAAAATTAAGTTACATAATAAAAGCTTCAAACTTGACCCCTCAAAAAGCAATAATAATAATCCTAAACCAAAAGGGGCAGTAAATGTTATTATTCTAAAAACTTCTCCCCCTCCAACACCCAATCAATTAAGACCATCCACTTCTCAAACATATCCACCTAGGGGCCTTTCTCATTTTACCCTAGGAAATATACCCCTTTAGGAGAGCCTTACACTTATGTGTTGGATAAACTCCTACAATAAACCATTCTTGAACTCCCCCCAATTAGACTGGTCAATGATACACATCCTAAACCCACTTGGTATAAAGAGGACGAGTTTTGTACCTATCACAGGGTAATAAGACATGACATAGAATGATGTCAATCCTTTAAATGATTGATACAAAACCTCATTGGTAAGGGGGACCTTCAATTGGACAATCCAAATGCTCTTCCCAACCAATATTTAGATATTTTTAGATAACCTTTTCCAACCATCCATCCACACCAAACACAATCCAATCTAACCTAGGAGAAACACAAAATCAAGCTACACATATGATTGATACAATCTATGACCAGTTATTACCTAAAGAATATCCAGATAAATCTTCAGTCTTGGATCTCCTTACAAGATATGATTTCAATATAAGTCAACTTGAAATTATCAAAACAACTCCCAAAATCTTCATAGAGCTACTTGATCTCATTACATGGGGTTGTTCACATGAACCATCCCCTTCATATTCCTGAATTGAATCTCCTAAAGTGGAAATTGAAACCACTCCTTGGGATGTCATAGATAAACATCTTAATACTTATAGATTGAAACATTCCACCTCTTTAGTCCTTGATGAACCTCTTCATGGTATACACCTAGATCACAATATAACATGATCCTATTAATTCACTAGATACCAAGACCCTTCAAAATCATCCTCTATCACAACACCTCCTTATCCCAAATATACTAAGGGAAAGGGTAAAGCTCCTATCATCGATAGCTTGGATAATTATCTTGGTATTCCTCTAAAGAAAGATTTAGCCTATCTTCAATTTAAGGTCGATCTTTTTTAGATGTCAAAAGACAAAAATATTAATCCAAATACCCCCTCCATTCTCAACACACAAAAGAGTAAAGCGCCGACCCCTTTTATATCATATCCATTATCTATTTTAGGTCTTCATCCATCTTCCAAAATGACTGTCTCTGTCATAGGTTTTTTCATTCAAACACGTGGGAATATGCAAATTCTCCCTCCATTATTAAACACACCTCCATCCTGACATCCACTATTTTTTGCTAAAGGACCACTAGGGAAATTTAAATAAAAAGTGCATAAGGTCATCCCTACCATAAAATCTAAATGTCAAAACTAAATGATCAATACTTTACCAAAAGAGATTGCAAAACATATTATAAGACCATAAAATGACCCTTTGAAAGGATCTTACACTGAAATATTAAAACAAATGTTAGATACATCCCTCATAATGCTGCCACCTATATAGCCCAATAAACTCACCTCCAAAGACCTACTTGGTATAGGAGTCAGGAGATATGCACATATCATATAGTAGCTAGACATGATATAGAAAATTGTAATGCCCTTAAGGCCGTAATCCAAAAACTAATTTAGGATGATGATCTATTAATTGATGATATAAATGCTAATAATCCTAAGCAAAAAGTCACCATCCCAAATATTCCACCCACCCATAATCCTACTAGTCCTATAAGCGATAAAGAGTTAGTGGATTCTTCAAACCCTCCATTATTACACATCGATGTTATCCATGTAACTACCCGCTCTCAAAATCAAAACTCCAATAAAGTTAAGGTTTAAATTATAGGAGCCTCTACCCATAATACATCTAAACCATCTAGACAAAATCCTAAAGTCTCTATTACAAGAACTACCTTGGTTGAAGCCAAGGAGTTGGTACAAATCTCCATATTAAAATAATTCCACCAAATGCCTATAAAAATGTCATTGTACAAAATTATTGAAAACTCTCCACACCATCAAAAAGCAATGACAAAATCTCTCCAGGCTATTGAGGTCTGGCCAGATGAGCCTCAACCATTATTAGCATTTATAGGGGCCCTCCAAATGGTGTTGGCTATTAATTTCATTGATTTTGAGGTCATGCCTTTATCACCTAAAGATCAAGATCCCCCACTTTTCATCACAAATCAAATAAATCAAACTCAGATTAAAATATTTATGATCAATAATGGGGCCAGTATCAAAATTATTTCTTCACATGTTTTCCAACAATTACAGCTACCAAAAACCATTGTTTCCTAATCTCTAACAATTTTTTACATATTAAATGACACAAGAATACCCACAGTAGAAATGGTTATCCTTCTTATTTGCATAGGTTATTACACCCTCCATGAACTCTTTTATGTCATATAAGGGACATTCCAATATATCATTTTATTAGGACATCCATGGATTCATGCGATGCGATGTATCCTTTCCACCATCCATCAGTTCCTTAAGTTTGAACATGAAGACCAAGTCCACATCATCCCTATTGATCCTTATCCTTTCAAATCATGCAACTTCACTTTTTGACTAAGTGATGTCATAATACCCTCACCTAACATAATCCCATCTTCATATTCTAATCAAGCCTCAATAAGTATGACTATCCCTAATTTGAATCTACCAATGTAGGAGTCTATTGATTCCATGATGTAACATGTTTCCATGGGGGAATACCATCTATTAACCCTTAACACGTTACCTATTCCTAGGGAATGTGATTGTCCCAACAAACAACCCATGTATTTACCTAACCTAGGTGAGCTCATTCCATTGGGCCACCTTTCTTACACACCCACTTGATATATGGTAGAATAGATCAAACCACCCTAGGACCTGACAATAACACCCATGTTAAACCCTTTACATCCAATTTCTCATTTCTTAATAAACCCCAATTCGTATAAACCTACCTTTATCACTGTTCTTGGAAGGGTTTTAGTGTGGGTAGATATGAGCAGGGTCCCCATGATGTCGCATTAAGAGATTTAAAAAAACCACATGAAAAGCATAGCTTAGGCTTTAAAAAAGATTCTAAATCCTCTTTATAACCCATTATTCTACCATTTTTTGAATAAGAAGAACAATCTTCATCATCTGATACCTCTTTCTTATCCAGTGACACTGTATCTATCCCTTCTAAATTTAATTTTTAATCAATTCAATCTCCATATAACCCATTATCTTTCACATAATGGTGAGACATGAACCACCCCTTTAACATATCCTAACTTAATAGGACATGATATACTAACCATACCTTTTCTTCAATGTCAAGATGATGAGTCAATCTTGACTCATTTGGGTGTTGAAAATATTATCTATGCAATTCAATTCCATCTAAAACATCTAGCTTATTAAATGAATCAAATTCTAATATTAATATCAAGTGTCAAGAAACCCTGAGGATTATTAAAATTAACAAAGCTTTTATTTCTATTAGACCATCACAAGGCCTTTGCCTGGTCTTATAATGATATGCCTGATGTTGACCCCATAATAGTTATCCATAATATCATCACCTTTCTTGATGATAAAGTGATAAAATAAAAGCTTCATAAAATGCATCCCCATGTTGCACTCTTGGTAAAAGAGGAACAACAGTGCCTCTTATCTACTAACTTTATTCAACCCATTGATTATCCTCAATGGATATCCAACATCATTCCAGTCACTAAGGCTACAGGGGGACTTCACATTTATACTAAATTTCATGATTTAATCTTGCTTGTCCAAAATATGATTTACCTCTCCCTAACATATACCAATTAGTGGACTTGATAGCTGGCCATGAAATGTTATCCCTTATGGATGGTTTTTCTGGTTACAATCAAATACTTATTTCACTAGAAGATCAATATAAGACTGCATTTATTACTCCTTGGGGGACCTTTTACTACCATGTTATGCCCTTTGGCCTAAAGAACATAAGAGCCACCTATTAGCAGGCCATGGCTTATATATTTCATGACATAATACATAAAATTGTCATAGACTATGTAGATGATCTCCTTGGGAAGTCAAAATTCCATAAGGATCACTTATCCATACTTAAGGTTATTTTTGATCATTTGCTCTAGTATCATATGCATATCAATCTAAAAAAGTGCATTTTTGCTATATTGATGGGTAAACTCTTAGGTTTCATTGTCTCTATTCAAGGAATAGAAGTGGATCCTGCTAAAATCAAGGCTATTATAGAAATGCCTCCTCCATCAAACCTTATGCAGCTACATAGTTTACAAGGCAAGCTCTAGTTTATTCATCATTTTATCTCCCATCTCTCTGATCGGTGTCAACCTTTCCACCATCTATTAAAAAAGGATAGTTGCTTTGTATGGAATTTCAATTGTCAAAAAGCCTTTAACGCACTCAAAAACTATCTTCTATCACCTCTAGTCCTCACTCCACTAAAGGATGGGCAACCTTTCTTCCTTTATATCTTAGTTACTGATCATGCTCTAGGCACTATGCTTTCCCATCGAGATAAGCATAAAAAAGAATAAGCTATTTATTATATAATTCATACTCTCATAGAATATAAAACATATTATCTACATATCAATAAACTATGCTTATAATTGGTTCCTATAGCCTCTAAGCTTTGTCATTACCTACTTAACCACAAGACGTATGTAATTATGACTATAAGCCTTATCAAAATCAATAAATGGCTAGATGGATTATGCTTTGAGCTAAGTTTGATCTAAATTTTTTCCATCAAAAGTCTATTAAAAGACAAATTATTGTTGATCACCTAGCTGAGGCACCTCTTAATGATAACTAACTGATCAGTTGTGAATTTCTTGATGAATCTATCACATCCACTTCCCAAGTTGTTCGAAAATATCAAATGACTCTATTTTTTTGTGGGTCCAAATGTCATCATAAAAGCAACATAGGATTTATATTAATCCCTCCTTAAGGTATTATCATGCCTTTTTATTTTAAATTAGACTTTGATTGCACCAACAACATGGCTAAATACAAAGTGTTGATCATAAGCCTCCAAATTACCCTTACATTAGGAGTAAAATTCCTTAATATCTATGGTTATTCTCAGCTAGTGTTCAATCAAATTACTGGTCTATATCAATGAAAAAATGATATCCTCGAAAGATATAAGGCCTTAGCCAATTAGATATTATCCACTTTCAAATGTTATGCCATATAAACTAATCCTAGATTAACTAATAAGTTCGTTGATACTATGGTACCTCTTGCCTCTTTTATCCCATCCTCATCTCAGAAGTCTAAGCTATTTATCCTTATCCACTGAATTAACTAGCCTTCCTACATGAGAACTGATCTTTCATCTATCAATAATATCAAGGAAAACCCAGAGGAGCCATGGTACACACAAATATTTACTTATTTGTCTATACGACTATCTTCTCCCCATCTATCTAAAGGTGTTAGGCATGTTTTCTAATAGAAAGTTGCCTACTATATTATACTAGAGGGTGTTCTATATAAGCATGGTTTTGATGGCATTCTTCTTCATTGTATCCAAAAGCATGAAACTACCTTAGCTATCCAAGAAGTACATAACAGGTCATGTAGTGGACACTTTAGTGGCCACACAATAACTAAAAAAATCTTACATCTAGGCTACTATTGGCCCACTCTATATCAAGATTATTGTACATACATTAAGAGGTGTGTAAAATGTTAGCAACATGTAAACTTATCCCATGTCCCTAGTAAATCCTTGTAAGAAGCAAGGGGCTTCTGGCCATTCTCCTAATGGGGGCTCGATCTTATATGTAAAATCAACCCTAAGTCATCTTAGCATCATGGCTTCATCATTACCGCTATAAAATACTTCACCAAGTGGGTAGAAGATGTGCCACTTATCTTAACCAAGGTAGAAAATATTATGGAGTTTATCCACCATCACATTATTTATCGTTTTGGAATTCCATATAAAATAATAATAGATAATGGAAAATCTTTCAAGAATAAGAAAGTCCAAGCACTATGTGACTCATTTAAAATCAAATTAAGTTTTTACTCACCTTACTATCCTCAAGCCAATGGTCAAGTAGAAGCATTTAATAAAATCCTAGTCAAAATCCTAACCAAAGTCATCAATAAAGCTAGGAAGGATTGGCATCTTCATATCTCTTTTGCCTTATGGGCATATTGAAGTAGTATTCAAACCCCTATAGGTGATACTTCATTTTCTTTGGTCTATGATATGGAAGTTTTACTTCCTTTAGAAGTCCAAATTCGCTCTCTTTATATCTCCCATAAAGATATCATTTCTAATGAGGATTTTTGTCAGGAGCATTTATCCCAGCTCAAACTCTTAGTGAGCATCATGCAATAGCCCTTGATCACCTTCATATATATCAAGAATGACTAAAATGAGTATATAATAAACATGTAAAAGAATGATAATTTAATATTGGAGACCTTGTATTTAAATAAAATCAACATGTCACTAATATGGAATGAAATAAAAGGGGTGAATTTGTTCTTAATTGGCTTGAATCATACATCATAACCCATAAATACAGATCCAGAGCATATCATTTGGCCTCTCTTGATGGTAAACCTGAATGAGAACCTCTTAATGCATTACATTTACATCCTTTCTATAGTTAATAGATCTTGGTTCATCTTGGTTAACTTATCTTAAATTCTATCATATCCCTTTATCCCAAAATACCAAAAAATTATATGAGAGTTATGTGGTTATCCGGTAGTCACTATAACCTCAACCTTGAATATGAATAACCCAACTCTATTCATAAAATTATCTCATGGATAAGTTTCACCTATAATTGGAGAAATCACAGATCATTTTTTCCCTTATTTATTAAAGGCCGTTAATTTTCCAAGATAACACAATCATCTCATGTAATGAACTAATGGAAATTATCCTAAAGTATCTTTTTATGCCAACTTGCTTACTATCTTTAGGATACAGAATCAAGTAAGTAGTGAAAATCAAAGTATCAAACTGGGCTAAATAAATTGAATGATCCCTTAAAGAATAGCTATAATCAAATATAAAGGCAAATAATAGACTGATCCCTTAAAGGACAATTGTACAAAATCATCAGAATGTAAACCACTCACTTGAAGGATGGATACCAGGTAGAAAGCTTCCCACATTGATTAGTTTTTAAATTATGCCATATAAAATCCTTAAAAATCAATAAATAAATGAAATAAATAGTCAAAAACAATATCACAAGAAAGCTTCCCATATCGATCAACTTTCTAATTGTAGGCTTCCCGTATTGATCAGTCTACCCATTGGCATAAAAATGATCCTTGAAAGATAAATCCTGATTTCAAAATATGGTGTGTAGAAGGTTATCTCTAAAGCAATCCATCCCCCATCTCACCAAAAGAATGTAATCCCAATAAATGACTAAGGTCAAAGATCTAGATAACTAAGGTTGTGTCAACTCTTATCATCTAGCTAAGGATGCATAGGCCATGTGTATGAGAGGTTATCTTTTGGTTATGGTCCAAAATCAATGCCAAACAAATATATAATCTATAACCACTAAAATTCCATAAATTCACAATAATAAAACATTAAAATCTATCTATAATCCATAATCATCATTAAGCATAAATCCATAATCCATAATTTATTTACGCTCAATCATCTAAACAAACCATAAGCATCCACAAGGTTAATAATGGTCTATATCACAAGTAACATAATCCATAATCATAATCCATTAGTAAAAACCCATCTCATGATATACCATTTGATTTCAAAATAACATGTAAAATCTATAATCGATAATCCATAAAGAATCCATAGCATATATGATAACAATGATCATAATTCAAATACATAACATCTAAATCTATAATCCATCGCATCAATAATTCATAAAAACACTACATATCCATATCCATAGCCATCAATAAATCCATAAATAAACACACACGATCTATCCATAAACATAATCAATGTCCGTATATATATACATCAAGTGTCTGTATAAATTTCATAACATAAATAATATGGGGCTCTCGGCCCATATAATACAATCTAATTAGTAAAATTGATCCTGCTCAGATGAATGCTATCATCTCCCCCATCATTTCCTCCTTGGCTTGCTATGCTTATTATACTAGTAGACCCCCCAAGATTCCTCCATGATATACTTTGGCTAGCCATGTATGAAGCAAACCAAGGAACATTTGGTATCCATCTCTATACTATCCTCTCATAATAGCTCATCTCAATAAGCAATTCTCTGTATCTCTATCATGGTACTATATCTATGGGAGTAGCACTAGATCCTGTAATATATAAAGTTGGTCTCTCTACCAAAGTAGATCTCATCTGCTCTAGCTCTACTTGGTACCTATTTCAATCCTATATAACTTGGTCATGCTAAAATCTCATGCTATCAATATCATCCTATAATGTGGCAATGTAATCCTGTAAAGTATTGTGGGATGTCTATACCTCATATAGCTCAACCCTCAATGCATCCCTCTCAACAAAAACTACATGTATATCTATATGCTCATGTGCAGGGGTAACCTATAATGGTACCTCCTCCATGTGTATATTAGGGGAATCTTACTTAGCCTCTCTTCTATCCTCACCCTCCTCTCTCACCTCCTCAACAACTACCTCCTCTTGAGGTCTCATTCCTCTCTCCTGTCTCCTCGCCATCTCACCCACAAACCAAACTGTATAATCATCAATGTAGCCAATGTCATCCAAGTCAATAGCCATAAGATCCTCCTGTGGCCCCATCAAAACCACTATAGTATCAGGGGTAAGATAGTCTATCTCTATATCATCCCACCTATACAAGCATGGGGCTAATGGCACATCCTATACTAATCTAAATTGATGATATACCCTATCAAAATAATATAACTTAGTGTGCTCTAGCTATCATTACTATACCCATATCTCTTGGGCAACATCCTCTATCTCCACATCTAAACCAAGCCATGCTGTGAAGCATACATAAGGCCTATAGATAACATCTCCTATCTACAAGATGCTAAAAACCTATCTATAATGTGCTAGATAATTCAATACCCTATCTTTAAATAGAAAGACTAGGTCTTCCTTCCACCAAAGGAAGCCTACACTATAAACCATGTCTTTGAATCTAATTTATGGGGTCCCTATGGGATGAATCACATGAATGTGTTCATATGCCCAATAATTTAATATAAATGTAATATCAAGCCCCGATCGATGCTTAATGCACCAACCCCACAACTCCCTGTATATTTACCCCAATAGTGTGGGTGCCCAAGTAAAAATAGTCCTAAAATCCACTATGTCTACTATGATGCCAGTAAAACTCCATGGTAGTCACCCTCTTGTAGAGTCAGGTAGCATATAGTAAGTCAGTGCCAACATCATCATCATTGGCACTAGTCTCTCCATAGGGTCCTAGTCATATAATGGCTTGACTTAGAACCCCTAGAAAATAATATCATGCCCAATGCATCCTTGCCATATAATCACACCAGCATCGTCACTTGCCCAACCTTTTCAATAGTATAAATAAGGGATTTTAGAATTAATAATCATAAAATCTAATGGATGTCCTCTGTGGTGATCATCATCTCACCAATTGATAACCAAAAAGTATTGGTGGTATAATCCCACCACTTTAACAAAGCCACTATCATATCGATGTCCTAATGGACATGATGATAATGATGAATCCCTCCAAATCCTATAGCATCTAGATGGGACTAGTCCTCATCACCTATAAAATCTCATAAGTACTCCAATAGTGGAGGGACCCTATCCATCATCATCAATAGCTCTTATGCCTGTCAAAAACATATTTTTAGTTAATCAAAATCCTATATTTTTTGATTTCTATCGATACTCTAAGAATCGATGCCAATTTAAACAAATCAATGATGATATTTACAGATTGTGGTTGAGCTACATGAAGCACATTGATCCTAATGGATTGATGTCAATTCCCTCCCCTAAAAAATTCCTCCCTTAGACCTAACATTTTTAACCTAACCCCCCTCCCTCCCACAAATTTCTAAAAAAAAACCAAAAATAGAAGAAAAAAATAAAATATCTTAAACAAAAATAAAAATAATAAATTTTGCCACAAATACATTATGCCTACCTCATAGTATAGTCAGTGTCATCATCATCCGCTCCTACTCACCTCCATTATCTCTCACATATGTTTGAAGGGTTGAAACACGTCAAGTCTTTTCTCTTGATTTCTTGTTTACTTGATATCCAAATGAGCCTTATGCCATGTTGGATGCCTATTTATAGCTATTTTCATGATTGACATTGATTCCTTAATTGATGTCAATTCCTGTGAATTGATATTGATCGGTTTGGATCGATGTTGATTGTCTTGCCTTATTTCGATTTTACACTTGTGGACCATTTTACATGCTCCCAGTTTGGTTCCAAAGCCCTATCTTGTTGCCTTTGCTACAAATATCCCATTTTTATGACATCTTACCCTTTGGATTTGAGGATTTTGACCCTTCGTCAATTCCCCAATCTCCTTAAGGTGTACCCTTTCTTTTGATATCTTGCCATTGTCAAATCTTGAGGGTATATTTTATATCAAGAAAATTTGTCTATAGGTAATGCATACACCATACACATCATAAATGCTATGGTTTACCATTCCTATCATTTATTCTCTTGCTAGCCTTTTATTAAGCCTACCTATTTTGGCTATGGCATTTTTTTACTCAATTAGGTCTTTGGGACATTACTGCCTGCATCAATTTTTATCTTGTTAAGTGTAACCTTAGAACTTCTTTGTGCTATCTACACTTTCGATTATCCTTTGCTATCTTTCACTTGTCCATTTCCACTCACTTAAATTTGTTTTTACCTTTTATCTTTTTCAAACCCATCATCCATTTCATCTCATTTCTCAGTGCTCAATTTGAGGGGGAATATCTCCTCACAATACACTTGGGGCATTAGGCACCTTATAGTTTTTGTCTTATGGCACGCTATTACATATCGCTCCACAAAAAGGGGCAAATGTAGATGCTAGTTTTATACACCTTTATGTATTAACATGGTGCATCATCATGTTTATCCTTCATCTCTAACATAATGGCCCCCATTCATAATTATTTGAAATAATTACATTTACCTCACCCATTTACATTTACCACATGAGTTAATTAAGTTAATTAATATAGTCAAATAGTAATTAACCCTATTTTACCATCCCTAACCATAAATTCATAAAAACAAACTCATCCAACCTCTAAATAAACCCATGCCATGGTTAAAACAACCCAAAAACTTTAAAACCATTATTTACCCCCGTAAGCAACCTATTTGAATAGCCTACGGATTAACTTCACCCATTTTGGGAAAATCAACGTCGATTCTCTGAGATCGATGTTGATCTTCCTCGAATGACATTACTCCATACATATATAACAAGCCTCCATGACTCAAGATGACACTTTTGGACTTTGAAACTCTATTGGAATCATCTTGGAACTTGCTTATAGACCTTATCAACATTTTGATACCTTGTGGAACCTCTATTTGTGAGATTACAAAGAAATTTTGAAGGTTTCTAAGCCTACTTTTGTGGTATTCTTTATCTGCATGTTTTCATCCATACAAGGTTAGTATTGCATGTTAATCTATTCTAATTTTAACTTTATAGTCTTCTATACCTCTATGTCATTATTTACATTTAGTTTTTATCATTTTATCAATATTTCAAGTCATTATTATCTTCTATTTTCATAGTTTAGCATTTTACTCAAAATTGATGTCAATCCATCTAAATCGATGTCAATGCTTTAGGATCATCATCGATCCCTGCTAAACTATTTTTTTATTATTGGTAAATAGTTTATATGAAAGGGACTACACCCTTGTACAAAAGGCTCAATAGCCAGAAAGATCAGTATAAACTAGAAGATAGTTTTTTTGAAAGGGACTATACCTTTGTACAAAAGGGCTCAAGAGCTAGATAAAACAATGCAAATCCTAGAAAAATTAGGGTACATTCCTAGCCAAAACAAAAACAATCTAATAGATGTGAAAACCCAGGGACAACAAAGACTATCTATACAAGAACCAAAAGAAATAGAACACAAAATAGTGACCAAGTAGTAACTTAACAACAACTACTCAGCAACTGTGCATCAACCTCATAACATATCACTTTTCCACCTCTTCAATTTTCTTCTACAGGTCCTTTAAGGCATTTAAATACTTAATGGAAGTAGCATTTAAGGGATTAGACATATCAATAGTGCTAATTTCTTTGGCCAAGGAGTCTTCATGCCAAATGACTTCACTGATTCCATAAAGTTGACAAACTTGGTAGACCTAAAATTCCATAAAATCCATTATGGATTTGATTATAGTCTGGAAGTCCTCCTATTTGATTTTAATTTTTGAGATCTTGTCTTTGAAGGAGTAGATCTTCTTGAAAATTGTAGTCACTTTGTCCTTACCAATGCTTGAGGAGCTAGCCATCTATTTTATAGCCTTAGAAAGTTACTTGATTTCTTTATTTAGGGCATCAATCTCCTTCAAATTAGGAAGTTTTTCATTAACCTCCACCCCCACATCTAATTTATTGAAAGGGATAGAATTCTCAAGAAGACTATGGGTTGCTTCCAATTTTTTTCCCTCATGTGTACTTCTTAAAACTCTTTTGGGAGAGGAGGGGATATCTTCTAGACTACAAATAGGGTTTTTGGAGCAAAATTTTCTCTTCCCCATGGTGTTAGTGGAAATGGGTTGAATCTATTTAGTTGGAGGAGATATGTTGGGCAAAGGGACATGATTCAATAAATGTTGGTAAAGGAGGAGTATAATCCCTTGGTGAAGAGGTAGTGCCCTAGATTGATGTTGAACCTCAAGGACTGAATTTCTCCCTAGACATTAGTCTAAAATGTAGAAAGCTGATTTGGGCTCCTCTTTTGAAATGATTTAAGAAGAAAAAGTGGTGAAGGGGAACTAAAACATACCTACCTTCAAGAGTGATATATCTGACCATCATCCGTGCCACATCATCAAAGGGTTTGGGAAGTGAAGAAACCACAATACCTGCTAAAACATAAGAGAGTTTTTCCTTGCCGTCCAAGAATAGCTTCTCCTCTACCACCTTGTCTATACACCTACTAAAATACTTAATGGCATCCATGATTTGACCTATAACCTCAGTGATCAACTCCTCAGTCACTTTAAAATTCTTTCCCCCCACGGTGACTAACTTATCCTTCTAGCTGCTAGCAAATTCAATAGAGATCTGCTGATCATCTCCTCTAATACGCTCTATCAAGTTAGAGAAACCCCCAATCTGCATAAGAGGCTAGAGGTTTAAACTATTAAAACAACTTTGAATTTTGTTTTCATAAGATTTATAATCCTTAAAACTTGTTAAAATTTGCATTCTATTTTTTGAAAATCTATCTTTTACATGTAGATGACTTTGCCCAGATTAACACATGATACTGTTAGCATATTTAATCTCCCCATTGTCCAATAACATTTTTTCATTGAGCAAAGTGATATTTCATTTGAATTAGGTATTTTTACTATGATTTTGACACCTAATTAAGAAATTATTAATGAACAATTAGCTGTAATTCAAGAGGATGTTGATAGCGCTACAAAATTTTGGGATGATTACTTTGATCATATTAATCGTGATATAGATTAGATATCTTTGGTGTTGTCTATTGTATCCTATCCATATAAATATTTGTAATTTAATGTTTATTTATAAAATTGAATGTTAAATGTGGGATGACATCCACCTAAGAAAGCATATCACTTCTTGTGTCTAGTTTCTTACCAGGCAACCCATTCATCTTTCTATTAATCTATTTTATTTGTGAGTTAGTGTGATTTTTTGGTCATTCCTCCCCAACCAAAGAGGAGTTACCATAAGCTTGATCAATGGTGTGAAATCAATCTCCATCTCTAGGTAATATTTAAAACCCTACATTTACTTTATTTTTAGTAGCTAATTAGACCACATTGAACAAAGTAAAAAAATACTAAAACGATAAGTATTAATATGGAGAACATGTTTCTAAAACATAACTCAAATATAATTTAGAGATATTGAATACTGAATAGGTGTGGAGAACATGCTTATAAATCATTCCCCCACTATACAAGGAGAAATATAAAAACTGATACAAGTACCAATGTGGATAACATGTTTTCAAAACATATCCCCACTGTAATCTAGAGCTGTTAAATACTAAATAGGTGTGGAGAACATGATTCCAAATAATGCCCCTACTAAATATGAAAATTGTGAATGTTTGGAAGCCATGATCATATGACATGCCTCTATTGAATCTAAAAACTGATATAAGTACTAATACGGAGAACATGTTTCCAAAACATGCCCCTGCTATAATTTGGAGATGCTGAATACTAAATAAGTGTGGAGAACATGCTTCCAAACTATACCCCTATTGAATCTAAAAAATGTGAATGTGTGGAATCCATGCCTATATGACGTGCTCCCACTAAATATTATAACTAATATAAGTACCACATACTAAAAAAGTGTGAAGAGCATGCTTCCCAAACATGCCCCCATTAAATTTAAAAACTGTGCCAAGTGTGGAGAACATGCCTATATGACATGCCCCCACCATTAGTCCCACATTTAAGGTAATTTAAAGATAATATCTAGTATTTACATCACCTTGAAAGGATAAGATAACTATATAATCTATGAATGTAACCATGTAGCATATAGAAGGAATATGTCTAGGTATATATAACATTAAAACACATAGAACATGATCACTGAAGGCCTAAGATGCATGATAAGGATCATAGAAACATATAGATAGTAAAAATACAAGCTCAAAAAGCAAAAAAATACATAAATGAGAGTACTCAAAATCAAGTCAAAAGGTAATGGTCCAAGGAGATCACAAACAAAGGGCATGTTCAAATTATACATAATGGAAGGGACATGACTCAATCAAGTGTCCGCAAAAGTAAGTATGACATATTCAAATGCCCATACAACATATAATGAAATATGAAAATATCAAAGAAATCATACATAGGTATAGGGGTTGAAAACAAAGGAGCATATTCAAATGCTTGAACAAGGCATACAATAGCAAGGCAAGACACTCAAATAAGTACATAAGGTAAAGTATAAGTAACCAATATAAACATGTCATAGTATCCCATGGATCAAATGTGTTAGGGAAAAAACCCAAGTGTATATAATATCAAGTACCCTATGTAAGATATAATCATGGGTAATAACATGTGTAAGTACATATGTAATCTTAAACATGATAATCTAGAGTGATCATTAAACCATATAACCTATGTGTATCAATATAAAAGAAGTGATGCCCCTAATGTCTGCATGACATGAGTAGAGGGAAGACCTAACATATGAAAATAAGAATAAATCATGTATTTTTGTATGTTTGTAACACACTCAAGTATAAGTGTGACACATGCGTGTATGTAAAAGTAATTGAATACACCATACATCAACATAGAACTAACACATAGATGTCAAAGAGCTAATATAACATGTAGGTGCCAAAAATATTTTTAGATTTTTGAAGTATTTTTATTTTTTTTGGTATTTTAGAATATTTGAAGATATTACCCTATGATCCCATCTAATTCATGAGAATTGTCTAGGAGTGGTGTAAGTGCAACCTTTATGGAACAAAATATGCTATATGTGTGCATAGTAGAAGTAGGAACTGTATCATGGTCTTTTGGTAAATTTGTACTTGGTATCTTTGGTTTTCATTTATTTATATTTAGTTTCTCATTTTCTATTAATGTATTCAATCGATAGGTACTAGGTCCTATAGGTATGAATATATCATATAGTAAATTATCAAGTGGATCAGAACATAGTTTGCTAAACTATTCATCTATATATTGTGCGCCATCTATATGAGGAGTGAGAGTAGAAGTGTTTTGATATGAGGAAGGGCTTGTAGTTTCCCCCTTTATAACCATATTTACAACTTTATATTTTTCAATTGTCTCTTTCTTTATGACATTTTTTATTAAAATACTTTTTTGAACACTTGATGTGCCCCTTGCTCTTTTTGTAATGGTGCCTTTTTTATTTGTGCTTTATTCTTTAACTTGTTCTCATTTGTAGGTTCTTTATCTTTTGTATTGGAAAAAAGTATATTTAAATTATTTTAATTAGTATATCCCAAACCCTTATGGTCATTTTGATCATATGTGGAAATATGATGAGTGATGACTTTGGAATGGTTTCCCAATCCTTGACCATGATAACCAAATTTTTGTAAATATTTCATTCCAAAACTACACTATTTGAAAAGCTGAGTAATTTTTTGAGAGGTAAGTTGTATCATTTTATTAATATGATTTATCTTTTTGAACCTTTTTTTTCTCTAAATATGGTATTTTAAATCATTTTTGCTCTAAAATTTCCTTTCGTACCCATATTTTCTATTTTGGCACTTGTGATTTAGGATAAGTACTCATAATGTGAGTGGGATTTTTGGGAGATGCATTAATGATAAGATCTCCACTATGTTTTTGACTTTGTATTTGGTTCTTCAATGTAAAAAAATGATTGGTATGATGCCCATGCATTCTATGATATGTATAATAGTACTTGGATCTCCTTATGGGATGTAGAGGAGGTAATTTGATTACTTTTTTTCAAACCATTTCTCTTAAGATATCACTTGGACTCTTAGTATCCTTTTGGTCACTTTTAGAATCACTCATTTTTGATGTATTCTATTTTATCTTTGCATTTGGACAAGAAATCTTGTTTGGCACAAAATTAGTCAATGAGGATGCGAACACACAATTAACACTACCATGTGTTAGATTTTGTATGTATACAATATAATTTTGTAACACTTTTATTAATTTTCTCATACTAGTAATTTTATCTTATAGGGCTTCACAACCACAAACCCTAGGTATTTGAGATTGATTACCTTCATTTGAAACTATAGGGTTGGACACCTTATCCCTTGGATAAGTGATAGCCTAAACTTGGTTAGAGGGATGAGAGCCATCACCCCATTTGGGGTTAGGAGGAAAAAGAGGCTCCTTTGTATCCATTTAAAATTTTCTAAAAATTGATATGAGAATAGGATAAGAAAGACTTACAAATGCTAAGGAACAATCAACCATGATACAATAATAATATATCAATTTCGGACTATTGGTTGAGTTTTTTGAAAATTGGAAATAGGTTTATTTATAAAAATATGAAATGAGAGGAAACCAAAAAAAAGGGAAACAAAAGTACATGTACAACATATAAATATAAATTTACTAAAAATAGTAAATTTCTAATTTTGAAAAAATCCATACAATATTTTGGAAAATAAAAAGAGGCTTTTATATGCATAAATATAATAATGAAAAATATATGAGGAATTTGTAATTTTATCTATTATGAATAATAAATATGCTAAATAATGTAAGATGCTTCATAAACAAAACACTAAAATCTTTCAAATAAAGAATCAATAATTGCAATTATTAAGAATATTTGGTAGATATTTAAGATATTTTTTTGAATAAAATATATTTTTTAGATGAAATATATAAATTAATTTCAACATAAGTACACCATTCTCCTTGTATGCCAATATTTACTAAAAATAGTAAATTACACAAATTGAAAAATTTATACTAAATTTTGGCAAACCAAAAGAGGTTTTTTATTATATTAACTTGAGTAGAAAATAAATCTTAGTAATTTTGAAATGGAACTATTTGGAGTCTAAAATATGAAAATAAAATAAGAATCCACTTGCAATAATAAGCACATGAATCCCTTGTGACCAGAGGAGGGTAAAAACCTAGGGTAAAGTTTCAAATCTAAAAATACATCATAACCAACTAAAACCCTAGGAGGCTTGGAAGCCATAGATCATAATTTTTTTCCATTCATATGGATCAGGTTCACCAAATGTTTAACCTAAATTAGATATGGGAATATTGTACCTTGGCAGTATAATATAGTTATGAATATAAAAATAAAAATGCACAAGGATGATAATTAGATTTACAACAAGTAAATTAAATGCTAAACTCATATATAAACATACATTAAATTTATTATGTCAAGTATAGGCTAAATATAAAAAGTAAAACTAAGTTATGTATGGAAATGACAAAAAAGTAATATAATTAGTTAGTTTTGATGCTAACATAGTGCTGGATCTAGAATAAGTAGAAAATAAGTTAGAAGGAGATTCTAGAATAGTCATCAAATTATGGATCTAATACTTCTAGCACTCTAAATACTAACATTAGTCTAGGGTGGTTGCATTGACACTAATGTCTAGGTTTGATGTAATTGTCCTATACAAAATACATTTTGGAAAAGGGTGTGGCCACATGGATGCTTATGGGTTTGAATTTGCCTTCACTTTGGTGCATTCATATATGTGTCATGGACTATTACTCCTCATGAATTTGTAAAACCCTAGTTCTTCATCTTCATAGTCACCTTGGGGGAAAATGGGTTAGTGGGAACATAATGTCGAGCCGACCCCAAATACCTCACTATCAGTGGGTGTTGTTTGCATAACCAATACTCAAGAAGAGGGCCTCAAACTCATGTAGTTCTCCCCTACATGTTTTCTTGTGTGTGAATCATGCAATATGTGGAAAGAAATTAAAATAGTGGCCTAACTTGTAACTTAGAAAATCAATCTCTTGGGCTACACCTTTAGTGCTTCAGACTTATATATGTATTTTACCTATGATTAGTATGGAAATAGGGAAGATTTGTTCAATGGAATGTTTGATAAAGTGATTTTGATAAGTTGCCTTGGTCTCTTTTGGTCTTTTCTAGGTGAGGAATGAATGAGGGTTGATCTTGTATTTATATCAATCCATTTGGAGTAATAAATCACATTAAATCACTTAGGTTGACCATTAGGATATATTTCATTTAAAAAATAGATGAATTTATGGCACTAGACACTTGTATTAGGTCAATACACTAAAACCGATGCTAGTGTCTATCCTAGATGTTAATACTGATGGAATAGGAAAGTAGGTATAGGTTCAAAACTTGTAGATATGGAAGATAATTATTGTTGACCATCTTTTTGGTCTAACAGGCCAAAAACCGGTCCCCTTCTTCCTCTGCTATTTTAGGCCAATTCATTTTTGATTTTGCACAAGTCCAAGAATTTTCTACAGACTCTACAGGTCTATTTCTACGGACTTAGTAGGGTTTGATTTCCTACAGACTCAGCAGGGCTTGATTTTCTACAGACTTAGCAAGGCTTGATTTTCTATAGACTCTACAGGTGTAATTTTTTGGCAGATGAAGAATGAGTTCAGAGAGTGCAAGGTTTTACAAAGCTTCTTCAAACTCTTGTCTAAATAAATTCATAAGGAAAGAGAGATAAAATGGTTTAGAGACACTTTTCCTTAAGGTTGGAAGAGTGGTTCAATGACATAATCTTTCCAAGAGTTAACAGCTTTGAACCGTTGAACCAATTTAATGCCTTTGGTTCAATGCCTTGGCTCAAAGCCTAGGTTCAAGCAGTGAGTTCAACGCTTGGTTCAATCGACGAGTTCAATGCTTGGTTCAATCAATGAGTTCAATGCTTGGTTCAATTGGTGATTTCAATCACTTCGTTCAATCAGTGAGTTCAACACTTGGTTTAATCAGTGAGTTCAACGCTTGGTTCAATTGATGAGTTCAATCACTTGGTTCAATTAGCAAGTTCAAATCTTGGTTTAATTGGTGAGTTTAATCACTTGGTTCAATCAATAGGTTTAACACTTGGTTCAATCATGGGTTTAATCACTTGGTTCACCACAGAAGGTTTAAAGGCTCAACGTGCAGTGTTGAACCATTGAACCATTTTTGGTTCAATCAGTCGATTCAATGGCTTGGTTTAAGGGAGCATCCTAAATCCAAAGGATAAGTGCCCTTGCAGAGGGCAGTTATAGGTTTGGACTTAGCATTGAAATGAATTCTTTCAATCTTTTTGTTAGAAGGAATTCCTCTGGACAAAAATTCTAAAATAATTCAGAGGAAGGCCACTAGCTCAAAGCAAAAAAGACTCGGGGAAGTCAAAGTGGCTAATTCTCACATAATTTTTATCTGTGGGAAAAATCTCGAAGCAAGAGAGGCCTATAGAAAGGGCCAAAGAGACAAAGGCCACCGAAGGGTAGGCACCCTTATGGGGGGCTCCCAACGGCCAAATGAAGGGCATCTCTCCAGAGCTGAAGGGACACTTCCCCTTCAAGAGGGTCTGAGACAAAGGAAAAGGCCAAAGCAAGAAAGATGAAGGAAAAGTCCAAGCGATGACAGGTGCGCAGACGTCAAATTTAAGATGGTGATATAACTATTGGTTTTTAAAATGCTTGCGTGCCAACCATGGAAAGAGCCCAAGGAATGCAGTGACTCACCAGAAGATCACCCCTGAGGGCTAAAGGAATATAAGGAGACAAAGCAAGAAGAAGACAAAGAGCCCAGAGAATAAAGAGAGAAAAGTGCCAAGTGTAGGAACAGACAGATAGTCCAAGTGGTGAGGGGAGGCACCAATTCAAGAAGTTACTCCAGTAGGTGATATAGTGTCTTCAAAATGATTATTAGGAGGTGCAAACGGATAATAGTGTGACCTATTTTTATTCATTTCACATTAATGAGTAGACAAACTACATAATTACCTTGAAGAAGTGGTCTTGCAAGCAGACAAATGGTGTGGCTCATAATTTCTCATTAATGTTTAAGCAACTTGCTCTTCCCAATGACTAGAGTGAAAATGGTTATTTGTAAAAAGGGGTGCTAAAAGTCCTCCTTCCTTCCTCTATATATTATAGACTTGTCATTTGGAAAAGGATCTTCCACATTTATAAGGCAAAGCCCTAGCAAATTTTCACTTGAAATTAATAAATGCATTTTTACCTCTATTCTGGTTAGATATCTCTATGTGTGCCTGAGTGTCAGTTTGTGTTTAGTCATTTCTTCTTAATGCTTCCATAGGTTTAACACCAACACACCTGGTGTCTATAAGGTGCCATTCTTGCAGGCGATAAGGAGAGCTATACCTAGAAGTGTAGAGACAGAAGAATCTACTATACAGTGTGCCTTTTCCACAGCACCTATGGTGAGCCCTTATTTTCTATGTATCCCATTAAAGCCTCCCTGTTAAACATCCTACAGCCTGGTCCTTTTGCCAGTTTGAAGTGTACGCATGTGTTTGTTTAAATTCAAGTGTGAGTGTGAGTAGGTCGAATCATTTGGTGAATCACCTCTTTTAGAGTAGCTTTGTTTTCCTATAATTTCTCCCCCTTTTCACCCCCCTTTATATATCTATATACCTGTATTAACACTTATTGAAACAACTCAAATGCATCAAAGGGAGTTAGCCCTTACCTAGAGACTCTCCCCTCTAGCTTCGCTAGTCCCATAGGTGAGAGGGGAGTTTCCATTTTGATGTGTGGAAGGTAGGAGCTCGGCCTCCTACCTCGGGTGTAATCCACTGCATCAACAATTTTTGGCACACCCAGTGGGACCAACTAGGACAAGTTGTGTCCACAGAGTCAAAGAATTTTTGGTGTGTTCTTTAACCAACTAGCCTTTGGATGCTTTTACATCAACACCAATGGTGACTCTGAGTTAAATCAATTGGTTAAGCATCCTGGTGCCATCAGAAATCATATTTTTATATGTATATTTCCTTTGCACAAAATCATAGACTTGTATTCCTTCATATGACTATGATCAAGCTCCAGATATTTATGGAATCCCCTTAAGTAGCTCTCCTATTTGCCCTTCAACAATAAGGGAGGTGGCACTAGATTTTGAGAAGCAGGTAATGGAAATAGACAGACTGGATGAGCGGTATGGTTATCAACAGGACCTGATGTACAAAGACACATGTTTGTTCAGGCAAGCTCAAGCCTTGCAATCCATAAAGGAGGAGGTAGCAAAGTGGAGGAATCCATTCATGTAAGGTATTCAGCCTTGTGTGCCCCCTCTTATCCTAAAGAAAGCCCCCCTCTTGTACACCAAATCCTTTCTATCAGATGGCACTTGCTCACTCTAGCTCATCTGATGCATCAATCAACCCTGATCTTGACCCTGTGTGCCTAGCCTTCAAGCATCAAAGGGAACTGGAACAACCTCCCATGGAGATGAACCTTATAAATTCCTTATATTGTGAATCTTCCTTTGGGGGGAGCATTATGAACCAACACATCTCTCTCGAAACTGATCCTACTCAACATGATGATGCTGGTGACCTCTAAGAAAGACTCTTTTAGGATAATCTAGCCAAGCAAATTGAATATTTAGAGGCTAAGATGATACTGCTTCATGAAAGAGAGATAGAACTTTTAGACCTTGTGGAGGAACCCCAGGACCTTGGAGAAAATAAAGATGTTGCCTGTTTGTAGGAGCAAAATTCTAATTCTAAGATCCTGAATTAGAAGAAAATAGTAGAATCATGGGGCAAGAAGGAGGAGGAGAAAGGTTTTGCTCAAAACCTTGAAGAAGATGAGGCTGCTCCTACTCATGATGATGTTAGTGACCTCTAAGAAAGGCTCTTCCAAGAGGATATGGCCAGAAGAATTACAGAGTTGGAATCTAGAGAGAGTTTCCTCAGCCAATGTGTGATGGATGGTTCAGACCCAATGGCACATTCTATGTCTGAACACACCCCATATACACACCCCCAAGAGAGCTATTAGGCTACAACTGATATTGATGAAGTTCTAGCCAAGTGGAAGGAGGAGAATCATTCAACTCTAGCTCAAGGGTTGCCTCCTCTTCTACATGTTTTTTCCACTTCATCCCTTCTCAAGGAGGAACCTATTCTGCAGGAGGTGAGTGAGGAGCAAAAGATCCATTTTTTAGCTCTTCAAGAGGATATCATGAGCAAAAATGAAAAATAAATCATCATTGATGCTCCTTGTGAAGACCTCATCAGCAATGGAGAGGACACAGGGCATACATACATGCAGATGTTCCAGCAACACGAGGAGGAACATAAGCATGGTGAGCTCTCTCCCCCTTTATTTGATGAAATTCCTTTTTGTTTCAATGAGGAGGACTACTATGCCAAGGAGCCTAAGTTGGAGGAGGATCAAGAGAATATCTTTGAACATCTAGAGATCCTAATCTTTAAGGAGGGAAAGGAGAGGCCTGTCTTCCTTGAGGAAAGCCTTGAAGAAGAGAGCTTTGAACAGAGAGGTGATGTTTTGTGGGATGAGCAATCAGTTTGTGATTCCATTTCAGACATCACAACTGTCACCCTTCTTCAAGAAGGCTAAGGGGGAGTAGAGGATGAGTTTGGCATGATCTCCAATGAAGTAAAAGGAAACAGGTCAAACCATGATACATTGTAGAGGGACTATGCAGATCAAAGGGCTTATGGTGATGAGCCAACAACCACAGATTTCTTGATGATATGTACCAACATGAAGGACCAGCATTCAACAAGCTTCTAAGAATGAACAAAGTACATATATGTTGGAAGCATGTTCAATTTTGATCCACTCAGATGCAAGCCAATCCAGGTGACAGGCAAGAGGAGTAGGTCACCAAATCTCCTTTTCATTCAGCCACTGGTCTGGCACCATAAGTCTTTTTGCCAGGAAGGGGACTTAAGAAGTTTTCCCTTTGAGCTAGGAGGGAAGTAGATGTACCTATTTAGTTGTATATAGTAGTTTGATTTTAGTTTCTTTTCCTGCTTTCCCTAAGTGCAATTTGCACAAGTAGTGTTTTTAGTCTTGTGTGTGCTTTCCCTTGTGTCAGGGGTAAAAATCTTCATGTTTTATTCTTGGATCTTTGGAGGTGTTGCTAACCTTTCTTCAAAGCTGCATTCTGACTCCATGCCCAATGGACTACAAGGCAACTAGTATTCTAAGCATAACAGGCATGCTTCCCCTGGGAGTCACCAATTTGTTGACCATTTTTTGGGTCTAACATGCCAAAAATTGGTCCCCTTCTTCCTCTGCTATTTTAGGCCAATTCATTTTTGATTTTGCACAAGTCTAGGAATTTTCTACGGACTCTATAGGTCTATTTCTATGGACTCTACAAGTCTATTTCTATGGACTTAGTAGGGTTTGATTTTCTATGGACTTAGTAGGGCTTGATTTTCTACAGACTTAGTAGGGCTTGATTTTCTACAGACTCAATAGGTGTAATTTTTTGGCAGATGAAGAATGAGTTCAGAGACACTTTTCCTTAAGGTTGGAAGAGTGGTTCAATGACATAATCTTTCCAAGAGTTAGCAGCTTTGAACCGTTGAACCGGTTTAATGCCTTTGGTTCAACGCCTTGGCTCAAAGCCTTGGTTCAATCGGTGAGTTCAATGCTTGGTTTAATCAGTGAGTTTAATGCTTGGTTCAATCGACAAGTTCAACACTTGGTTCAATCAGCGAGTTCAATCACTTGGTTCAATCGATGAGTTCAATGCTTAGTTTAATCAGTGATTTCAATGCTTGGTTCAATCAGTGAGTTTAATCGCTTGGTTCAATCAGTGAGTTCAATCACTTGGTTCAATCAGTGAGTTTAATGCTTGGTTTAATTTGTGAGTTTAATCACTTGGTTCAATCGGTGGGTTCAACACTTTGTTCAATCACAGGTTCAATCACTTGGTTCACTACGGAAGGTTCAAAGGCTCGGTGCACAGTGTTGAACCATTGAACTGTTGAACCATTTTTGGTTCAATCAGTCAATTAAATGGCTTGGTTCAAGAGAACATCCTAAATCCAAAGGACAAGTGCCCTACCGGAGGGTAGTTCCAGGTTCAAGAGCCCTTGTGGAGGGTAGGAATCACTTCAAAGGAAAAGAGCCACAAAGTTAATATTTTTTCAGACTTAGCATTGAAATGAATTCTTTTAGACTTTTTGTCTGAAGGAATTCCTTCAAACAAAAAGTCTGAAGGAATTTAGAGGAAGGCTGCCAACCCAAAGCAAAAAAGACCTAGGGAAGTCAAAGCAGCCAATTCTCGCAGACATTTTGTCTGTACGAAAAAGATCGAAGCAAGAGAGGCCTGCAGAAAGGGCCAAAGAGATAAAGGCCGCTGAAGGGTAGGCACCCTTGTGGGGGTCTCCTAACGGCCAAATGAAGGGCATCTCTCTAGAGCTGAAGGGACACTTCCCCTTCAGGAGGGTCTAAAACAAAGGAAAAGGCCAAAGTAAGAAAGCTGAAGGAAAAGTCCAAGCGACAACGGGTGCACAGATGTCAAATTTAAGACGGTGAAATAGCCATTGGTTTTTAAAATGCTTGCATGCCAACCATGGAAAGAGCTCAAGGATTGCAGTGACCCACTAGAAGATCACCCCCTAGGGCTGAAGGAATAGAAGGAGACAAAGGAAGAAGAAGACAAAG
Organism: Torreya grandis; assembly: GCA_037957365.1. Lineage (NCBI taxonomy): Eukaryota > Viridiplantae > Streptophyta > Pinopsida > Cupressales > Taxaceae > Torreya > Torreya grandis. Next base: position 3,828,146 of record JARHVA010000796.1, read on the forward strand.
AGCCTAGAGAACAAAGAGAGAAAAGTTCTAAGTATAGGAACATGCAGATAGTCCAAGTGGTGAGGGGAGGTGCCGATTCAAGAATTTACTCCAACAAGTTATAAAGTATCTATGAATTGATTATTAGGAGGTGCAAATGGCTAATAGTGCGACCCATTTTTATTCATTTTGCATTAATGAGCAGAAAAATCATGTAATCGCCTTGAAGAAGTGGTCTTGTAAGCAGACAAACGACGCGGCTCATAATTTCTCATTGATGTTTAAGCGGCTTGCTCTTCCTAATGACTGTAGTGCAAATGGTTATTTATAAAAAGGGGCACCAAAAGGCCTCCTTCCTTCCTCTATATATTGTAGACTTTTCATTTGTAAAAGGATCTTCCACATTTGTAAGGCGAAGCCCTGGCAAATTTTCACTTGAAATCAATAAATGTATTTTTACATCTATTCTAGTTAGATATCTTTGTGTGTACCTGAGTGTCAGTTTGTGTTTAGTCATTGCTTCTTAATGCTTCCATATGTTTAACACCAACACACCTAGTGTCTATAATGTGCCATTCCTGCAGGCAATAAGGAGAGCTGTACCTAAAAGCATAGAGAGAGAAGAATCTACTATACAATGTGCCTTTCTCACAGCACCTATGGTGAGCCCCTATTTTTTGTGTATCCCATTAAATCCTCCATGTTAAGCTTCTTACAGCTTGGTCCTTTTGCCAGTTTGAAGTGTACGTATGTGTTTGTCTGGCTTCAAGTGTGAGTGTGAGTAGGTTGAATCATTTTGTGCATCACCTCTTTTAGAGTAGCTTTATTTTCTTGTAATTTCTCCCCCTTTTCACCCCCCCTTTATATATCTATATACCTATATTAGCACTTATTGTAACAACTCAGATGCATCAAAGGGATCTAGCCCTTACCTAGAGACTCTCCCCTCCAGCTTTGCCAGTCCCACAGGTGAGAGGGGAGTTTCCATTTTGACGTGTGGAAGGAAGGAGCTCAACCTCCTACCTCAGGTGTAATCCACTATGTCAACAATTACATTTTAAGAATTTTAGGAAAGATAGAAGGCTTGGATCATCAACATAAGACTAGTTGGACTAAGAGATATAGGCCAAGGGGCATAAGATAGAATAGATGTGAGACTTACAGAAGTGGGAAAGGTATAGAACTGAGAGGAATAATCAAGGTTTGATTTTTCTAAGTGTACAAGAATGAGGTGCTGTATAATCCTTAAATATTATCTACACCATGCCTTTAGGGAACTCAATATCATAAGAATTATCTAAAATTCTTCCCAAAAATTTTCAAGATCGAGTCTTCTTCCATGTAAACTTATAAGACATCTAGGAAATGAATGTAAGTGAATATGTCTATATAAATTTATAATTGAGGAACTACTAAAATCAATGAGAGAAAATAAAAATAAGAATGAATACCCCTGGTTGTGTGTAAATTGTGAAGTCATCTATGTGAAATCCATATCTTAGAATCTATGTCACCTTTATGTATGTATGTATGTGTCTCATTGAGAATACCAAGTGAAGTATGTTATACACCACCACATGATTTCCTCTATATGTAGGAGTAAGGGAAATGATGGTATCTTAAAGAGGTAAGATAAATGAATCATATGACCCATTTTGAGGCACGACATAAACTTGTGAATCATATATCTAAAAATAAATGGATTATATATACATTTGTAAAATATGAAAAACAAAGCATTGATATGTAAAATAGTAAGATGTCATCATGAAAACACGTATGTAACAAGCATCTTCACAAATGTATGTTTGATTCCAAGAAATTTAGGAAAATTATTAATATGTTGCCACTATGTGGGTAATGTATAATCAATTTAAGTAATGTAAGAACAATAATAAGATGTTTCCCCTATGTGGAGAAGTGTAACCAATGTAAGCATCAAAGTATCATCCTTTTTTATATGATATATATAATCAATCTAAGCATTATTTTAGTATATGCCATGGAATGGGTAATATATAATTAATGTAGGTGCTTTAAATATTTATGGTTTAAGGGTAATTAACACATGCAAAAATAATAAAAATGAATGCACAAGATAGATCTATGATATAATAGTTTAAAGTAATAACTAGACCTATCTTATATTCTAAAAACAATAAAAAATATAAATAACTAAAATAAGAAAGAGAAATGAAATGATAAAGAAGGTTGGAATATGATACACTTGAGTCATGTTATGGATTTATGAGATTAGATTTATGATTTTCAAGTGAATATACATGAAATATGATTATTTAACTATACTGGGTTAGAATTAGTGTTGTGCATGATCTACATGAGTTAGATTTGGTAGGCCACCAAATCTGCACCACCTTTTACTACCAAGTATGTACTTGGTTGCTAAATCTGATTTCTACTAAATTTCAAGTTCTTCAATTTTTTAGGTTGATTCATTTTTAGATGTCAAGTAGGGTTGTGCAATCTTTGTGAAAAATTTATGGGAAGAATGCACTAAATTTTCTCTTTCACTCAACCTAACCCTCAAATGTAGAAATAAAATAAGCATATGCAAGTTAGTTTACTCAAACTACCCCTTCGGGAGCTATAACTACATATCCCACACAATTGAAATCTGAATCAATGTAATTATCTTGTGCATGTGAGTGAAGTGTAAATGAGATAAGGCTCTGTCGAGGTGGGACATAATTGAAGATTAGACTGGATAGGGTCGAATACATGAGGTTGAATCTATATGGAGTACTATAATTTGAAGAATAAATCAATAAATAAAGAAGCTTGTCTTCACAACAAAAAGTTGTATTAACATTCATTCATCAAAAATTACATAAGAATGTACATTATATAGTGAGAAATTAGGTCACTCAAATAGTTAATTAACTTAATTCAAAATTATAAAATTACTTAAAGTAAATTTCCCCTAATGACCTATTATTAATCTAAGTAAGCTAATTAGATTGTGTAGGTAAAACTACACAGTGGGAGAAAGTCTACACTAACACCCCCCTTAAGTGTAGCTTAGGTGGGTAGTAGAATTGGTTTCCAACATAAAGTCCTAATGAGGTACCCAAGTACATAGTAAAATAGAGAACTAATAATTAACCATAGAAGATGTTAAAGATGCCTATAGAAGGGCTCATAAAATGACCAAGGTTTATGATGAGATCCTATGCCTGAACACTGAAGAAGTTCCATCTGCATCAAATAATGTTTCTTCCCTTTAATAAATGAAGAACACAATGTGTGTACTAAAATTTTACCCATTCCATAATGGAAGACAAAGGAAATAGTATAAAGATTTTTGAATATGATCTAAATCTAAAATGTGACATAGATATGGGAAGATTGTGCATAAGAATTGAATGTAATGCTACTGAAGTGAACTTATCAGAATAAGGACATAAAACATTCACTAAAAGAATGTCCATATGAAGCATGGATCATGGATCAACAACTCTCAAAACTTAAGAAGATACTATAGATTAAGCACATAGATATACATAATGAGTATACATAGGAAGAGATGAGTCATTGATGTTCTCAATAGGTACAATCAAACTATTAATGAAGACAAGATTATCCTCTGAAGAAAAAATATGTGATGGATCTAGAAGAATAAAATATTGAATAGGAAATAATGTATATTCTACAAGAGGATAATTAAGGTCAGGCATAATCTATCCCACTAGTAGTATATTGATATAAGGAAGAGTGCTATTAATCAAGAATGTGTCATCACAAGAAATAAAAGTAAGATAAGAGAGTAAAATATTCTCTATAGAGATAATATAAAAATGAGGAGGATGAGTGATATTAATCTTAGTAGGATCTCTGAAAAGAGTCTGAAGAGTGCTCTAAATAGTGGAGGGACACTATGTGTGCTCCACATGGTGGTATAGATCCCATGAAACATGCATCAATAAGTGACCATAGACATAGTCACAAGAGTTGTCCCAATAATTGTATTAACAAGGGTCAATGGGAGTAATAATTTATCCATATAGAAATAAAATAAGATCATGCTCTATGAGAAAGCATTCTAGATACATCTACCATGAAGTACAATTTTTCTTTCAAAGAATCTTGAGTAAAATCAACTCTCCTCATCTAATATTTCTCAAGGTGAGTCAACATGACCACAAGTAAACATGCACGCTCAATGTGATGGACACCAAACTTAATGAAAAATGTGTCCAAATGAGAAATCAAAGTAATAATTACCAAATTTGCCTTGATATTATAGAGGTTGGCACTTTATAATTTCATTCATATATAATCATCACATTTAAATGTGTATATAAGCAAAACATATACAAAAGAAACACAAGTATGCAAAAGATAAAAATAAATGTGACCCCCATGAATGTACAAAGGTTCAATTTCACAAGGCATAATAATATCACTAATGTGTAGAGTTTAAAAAACTCACACTTTTAAACAAATGGAACTTGAAAAGGAGTTTTTGGATGAAATTTATGGAAGTTTGAAGTTCTGGATGGCAAGGGAAATTTCCACTTTAAATTTTTTGAAAAGAATTTGACTTGATTTAAAAAAGAAATCATCTTCCCCAAGAAAAACTTAAGCCATCTTGGAGAAAAATTTAAGCATTTTTGGCTTGGAATTGACCAACTTAACTCCCATATGACAAGGGGCTAAGACCTAGAATGCTTGCAAGGGTCACATAACCTGGTGATGGTCCTAACACAACTTGGAACCCACATATTGTTTGAGTAAGGCTCAGACTTAGTGGTATGTTTGAGCATGACTTGGACTTCACGACATGTTTGAACACTACTTAATGTCCACATGGACTAAAACATCTACCTAAATTCTTAAACTCACTGAATGAAACATGTAAGGAGGGTTAAAATCTAACACATCTAAGCAAGAGCAAATGTCTATCGAGGTGAAAATGTTTACCGAAGTTACAAAACTCATTAAAATGACAAAACTTGCATACAAAATCTCCAGATATGTAAATTATGTAAGGTTTACTCTAAAAATAACAAAGACCCACTTGGTTTCTTGATAAACCTAGAAAAAAATAAAAATGGTTTTTCCTTAGTCATCAAAAGTATGTATTTTTGTAAAATTCAAAAAATGGCCTTGAAATCCTCTAAAAATGGTAAAAAAGGACTGTCATGAAATTAGGTCATGTTTATAGCTATTCCTAGGGGTTTTCCACCTTATAAATCTAATAAAGTTGTCTATTTTTCACTTAGAGACTCCAAATATATAGATTTACATGAATTTATGAGAAACCCCACTAAACCCTAAAAATTGTAATCAATGAAAAATCTTGAACAAGTTAAAATGAAATATCTCATAATAGAATTGATGGATTCATCTACTAACATAGCTATGATACCATGTCAAAGTGGGTCACAATCAAGGATCGGACTGGATAGCCTCGAATGCATGATGTTGAATCTGTATAGAGTAGTGAAATTTAAAGAACAACTAAATAAAAGAAGCTTGTATTCACAATAAAAATTTGTATTAACATTCATTCATTCATTAGCAAAAAAGTACATAAGAAGGTACATTATATAGTGAGGAATTAGGTCACTAAAAAATGGTAATTAACGCAACTTAAAATTAAAAAATGACTTAAATTACATTTCCCCTAATGATTTATTATTAACCTAAGTATGTTAATTAGATCATGGAGGTAAAACCATATAGTGGGAAAAATCCTACACTAACAGTCTCCACCTTCTTTCCCTAGAAAAATCTAATGAAAATATATGAAAATTTTATTAATCCCTCATTTGGTACAAGTTGGTGATGGCATAAGACTTTAAGTGATATGGATATTTTATAGAATCAATGTGTAGCCTCCTTATCAAGTGTAGTAATAGTTTTGATTAATGAAATGATCTAAATTAGGGAAGGATCTCCATTTGATTATCACTTGGTAAATTAATAGGGATGACTTTATATATATAGAGTTGTTTAGGACAAGACCTATAATAGTCGACCATGTAAGAAAATAGTAAGTGAAATCTAGGGCATAAGAAATCAATCTAAGGTGGATGGACCACATAAACATAGGTGTTGGAATCAATGGACCATCGTTTCTGTATGAGACATTTTTTTCTTGTCACTAAATCTAACCCAAACAAAACTAAATACTCAGAATGGCTTATAAAGAGGATGATTGAGATCTGAAAATTGATAACATACGATGTTGAGACTATCAAGATGAAACAAGCCCAGGTAGAGTCTAGTGTAATTTGAATTGTGTCTAGAAATATCCAAATATATAAAAGTGGACTAAGTGTTATACAATTGATATAATAAATTATGGACAAGGATCTTCTACCTAAATTAGGTATCTATAATAAGCATAGTAAAAATGGGATTCCAAAATATGGGTAAGATGTAATTAGTAAACCACAAAAGACAACATGATCTAATGTGTTTTAGTAACAAATATAGTAAAAAAAAACATACACATGGATCCTTGCCTAAATATATGCATGGTAAGAATCATGGAAACACCAAAAAACAAACATGAACACATGCATGTTATGGATCATGAAAAATAAAGGAATAATGTACATAATATAGATAATGGCACTAATTATATAATAATAGAGAGTAAACAAATAATAAGGGAAGGCACATTAAAAAAAATTAGGCACACCACACTCAAAGTAATCAGGTCAAGCATATAAATCAACATTACACAAATAAAACAAGAAAAATCAAGTGACATAAATTATACAACATAGACAAGGAGCATATATCAATCAATAGGTAAGAGAATCACACCAAACAATAAACATAATAAGAAACTAAGAGAGGCTTGAAAAATAATCCATAAGAAAGAATATACATATAAGCACACAAATATAAAAATTACACTCAATAGGAAATATATATGATCACATGAAAGCTCAATATGATAAAGGGAATCACAAGGGATATAACCCAAAGCACTGGTATGAAATGCCTCCATATCAAACACAAAAATTACATCTAACCAATAGTTAAGGCATAATTATATGTATATACCCATAGATTCTGCATCTAATTCAATAATACCAATGTAACATGTGTTTGAAAAATGTATGATCTTTATCAATAGACATATAATACTAATTAATGAAATTGTGTACCCATGTAACACTCAAATATAAATGCAAATAATTTTTTTAGATAACATAAAATAGTTAGAGACATTAGAAGAAAGAAACATAAGGCAAAGGATAAAGGAATAAAGGAGGGGGTTCCCTACTAACCTATAAATTATGTCAGAATTGTATGCACAATGGGATATGTGACATTAATACATACTGTGTTGATGTAATGGGGGAATTTGCATAACATTTTAGGATAGGACATAAAAATCTAAGGCAAGGGGCACAAGAAAAGAAACTAACACATTCAAATAAAGGGAAAGGCTAGGAGAATGAAACATGTACATTAAAAAAGGACCATAAGAAATCAATGAAGAAATAGGGGAATGAAAGCATATAAACCATTAAATGGTTTGAAAAGGAAATCAAAATAAAAGAACCAAAATATGAAGGCAAATAAGGATGAAGGTAACTTCAAATTTTAATAAGAATAGATGGGGTACACAAGAAAGCTAAAATACATATAAGGCAAAATAAGACTTAATAGGGTAAAAAAGATAAAATAAATCTTCAAGATGAAATAAGGATTATAAAAATCCATGCATGAAATGAAAGAAGGTGAACCAAAACAAGTAATAAAATAAAAACAAGCAAGGTAAGTTAGTGAAAAATAAAAAGAAACTGTTTGTATGGAATAGAGATGGCTAAGGTGCAAACATATGGGGTTGACAAACAAGGATAACCAATAATTTTGGATTAATCATCATTATAATGTATATTAGATCAAGATGTGTAATCCTTACCCATGAGTATAAGAAAGATAATAAATATCATTGTTAAATATAATAGATAATACACTATTATCATTATTATAATAATCATCACTATAGGAATCATTTGTGTAATCATCATCATTATAATAATTATTCATTATAGTCATTATCATTGCAAGCAATTATGTTAGATTTTGTACCCTATTGTGTCAATCCTTTATCTAAATTTTAGCTTTCATGATTGAATCCTTTGTAGGTGATTTTTATTGAATAGATGCAAGAGGGTGTGATAATATTACTTTGATACATGGATGAGTAGGTAATTAAACCTTATATTTACTTATTAGATGTCTTATGATTAATTTATTATTTGGTAGCTCTTTAGGTAACACCTCATGTTGGACTTGTGCTAGAGGATCATAAATAATGCCTTGGATAGTAATAAATTTATTGCTATGAACATATTTTAAGAACTGGTGTAGTGTTGACATAATTGCTTTCATTTGATTAAGCCATGGTCTTCCAAGAAATAAGTCATATATACCATTATCAAATAATACATGAAACCAAACAAATATGATATTAAGACCCACTATGACATGTAAGGTAATGCTTGCAAGTGGTTACCAGGTTATCCCAATATATCTTTTAATAATATTAGTTGTATTGGCTGAATCTCTTTGAGTATATCCAAGACCAGTAACAAATTTCATTATGCACACAATTATACTTGAAACATTATCAATCATAATGCCACTTATTATCCTTGAATGCATGTGAAGTAAATATAAAATTAAGAGAGGTTTATTAGTAGAGTCATCTTTTGGAATATTATGATCATTATAATATAATTGGAGGAGGTCATTTATGTGTTGTCTTGACCACACCAATGAATCCATCAAGTGAATGGGCGTTAGAATATTGTGATGGTTTTTTTGGAGCCATCATATGAACATCTATTTGATCTTTAGATTGAGTGGCATGATTTGGAAGAGGTTTTTTAAATATGTTCAAATGTTGATTTGGTTATGCCATTAATTATTTAAGGTACTATTGAGACCCTCTATTTGAATTTGATTACTTTCAATGAGGTTTTAGATCTTATGATTCAAAGTAATGCATCAATTTGAATAATGTTTAAGGAATCTATGATAATCATAATTTTCATTATCATCATATTTATTAATAAAGGGCCATGAATAATTCATTTTTATGTAATATCAAAAAGTGGTTTACATGTAAAATACACTACACTAACCCTAATACATATGTGAAACTCATATACAAACATAATAATATAATAAAATAATAAAAAAATACTTAATTGTACAAAAGTAATGTATTTTAATAATTTAAATGGAGAAAATTATAGTTATGAGATAAATAAAAAATTGCAAAATATACTTATATACTATCAGATGTTGAAAAATAGGAAACAAGGCTCGAGACCAAGACAAAAAACCCATAAATACTTTCATAATCTAAAAAACTATGAAAATTTGACTCGGTGCAAAATATATGGTTATAATCAAAATTTTATGATATTGGTCAGGATAAATTATGGTTATGACAATTGCATCATTCTTTAAATTAAATTTGACAACTACTGTCCTTTGCTTTTACACTCCTAAAATCCTTCTATACTTTTTTAAAATGTTATACAAATCATTTAAAAATAATTGTCTTTTATTGAAACCATAATTCACACTAATCACCTTGAAAACCTTATAAAATGGGTGTATTTATGATGGGACTAGCTCAGTTAGAGGCTTTTTATTTGACAAGTTAGAAAATAACACTCAATGCAGTTCAACAAGAAATCATGGCAATGCAAGCCCTAATAATTATATACCCTTTTACTACATAATCAAAATAATGATTCAATATTAAGACTTAGAATAAAAATAATATGTAATCCTCAAACTCTACTTTTCCTTATCACTTTAGATCCACTCTTGAGTTATTATTACTGCATTAATTTTGTTGTCATGCATTAATGCAGTTGTGCATATATATACTTCTCAAATTTAAATCAACACCCTAATGGCATGCAAGGCGACACATAAAGGGAGGGAAATATAAAAAAAGAACCAAATTAATATAAATAAAAAGAATGGACAAGGGATGTATGAGTGACAAATACCAAAAATACACTACATTCTTAGCAAAAACCTTGAAATAATGTTTTGGACATTATAGGGGCATCAATAGTTGTATGAGCAAAAGAAACTTGTTTTGTAGGGTTTTTGGTGTTCTAAGTCAAATGGTGGTATTTTTATTGACTTATGTGTTTCAGATAAATTTTGCATATATACTTTGGAAGAAAGAGAAAATAAACTTGAGAAGGGTATGGTACAAAACCTGATATGTTATGCATGTGTTGATACAGACGGTTATAGATAATCCTCTTTGGCTTGGGAAGAATGACCCACATATAAGAAAACACTGAAGAAAATGGTTGATTAATTGGGTAGTTGGGTGGATTTCCTAGTGTGAGCTAGATCTTGGAATCACACACTTCTTAGGAGGCTGTCAATCCATGATTTTAAATAGTTAAGTTCATAAATCAAAAGATAATGTACTTACATAAATAATAGAAGATACTAAAAATTAATAAAAGAAGATAGATTTAACTAATTATAATAATAAATAGATCGATATTAATGTTAAATATATTGGGTATAGATAATAAAATAGAGCAAGGTTTTGTGATCAAGTGAGAGGTCAAAAATTGAGATTTAGTTAAGGTCTAGTGGGTGAAAATAGCTTGCTATTTATTTGTCTAAAAATAATTTTTGTTGGTTGGGTGTGACTATTGGTAGTTATGGTGACCATTGGTAGTTGGGTAATTGTTAACAATTGAGATAAACCATCGAAGGTCAAGGTGACTGTCGATAGTTACTATAAGTTTTGGTTTGGTTAAGAAAAAATGATTGGTGAGGTTACAAAATGAGATTCTAGAAGGTGGGTTCAGGTTGGGTTAGATGTAAAATAGAAATAAAGTAACTAATTACTAAAAATAGATACTTAACTTTCCTAGCTGTTAATCTAAAGAATGGTTGAGGTAGTTCACTGATGCACTAGTTGATGGAGTCTAAAGCAATTATGGTAGAGTAACAATATTTGGCTATTAGTTGATGAGTGGTAACACTTTGGATCTCTATTTTACTTACTAATTTTTTGGAAGAATTGTTTACCAAATAAATTCTAATACAAGAATCTCTTGATAGTTGTTAATCCCTTTTCACCTCTTTCTCATCTCTTTTTATAGGTAAATGGGAGAGGTGGAATTATAGGTTCAAGAAGAGGTTTAACTTGGTGTCTAAATTTAGTTTTGACATGTATTAATCTATGAGTAGATCAAGAAAGCTAATTATAAAAAATCAAGGTAGAATTAAAGTTGGAGTTAGGTGTTCAAGTGGTTAAAACCTGACCATTGACAGTTAGGCCTAACCATCGATAGTTAGGGTGATCATCATTGATCAAGGATCAAAGGTTAAGCTTCATAAAAGGTTTAGTTAGTCAGTTAGCTAGTCAACTAACCTGACTTAGGTTTGTCATCAAAGGATTGTGGGATGGTCCTTAGGGCTGTTTTGACATCTAAAACCCTTATGTGTGCTTTTTTAGTGTCTACATTTTGCCCCTTTTTGTTATATAATTTGTATCAATAAGCTATAAAATAAAAAAGATTATGGGTCAAAGGTTTGGTTGCCTTGAGCATGGGAGGATGTGTTCTCCCTCAAATCAAGAATTAATGAGGTGAAATAAAATCAGGTGTGGGTTTGATAAGTGTGTAAGTTGGTAATGAATTGGGTGGTAGGTTGTGCATTGGAGTATGAACATATGCATAAAGTAAAACTAATTATGATAGATAGGATCACACAATGATTAGGTTGTCATGGTTGGTAAAAATAAGGCTAGTACTATAAGGACAATTGATAAGTGGACCACATGACCATATGTGATAGTTGGGCTATAATTGTAAATGCAAGTTTCCTAGAGAAGGTCAATGTTTTCATGGGTTGAGGTAGGAAGTGCTCCCATGAAAACACAAGTTGGTCAGGTGTGCACAAGGTAACACATGTTCAAAATATTCAACTTGGTAAGTTAGTTGGTGTAGTTAAAAGGACCAAGACAAGGTCATCACAAAATATGTGATAGTTGGGCCAAAATGGCCAGTGGCAAGGTGACGTGGTTGGTTGAAGTATCAAGGTTGGTGGAGAAGGTAATCTCCATTGGTATGAGTTTGGATTGGGTGGGTACATGGTTTGGTTTTGTGTTTAGAATTTAGTTGAAAATTGGTTGGGTAGAAGGAAAAATCCTAAATAAGGTGATTATCGATGGTCAGGGTTGATCATTGGTGGTTACCCTAACCATCAACAATCAGGTGTTAGCCCTAAAAGGGTGAAGATAAAAGAGCCATGATGGGTATTAATCTTTCATTATATACATTAAATCATGATGATTAGATCTTTAGAATTTTATGAGAAAATAATGGCTATGTTGTGGTGAGAGCAATGATTGGGTAAGGTGTATTGAGTTGATTGAGATTTGACACAATGAACATGCAGTGTGGATGAGGGAGAGAATAGGGCCAGGTGGTGGTTCTCAGGGTTCCTCCTCGATGGTGGTCGAGGAATGAGGTAGGCATTATCTTGAATTGGTGGATTAATTTCAAATTGGTAAATTGAATTTGGTTTGAATTTATTTGTTATTGAGATGGTTGTTAGTTTGTGTGACTTAGGTTTAGGTTTTTGGTAGTTTTATGGTTGAATTTGGTAAGGTAGAAAGGGGAGGGTAAAATTAGGCATAGGTAGGAATTATCAAGTTTTTATGGTGTTTAGGTAGGCAAATTTAGATGGTAAGGTTAGGTTTGATCATCAATGATCACTTTACAGTGAGTGTTAGTAGTCATTTATGGCCATCACTAGTCAGCATCAACCACCGATGATTAAAAGATGACCATTGATAGTCACTATGTGGTGACCATCGACAATTAGTCTCCTGACCATCGATGGTCACCTTGATTGTTGGTGGTTGACATGAAGATGGATGTGGTTCAAAAGTTTGTTAAATGGTTAAGGTTAAAGTTGATGTATTTTTGGTGAAGGTTAAGGTTCATTATTATGGTTAAGGTAAAATAGGTGAATGTGATAGGTTAAAGGTAAAGTTTGATAGGTTACAAGTAAAGATAAAGGTTAATAAGTAATAGGTGATGTTGATAAGTAATGATTTGTATATTGATTGTTGAGGCTTTAGATAAGATAGTGTAAGGGTTTTGTTTTATAGATACATTTATGATGGAAAATGGAATGAGTTGAATAGATTATAATAGGAGGTAGGTGAAAAAGGTTGAATACATAGGCATGATTTATCAGTGAAGTAAGGATGCTACTATCAAAACTCTTAGACATGTGAGAGGATACAAATGAGAGATTGGGTGCCTCAAATATTTGATGAGATTCAGAGGGGTATGATTGATGATGATTGAGAACATATGGAGGACATGTGTCTCAATGGTATGAGGTAATATCAATAGGTACCTTGAGATGCATCTATGATAGTGACACTCATTGAGAGATGGGATTCTACCACTAATACCTTCTTGATTCCTATATGAGAGATGACCATCTTGACTGAGGACATCCATAGGATCATGCAACTACCCATATGGGGGGAGCCAATCTACCATATTGAGAGGGATGAGCAGGATGAGTTTATGGAGCTCTTATATGAAGATGACATGTATTTTATAAGGTGGCACTCTGAAGGTTTCCATTACACACCATTATATTAGAGGGACAGGGATTTGAGGCAACTATCAACTATGATGATGATAGTAATTACCTATTATGTGTTACCTGATTTGAGTAACAAGAGATTCCCTTAATTATTATTAGGGGTGATTATCAAGATGTTTTTGGGTTTTAAGTGTTTGCATGGGCACCTATATTGTTGGTTCATATTTATCAAGAGCTATGCAGATTCTAAGCCCATAAGAGATGGGATCAATGCCAATTTTCTTCTTTATTTTTGGGCATACGAGCACATTTAGGTGGTAAGAATGATGGAGCTGCCATGGGAGGGTTATGATTAGATGGATTTTTGAGTTGAATACATGTTTTGGAGGAGTGATTATGCCCTCTCAAGACTAGGAGGAGGGGTACATGACATAGATTAGTTCAGGGGCTTAATAGATGCCTTGGTTGTTGAAGATGTGATTTGGAGACCATATGTCAGGTTTTTAATATGGGCTCACTACATGAGACACATAATGTATCTTCAAATCTATTGATGGGTATCCTAAATGGTACTATGTACTCTATGTTGTGATGGATTTTGGGGGTGATGAACGTGGTCGATAGGCTATGGATGTTGACCTAGTTGGTAGAGGTGGTTAGTAGGGTTAGGTGTAGGGGTTGGTGGCTTAGATATATAGGTAGTGACTACTTAGAGAGACCAAGCATGAGTGGATTTATCCATATTATAGGCATCATTGGTAGGAAAAAAAATATCACTAGTAGTAGCATAGGGTTAATTGGTCATTATTACAGGTGAGAGAGATCAGGTAAAGGCTTAGCTATCCCTAGTGATGTAGGAGAGAGACTCTCTCTGGTAGGTAGGCGGTGGAGTACTAGCAGCTATAGGACCAATATAGATAATATCTATATAGAGATACATAGTGACTATGGAATAGTTATGGTACTATGAGGCTGATGGGGTGAGTATAGAGTTGGGATGGTAGGAGGTGTAGTTATAGTGACACCAGGTCAGTAGGCCGCATATGTGGGTGGCTAGGCAGGTACAAGAGGATAGGCTTTAAGAGGCAGTGGTACCCTAGGATCTTAGAGTTGTTCATATTATTTTTTAATATGTCATATGATTTTGATATTAGCCTATGATTTGATGTAATGAGATGTATATTGTGAGAGTTATGTATATTGGTGTATATGATGATGATGATTATGTGATTATAGATGCACTATTTATAGATATGATATTTGCATATGGTTTGTGGTTCATGGTTATGATATTCATGTTGATTATTGATGATGTTATGTTGATTATGGTTATTTTCATGATGATTTTGATATAGACTCACCTAGATAGGCATGTGATGATATGTATTTTCAATTTATGTTCATGATGTTGTGGATTACTTATGGGATTATGATGTGATGGTTATGGATGACTATGATGCTCCTATTATGATAATATGATGTTGTTGATGGTTATGACACTATGAATATGGTTTTTTAAGGTGTTGTTTATGGATGTAAGCATTTAATTTCATGTTTGAGATGATCATGTTTATGATATTTGAAATGATTATGGTTATGGCTAATGGTTATGGTTATGATGTGATTATTGTGATGTTTATGGATGATGGATCATAGGTATACATATGTGATAAATGGTAGGATGTTGAGGATGTTATGATGATGTTTAGGATATGGTTATGATTATGGTGTATATGCTGAAATATAATGAGTATATGCTTCCTCACTTAGACTTAGACATGTGGTAGATATGGTTTATGTGATTATGACTTTATGATGGTTATAGCTGATTAGTTTATGGATGTGGTGATTATGCCAATGATGTCAATTTTTGCGTATGAGGTGATGATGATATTATGTGAGAGGTTATAGTTATGGTTATTTTATTTAGATAGGGTGAAACACAAAAAAGTAAGTTAAATAATAAAACCAGATGTGAGAAAGAGAAGACAATCAAGAGATAAATGTCTAAGTGAATGTATCAACCAGTATGAGAGAGTAAAAAGGAGACACGATGCTTATTGTTTGGAAAGTATTAAAAATAAATGGAAGTTAGATGGGTTTAAGGAACATAAGCCCTTTGAATGTTTCACATGAGTGTTTGTTAGTTGGTTAAAAAGGCATCTTGATCACATAAATGTCAAGTAAGCTCAAAATCCCTTGCTTATAGTGTATAATGGGGAGATGGATGAAAATGGAACCTTTTTGTGAGACTAACATGCCTCTTTTGGATGTTATCAAAGAGTAAGTATAAAGAAGTCCATGTCATACAAGGTGTAGACTGATCGATGCAAGAAGTCTACTTATGAAATCTGATTGTGGCTTTCATATTATATTTTTCTTTTCAAATTTGGATAACGGGTCTTTTGATCATTTGTTGTTGTTTGAAGAGGTTATGGAAGCTGATAAATGTGGGAATATTTCAATAAATTGTTATGTTTTGACAAATGCTTTACTCGACCATCTTTCAAGGGAGTGGTTTAAGTTTATGTGCTTTATGTAAGGATTTTGATAGTTATGCTTCAAGGGAGCAATCTACCTTATATTTAGCAATTTTGATATGTTTTGGTAGCTACCCTTCAAGGGAGTAATTTGTGAATGCTAAGAATGACCCAAAATTATCTTTTTTTATTTTTTTTATTTTTGATTTGTGCTTGACATAGACTTACTTATATAGGCTTAAAGGTTTTAACTTTGATGAAGGCAAGACTAAAAGCACAAGAAGGTTAGTGATGTGTAAAAGGGTTTTAGGTGACAATTGCCATGGGAGTCCATCCTATAAAAGGGGAAAAAAGTACCATGAAAACCATACCATGGGTAGAGTCATGTTACCCATGCTTAAGATTAGGTTATGATTGTGATGGATAATCACATGATTCAATTGTAATTAGTTATCCCTAAAATAAGGAGATGAATGTGTTTTGGAATCTAGGGATGAGCTTAAGTTAGACAAAGAGTGAGTTTGATCCTTTTTAACAAAAGAATAGATGCATATACAAAGCATTAAGGGGCTTAGGTTTTGGGTTCTATTCAAGAGAGGATAACCGATAAGCTCTCAATCTATACTTATGTGTGAGGTACAAGCTAATTGAAAGAAAACTTGCCTCTCTTTTCTCCATATTGGTGACATGTTAATTTTCTTTGAGGATGAGGTCTATGATATTGAATTCTCACACTTTAAGGTTTTTTTTATAAAATTTTTTGATGTGTTCTTGTTAAACATGAAGATGAGTGAGTGCTAATAAACAATGCTCATCAAGTAGCTCAAGTTGGGCTAAAAATTCTTGATGATAATCACTCTCAGAGATGAGATATCATAGGGAAATGTGAAGAGAGGGAATTTTCACTTTGAGAGGCAAAATGACCTCAGCTCTTAAAACTAAGGAGAAAGGAGTATCACCCATAGGGGTTTGAATGATAGTATGATAGGCCCATAAGGCAAAGGGGATTTGTAAATTCCAATCTTGAAGAGATACATTAACAATTTTAGTTAGCATGTTGTTGAGAGTTTTTTTATAGGCTTCTACTTATCCATTTGCTTTAGGATGATAGGGTAATTAGAAAATTAACTTGATATATAATGCATCATAAAGACCTTAGACTTGTTTATTTTTAAAGGATTTTCCATTGTCGATGATAATTTTATGAGGAACACCAAAATGATAGATAATATGATGGTTGATAAATTTGATAATCTTTTTGGCCTTTGTTAAGACAAGGGGAATAACCTCTACTTATTTGGTGAAATATTTGGTCATAGTGATGATATAATGATGTCACTATGAAGAATGGGGGTTAATTTCACCAATAAGGTCCATAAATATTTGGATACATAAAGACTATGGATAGGTGCATGGTGTAAATTAGGGTGTTGTTAACATTTTATGCACTTTTTCACATAATCACAACAATCTTAGTTAAGGCTAGGTCAGTACTAGCCAAGATGAAGGATACGTTTAGTGAAGACAAGGCCACTAAAGTGTCGTCCTAGATCCCATCATGCATTTATATGATAGAATGAGAGGCTTCATGAATACATAGGAAAAAGAAGAGAAGACCATCAAATCCCTGTTTATAAATAATTCCTCCCAGTATGGTATAACATGAGGTGATTTGGATAAACACTCATCAAGCATTTATAGAAAGATTGGAAGGAATGATGGCAAGGTTAAGATAGTCAAAGATCTACTGATACCAAACTTTAGTTTGGGTTTCCTCTACATTAAAAATGGTGGGAGAGTTTTATTTGACATTAGATGGCTAGTTAAGTTGGTGGATAATGATAGATAGCTTAGAGTCAGAGGGTGTAGATGGGATCTAAAAAGTAAGGGAAACCATCATATCAACAAACTTGTTTGTAGATCATGGAGTGGTTTGGATATGGTAGTGTTCAAATGATGCTAAGAGTACATCAGATAATTATTTATACTATTGTAAAAT
Organism: Torreya grandis; assembly: GCA_037957365.1. Taxonomy (NCBI): domain Eukaryota; kingdom Viridiplantae; phylum Streptophyta; class Pinopsida; order Cupressales; family Taxaceae; genus Torreya; species Torreya grandis. The sequence goes on from JARHVA010000796.1 coordinate 3,846,224, forward strand.
ATCATCCTTTCACTAGTAAGAGCCATTGATTTGATTGACCACAAGTTGAGAATTACCAAAACTATTGATCATTTTGACTCTCAAGGCTAACACAGTTTGGATACCTATCACTATAGCCTCATACTCGGCCATATTGTTGGTACATTAAAAATCTAGATTTAAAGATAAAAGAAGAGGTTCATCATGAAGGGGAATGAGGATGATCCCAGATCCCCCACCATGGTGACACTTTGATCCATCAAAGAACATGGTCACTTGATAGGTAAAGTCTGCCTGAGAGAGGGTCATGATGGACTCATCGTGAAACTCAAGAGGAAGAAGTTGATCATCTATTAAGGGAAATTTGACCAATTTGTCAAAAATGAATTTCCCTTTAATTGACTTCAATTGAAGGAACTCAAGGTCAAACTCAACAATAAACATGAGCCACTTAGCCGTATGCTAGTTTTGGTATGGTTTCAAGTGTATATACTTGAAAAGGTCAATATTGGTTATGACATAGGTCTTGTGATTGAGAAGGTAGTGGCAAAGTTTGGTATCCATGAAGACCAAATCTAGTTAAAGTTTCTTAGTATGGGTATATTGAGTCTTGTACTCTACAAGTATGTGGCTAATGTAGTATATGGCTTGCTCTTTATGCTATTCATCCTAATGAGCCAACATTACCCTTTAGGAGTGGTTGATGGTGAAGATATAAAGGTAAAAAGGTTGATATTCCTTGGGAGGAATGAAGATAGGTGGAGATAAAAGGTACTTTTTAAGCAAATCAAAGGCCTTTTAATAGTCATTATTCCACTTGAAAGATACATCCTTCTTCAGAAGGTGGTGAAAAGGTTGGCACAATCTGAGAGATGAGAGATAAAGTGATGAATGGATTAGAGCTTATCTTGCAAGCTATGGAGTTGTTGGAGGTGGGTAGGAGGAGGCATGTTAAGAATTGATTTGATTTTGGCCAGATTAAATTCAATTGCCTAAAGGGAGATGATAAAGCCAAGGATATTTCCTGATAAGACCCCTAAAATACACTTTTTAAGGTTAAGGTAAGGATAATAATGGATGAGTTGATCAAATATAATATTAATAATGGTCAAATGGTCTTTACAACATTTAGATTTTCCAAGGAGGTCATCAACATAGTCTTCAAATATTTTGTGAATAAGGTCATGGAAGATGTAGGTCATAACACATTGGTAGGTTGCATCAATGTTCTTTAGTCCAAAAGGTATGACCCTATAGTATAAGTTCCCCCATAGGGTGATAAATGTAGTTTTGTGTTGATCTTTAGGGGTAATTAAGATTTGATTGTAACTCAAGAATCCATCTATAAGAGATAAAATCTCATGATTGGCTGTCAGATCAACAAACTGGTCAATACTTGGTAGAGGAAAGTCATCCTTTGGGAAAGTAAGGTTGAGGTCATGAAAGTCCACACAAATGTGAAGTCCCCTTATGGATTTAGTGATAGGTACAATAGTTGAGACCCATTAGGGATAGTTAATGGGTTAAATGAAATTGATGGATAGAAGATGTTTAAACTCTTCTTTAGTGAGAAGGGCTATGTGAGGGTGTATTCATTAAAGTTTTATCCTAATGGGCTTGGCATCATGGTTGGTGACTATGTTGTGGGTAGCGATGGAGGGGTCAATTCTTGGTATGTCACTATAAGACCAAGAAAATGTTATGCTGTGGTCTTACAAGAAGGAGGGGAATCCCTGAAGCTCATCAAAGTTTAGTGATTGACCAATTTTAACAATGCACAGGTTGTTAGGAGTACCCAAATTGATATCCATGGTGGATTCATTCAACATGGTTGAAGTATTAAGAGGGAGAGATTTATGGATAGAGGAATTTTATACACCAAGATATGTGAGAATGAAATCATCATCTTGACACCAAATGGTATTAATGGTAGGAGAGTCATCTCCTATCATCTCAGGGTGGGTTAAAGGAATGGTTATGATCACCCCATCCTTTTGATAAGTTAAGGGTCTAAGGTTAATCATGTTGATGAAAAAAAAGTTAGGGGGATGATGTTAGAATCCTCAGTTATTGATGGTGGAGTGGATGGTGAGGATGGAATGTCTTGCTCAACAATGGTGATGGGAGGTAAATTGGTTTAATTTTTAGGTGGTGTGAAATTGAGGTTGTAACGAACTGCTACACCAAAATCCTAGACTGTTAGTGAATCCACCCACCAGGATCATAACATCCCACCACACTTCCAAAGCCCACACTCTAGGCTGCCTTTGCGCACGTACATGAGATCCACTACGTGTACGAGCCCCAGATGAACACTGCAATGCCGTCGTAACCCACCCTCTCTGTGACACAAACATGGGTGGTTTCTCTGATACCAAATGTAACAAATTGCTACACCAAAAGCTCGGACTGTTAGTGAATTTGCCCACCAGGATCATAACACTAAGTCCTAGAATATTTTCCAAGATTGGTATTGGTCTTGGCATAGTTTCAGCTACAAGAACATCTACATTCAATACCTTATGACTCCACTAAAGTTTTCAACTCTTTGGTTTCTGATCAGTCCCTAATTTCCATGCCAAAAGTGACCACTAGGTCTGTTGATAAAGGTATACCCTTTGATTTTTTTCAATTACCTTTATATTCTATCAAAAGGTTTAGGTTTTTGAATACTCATCCTTATTCAAGAGAGTTGGTGTTTAATAAGTCTATATTACTACTAAGGTCAATCTCTAATACCAATATTCTACTTTTCAAGATGGATATAAACCAACCTTTTGTACCTTTCATCGGATCATCTCCTTTGAATTTGGCCCAATATGACCAAATATAAAGAGAAACACTTAAGAGTGTTCCATATTTTAGTGGAGCAAGTCCTATTACTACCATTGAACACATTAGAAACATAGCAAAATTCTAAAATATCCATAATATCACTCAATATAATGTGTCTATTAGGTTATTGGATTTTTCTTTCAAAGGAAAAGATTTAGATTGGTATGAGACTCTACCTAAAAATTCTATTGGTTCATGGGATGAACTAGGAGATCTAATGACTAAGAGGTTTGGAGAGAAGAGTGACCATATATCACTAGCTGAGTAATTGACCACTATCAAGAGGGAACCATAATATTTTATGCAATATTTTAACACTATATTTCAAAATACATAGGATAAGATCCCAGCCCTTGTGAGACCTACATCAAATTATGCCTTCTTATACCATCTAAAAGTATTGAATAGTGATGTATCCATGATGATCCAATCTATGGGTGGGAATACACTAATTTTTTCCTATGAGATAGACATTAATGCTAATAATTATCTTGTTTAATCAAGGAATATTTCTCCTAGGCCATCAATGCTATTGTTCCCTGATTTGCAGCCTCCTAATCAAGTTACATTACCTACTTTCCCTCCTTTGCCTAGTCATGAAGTAAATATTTTGATATAAATTTTTAACAATGAATTGGTTTCCCTCAAAAGGTAAAAATTTCAAATTTATAAGCCACACCAATCTTATAATCAATTTGGGCAAACAAATAGGCCTCCTTTTCAAGGTAATAATCAAGGACAAGGTCAAATCACTCAAGCTAGACCTTACCAAAGTTATAATCCTAATGTCCCATCATATTCCAAATATCTTGTGCCACTCAAAACAATTTTTTTCAAGAACAACCATGGTATCCCTCCTATGATCAAAATCAAGACTAAGTTGCCTATGCCAATGAAATACATAATCAAGCCATGACTATGCAAGGTAATCAAACATCTCAAATTTCAAATTTTGAGGTGCCAATGCAAAATGGAATGCAAATTGGAATGGAGAAAGGAAACACACAATCTGGTTCTACTCTAATAAATCATTTATAGGGAGAGTTTTGTGCTATCAATCATTTGGGGAATGCAAGTAATGTGAATGCTAGTGTAGCCTCTAAAACTAGGTCTAAGAAGAGAGTTGTTGAAGAGACTCAAGGGGATAATCAAGGAATTGTTTTGACTCCTAAATAATCTCCAATGGTGGGTGGGTATAACTCATCCCCTAAGGTGCAATAAAATTATAAGTTTTATAATGTAAACCCTATTTTGACTCCTACACATCCACCTTCACAAGTTATACCACAAGGTACTAATGCTTTCAAAGATCCTCCTAAGGTAAATAATCCTTCTATCAATGTTTTAGATTAGATGAAGAAGTTACACATGAATATTTCATTGTGGGATTCATTTAAAATACCAAGACAAAAATATATGCTTCAAAAAGAATTGTAAGGACTAGGTAAGCAAGTTGGATCAGCTAAGATTGAAAATGTTGTCTTGGTGAATGGAACTTATCCCATTGAAGAATAAGTGAAGAAAACTAATAAGACTCTTAATTTTTTTATATATTTGATTATTGGTTATTTCTTATTCCATAATTTCATCATAGATAGTGGGGATAGTACTTCAATTATGCCTAAGTGTATAGCGGACAAACTAGGCCCCATGTATGAACCAATGGCTAAAGGAGTTTTACAATTGGATGGATCACCAACAAAGACCTTGGGAGTAGTCAAGTATTTGAATATAATTTTACATGCTTGTCTTAATTTTTCTATCCCTCATGATGTGGTTGTGGTAGATTTACCTCTATACTTTTCTCTTTGCTTATCAAGAAAGTTTATAGCTAATATAGGTGGATACTTGGAAGCTAATTGGTCCTGTATGGTTTTTAGGACAAAGTATACTACCAAGGTGAAGATTGAATCAGAGCCTCTCCATCACAATCACTTAGATCCTTACATGCCTAAAGTGGTAAATGTTAATTATGCCATTATTGACGAGGAAAAACTTCACATAGATAAATCTCCAACATCTTCTCTTGAAGGATTTTATGATTTGTTTTTAGATGAATGAGGAAATGAAAATTATGAGCATGACCCTTTTAAATTCATAAAATAAGCTGGTCTTGGGGTGTATTGAATTTATGAAGAGGACTATTTCATGCCAAATTTGATGAAGCCAAGGGAAGAAATGGATGGTTTATGTCGAATTTTCTTTGATGGATCAAAAGGTAAGATTGGGATAGGTGGTGGAACAATGTTGGTTTCCCCATCCAAAGAAAGGTACTATTCCACTTTTAGATTTCAACTCTATTGTAATTTTAATGTAGAAGAATATGAGGCCCTTATTCATGGCCTTGAATGGGCTAGGAGAAGAGGTGTGAAAGAGTTACAAGTATATGGTTATAGTGAGTTGATTATGAATCAAGGGGCCAAAATGTGACTGAAAACTCTTTGTTTAAGTCCTATAAGCATAGAGTGTGGGATCTTGTGGAGGATTTATAATCTTTCAAAATATAATCCATCCCAAGAGAAGACAACAAACATGTTGATATGTTGGTAAAAATTGGAGCTCAATTTGATGTTTCAAAAGGGATAACAGAAGATAATAATTAGCCACATCTCAAGGTGATTATAAGACCCTCCATAACTGATAATGTCACTAATTGGAAAGTGTTTGATAGTGACAAAAAAATATCACTTTTCTACAAGAGGAGGCTGATTTTTCATCCAAGAATTAGTCCAAACTATAGCAACAATATGGAGGGTAGATTGTACAATTAAAGTCAAGCAAGCTCCTTAAAGGCCTAATCACACTTGAGAGTATCTTCAATGATGATGAACAATTGAAGAAATAGAAGGTAAGCATGTCTACTAAGAAAAATAACTATGAAAAAGTAAAAATCTTCAAGGATAAGTTGCTTTTACTTGGGAAGGTATGTACTAGTGAATAAAAACATGCTTTCATTGAGCTATCCAAGGAGTTTTCTGATGTCTTTATATGGGAATATAGTGATTTAAAGGGATTTGATCCAAACTTAGCTCAACATAACATAGAGATAGATAAATTATAAGTCTATCAAAAAAAGGCAAAGGCCATTCAATCCTAAGATTGAACCTCTCAAGAAAAAGGAGCTTACTAAGTTGATTGAGTTCAAAATCATTTTTCTTATTAAGCATTCATCTGGGTTGGCAAATTTAGTCCCTGTTAGGAAGAAGAATGGGTAAATTAGGTTATGTGTTGATTTTAGGGACTTGAATAGGGTTTCCTTGAAATACCATTATACTCTTCCTTCCATGGAGCAAATTTTTCAAGTTGTGGTAGGTAGTGAAAGGTTTTCTCTCCTTGATGGATATTCTAGGTATAATCAGATTTTAGTGAAGGAAAGTGATCAATATAAGACAAACTTTACTAATAAATGGGGTATATATTATTATAGTAAAATTCATTTTGTCTTGTCTAATTTTTGAGCTAGATTTCAACATGCAATGGATATGTCTTTTCAATGACTAATAAATGGCATTGTGTTAGTGTATCTTGATGATATCACATTTTTTTCTAAGGATGAAAAGGAGAACTTGAATCACCTTAGGTATATTTTTGAGAGATATAGAGAGTTTATAATCTCTCTTAACCCAAATAAGTGTGTGTTTTATATTCATGAAGGTAAACTTTTAGGACATATTGTCTCAAAGAAGGGCCTATCCATAGACCCTGAAAGGGTGAGTATAATCTTGAAATTGGGTTTGCATAAACACAAGGTTTGAAAAGTTTATTTGGTAAAATTAATTTCATAAGGAGATTAATTATTGATTTTGATAATTTATTCAAGCCTATAACCTCTATGATAAGGAAAGATTAAGTGTTCACTTAGACAAGAAGAAGGAAGGAGAATTTTGAAGAGATTAAACAAGCCATTGTCCAAGCTCCAACTCTTGCAAGTCCTAATTTATTAAAGAAATTAAAATTGTATACTATTGGAAATGAGGATTTAATATCTTCCATGCTTACTCAATAAAATGAAGAAAACTTGGAGTAGCCTATTGCCTTCTTTAGTCAAGGATTGGAAGGCTATGGGGTAAGATACACCTATGTTGAGAAGCAAATACTTTCAGTTGTTATAAGTATAAATAAATTTAGGCATATGTTATCTAAAAAAAATATTCACATATTGATACCTCATCCTAGTACGAAACACTTCCTTTTGATTAGATATTTAAATGAAAAAAGGGCTAGTTGGATTACTAAAGTGATGGAGTATGATGTAGAAATCAAGATAACCAAGCTAGTGAAATGAAAGGGTTTATGTGAGTATCTTGATTTATATTTTAAAGAATAAAAAGAGGTTATTTTATCACTTCATGATGACCATATGAGAGCTACATCTTCATCCATGAGAAGTTGGACACAAGATATGATCTATTTTCTTCAAACTGGTGAGTGTGCACAAGGCCTAAATAGAGATAAAAGAAGGTATTTTAGATTATAATAAATTCCTTATGTACTTTTTCATGGAGTGTTGTTTATTAAGGACTTATTGGGTGTGTTATTTAGGTGTGTTGAGTCAGATCAGGTTGAGAAAATATTTCTTGAGTTTCATGATGGACAAGCTGGTGGTCACTTTTCCCCAAGAATCACAACTAATAAGATCATGAGAGCTAGATAATTTTGGCCTAGTTTGTTTAAATAAACTCATGGTTGGGTAAGGAAGTTTAAAATATTTTCTCTCTTTGATGGTAAATAAAAACATGCTGCTTTACCTCTTCATCCAATTCAAGTTGACCAACCTTTTATGCATTGGGATCTAGATTTCATAGGCTTAATCAACCCACCTTCTAGTGATAATCACAAGTGGGTGTTGACTACTATATATTACTTTAAACTATTTTTGGAGGCTATTTCTATTAATAAATAAAATGAAACTTCAGTTCTAGACTTTTATGAAGGCATAGTGATAAGGTACAAGGATCCTTCAACAATAATTTTAGACAATACATTGGCTTTCCTTGGAATGAGGATAAGTGTGTGGGATTTGAAATTTGGAATTTATCTTATTAATTCCTCAAAATAATATCCAAAATGGAATGGAATATCTAAGTCTACCATCAATATTCTAATCAAGATCATAAAGATGAAAATGGAGGAAAACCAAAGGACTTGGCATTCTAAGTTGAAGATAGCCCTTTGGGACGATAGGATCACTCCTAAGAGATCAATTGGAAACTCACCATATACAATTTTTTATGGGAAATAATCTAGACTACCTATTTAACTTTAGCTAATAGCCTTGGATCTCACTTATCAGTTGGAGTTGATGGAGAATAAAAGCATGAAAGTTAGGTTATGTGAGTTGATGGAGCTTAAAGAGACACGAGATCAAGCTATGAGACCTCACCAAGATATAAAAAATAGACACTTTGAAAAGAAGGATATTCCAAGAAGGATACATTATTCCAAAGTGGAATGAAGATAGGGATAAGCCTAGAAGACACACAAAGTTTGATGCTTTGTGGAGTGGCCCTTATGTTATCACCCAATATAAGAAACATAATGTTTTCCTAATCTCAAAGGTGGATGGAGAGGAGCTTTATATCCCAATAAATGAGATATATCTCAAACATTACTACTAAGTTTATCCTCTCTCTTTGTACATAATTTGTTGTTTTCCTTATTTTCCCTAAGTGCTTATGCACATGTGTGAGTCTTGTTTGTGTCTTGCTTTATCTTGTGTTTGCTTGGTATGTTGTAAAATGTTTTTGTGTGTTTTAGTAAATTCATTTATAGTTTTCTAAAAGAAATCATTGACTCCCTTGGCCCATGATAGGATAAGGCTATTGGTTCTTCAAGCATACTAGTTCTATGAGTCACCATTTTGTTGATTAAATTTGACTTTTAGGTCAAATTGGGGCACCCATAAGTAAAAATTTGACCTTTGGGTGTTCTAGGGGGGTCAAACATTATGTCACATGGTGTTTTGTAGGTTAATTAATGTTATAATAGCCTTGGTCCTTAGTTATTTTAGTTTGAGTTGATTTTGTTTCAACCAGTCAGTTATAATACTGCCAGTACCACCAAGTATACACACATACTCCAAGTCTGAGTACACCATGTACTCCAAGTAGATCTCACATGATATTACACACCTGCAGATCAACCTAGTTTTACACACCTGAAAACCTAGATCTTACTTACCATGTAGATCTCACCTGATCTTGCTATACCTGTAGATCAACCTAGCCTTGCACACCTGCCGACCTAGATCTTACACACCCAGAAGAACCCTTGTCCTTGCCTCACCTTATGATTCTCCCTTGGATAAAATCCTTCTGATTCTACAAAACTGATTCTACCCACTAGCACCCCTGTGGATCTTCTACTAGATCTTGCTCTCCCACAGATCTACCTGATCATACACACTTGGCACTATGGCAGTATGAGGAGCTAACCTTGCTCTCTTCCCTCTGAAGGAGCTAACCTTGCTCTCTCTATCTAGCACACTTTACAATACAACCCCATGGGTCTCTTAAATAGATCCCATACAAACAATAATTAGACTTCTAATTACAATATTAGAAATGAAGCTCCAAGACTAAAATTAGTCTTTACATGCAAACAACCAGTTTGTTAAACAAACTATTCATGTAACTAACAATTTTGGAACTGCACAGGTGACCGAGGTCAGCCACTATCTGTCTAGAGATGACCGACATCAGCCAATCCATGACCGATGTTGGTAGCTTCTTGTCTACCTCTGACCAACGTCGGTTGGCCTAAATGACACCAGTTAATGTGACACTCAGCACCTCTTCCATGTTTGCATACCTGTGAAGCTTTTAGCTCCACAACCTAACAATCTCCCACTTAGAGATAGATAGCTACACCTGTACTTATACCTGTACTTGTACATCATCTAATTTTGTTTCCTGGCTTGTATCCCTCTTCAAGTTCAATCTTGAAGACCAACCACCACATATCCTGTGGTGCTCCTCCTGTTATCCAAGTACCCTACCATATCCGAATCTACATACCCATGTAGAGAAGTCCTTGACCCTACATAGCATGTTAACCTAATGTTGGTCCCTCTCAGATACCTGAGAATCTACTGAACTAATTTCGAGTGCTTCTTTCCTAGATTGGCCACAAACTTGCTGACAACACCCACTGCTTGGGCAATATCAGGTCTAGTACACATGTACTTAACCTCATCATGTGATCTAAGACACTGTTCTATGAACTATCCATCCATAGGTGTGCTAGCCAGTTCTACATCCTGCATCTTGAACCTCAACACTACCTTATTCACACAATCATCCTGAGACAACATCAACCTGTGATCTTCCTTGTCTCTAGGAATACTCATGCCAAAGAATTTTGCTCCTCCTAAATCCTTCCTGGCACACCATTGAGCTACTTTTGCCTTTAGCTCAGCAAATCCCTACATGTATGAACCTGCAACAAGCATATCATCCACATATAGTAACAGGATAATATCGCGACCATTATCCAATCTGGTAAAATAAACACAATGGTTACAATGACATTGACTAAAGCCATGCTTTGTCATACACCTGTCAAACCTGTACCACTATCCTAGAGCTTGCTCAAGACCATATAACCTAGCTTTCTATCTCACGTGTCCATTCTCTCCTTTCTTTAACCAAGGAATCCATTCATATTTCAATGCTTTTATCCTAGCTGACAACTCTACCAAATCCCTTGTTTGGTTCTCTTCCAAAGAATTCATGCCATGCTCTCACTGTTTCCTAGATTCTACCTGCATTACTTCTTCAAAAATTCCTGGTTCTTGACCATCAGTGAGCAACAAGTTTAGGTAGTATAAAGAAGGCAAATAATGAATTTGAGGCTTACTTACACTTTCAGTCCTCCACATGGGTGTTTGAGACTCCTTGATAGCTTGCTGTCTGCCCAAAATCCATTTTCTGGTCGACCCTGGTCTGCACTTGACCAATGTCGATCCCACCTGATCACTGACATTGGTTCCCTGATTGACATCGGTGTCCATCTGGTTGTCAATGTTGGTTCTCTGCCCAATGTTGGTCTCCACCTGCCTGACACCATTGACTTTGGTCTGCACATGATCGACGTCGGTACCTACCTGATCGACGTCGATTCCACCTGACCGACGTCGGTAACTATGTTTTCCTGTGAGTGATGAATTTTTACCCGCGAGCTCACCTTGGATCAAAACCCTATCCAAATTGCCTTGCTCAAAATTATTCAGCCCCTTGAGCTGATCTCTGTCCATCATCTCCTCCATGAACACCAAGGCTTTCTAGTTCTTAAGTTTGTCAAAGACATCAGAATTCCTCTTAAGAACATGCATCCTCTTCTTACTCATGTGACCAAGCCTATAGAGCCACATCTTTACATCTACATCTGAAGTAGATAAACCAAAAAGAGAATCAGTAATACAAGTAGATAGATAAAGAGTACCTACTTTCTTACCACATGCTAATTCAAGTGCACCCTTGGAAACTTTCCAAGATTCCATTGTGAGAGTAACTGTGCAACCCTCATCACCCAACTTTCCTATAGAAATTAGACTCCTCTTCAGAACTGGGACCTGCATGACATCCTTCAACACCCATGTGTTGGCCGTCTGCAATTTTAACGGCACTTCCCCTTTGCCAACAATTTGACAAGGCTCACCAACCCCTAAATAAATCTTTCCAAAGTCTCCATGGACATAATCATGGAAAAATACTCTATTTGGGGTTGCATGAAAAGAGGCAATAGAATCTATAATCCAAGATTCTACTTTATCCAAGGAACATATAAGAGCATCCCATGCAACAATCCCTGCATCATTTGCTTCTTTATTTCCTTCATGCTGATCTTCTACCAACCAACAATCTTTCTTTACCTACTCTTTCTTTCCATAATTTAGTAATTGAGAATTCTTGCTATTGAGTTCCTCCATTCTTAGCTTACTTTTTTTTGCCATTTCTATACTCCCACTCAATCAAAAACCCCTGAGAGTGACTTGTAATCAACAAACACTAACATGCTCAACCGCTTATTAGTTAAACCTAGCTCTGATACCAATTGTCAGTGGTATCACTTGGTGATCCTAGCTCTGATACCAATTGTCAGGTTCCCTGCTCACTAAGAGCAGACTTGATTACCTTTGTATAAGCAACTAAACACAAAATTTAACCAGAATGATAAGTAACTAGAAATCAAAAACAACACAAAATATGAGAGACAATACAACCTTGTATTAATACTCATCCAGAAAGAATTACAATAAAGAAGTCACACTCTTCTTCCCACACCTCTAAGGCTCCCACACCTCTAGGGCATACAATAATCTCCCTCAAGAGTTCTCTCTCTCAATTACAAACAAAATCAATTCAAACACATAGTTATTGTTTCAACCAGTCAGTAATAATACTGCCAGTACCACCGAGTATACACACATACTCCAAGTCCGAGTACACCACATACTCCAAGTAGATCTCACCTAATCTTGCACACCTGTAGATCAACTTGGTTTTGCACACCTGCAAACCTAGATCTTACTTAGCATGTATATCTCACCTGATCTTGCTATACCTGCAAATCAACCTGGCCTTGCACACCTACCGGCCTAGATCTTACACACCCAGAAGAACCCTTGTCCTTGCCTCACCAAGTCTTTATGATTCTCCCTTGGATAGAACCCTTCTGATTCTACAAAACTACTTCTACCCACCAACACCCCTATGGATCTTCTACTAGATCTTGCTCTCCCATAGATCTACTTGATCATACACACTTGGCACTGTGGCAGTATGAGGAGCTAACCTTACTCTCTTCCCTTTGAAGGAGCTAACCTTGCTATCTCTATCTAGCACACTTTACAATACAGCCCCATGGGTCTCTTAAATAGATCCCATACAAACAATAATTAGACTTCTAATTACAATAATTAGAAATGCAGCTCTAAGACAAAAATTAGTCTTTACATGCAAACAACCGGTTTGTTAAACAAATTGTTTGTGTAACTAACAGCTTTGAAACTGCACAGGCAACCGAAGTCGGTCGCTGTCTGTCTGGAGATGACTGACATCAGCCGATCCATGACCGATGTTGGTGGCTTCCTATATACCTCTGACCGACGTCAGTTGGCTTGACCGACACTAGTTACTGTGACACTCAGCACCTCCTCCATGTTTGCATACCTGTGAAGCTTTTAGCTCCACAACCTAACATAATTAATGTTATTTGATGTTATACTAGCCTTGGTCCTTAGTTATTTTAGTCCTTTTGGTCTTTTTTGGGTCATTTTGAGGTCAAAAATGTGCATTTAATGAGTTTTAAGGATTTATTGGGAAGTGTGAAGGTTAAAAAATATTATTTAATGATATATGTGTCCACTTAGGTCTTAATAAACTGATATAACTGAAAAGTGGTAGGTTGTTTAGAAGAAAAGGTAAATTTCTTGAGAGAGGAGAAGAAAATGTCACTTATACAACCCATAGGGAAGTGTATCACATGGGAAAGGTTCATAAAATGCCTATTTATCTTCCCCATTCTTAGTTACACTTTTTAAATGATCCATAAGTGTCCTTTAAAATTCAAAACTATTCTTCACCTTTTCACTCTTCTTGGCAAGTAGAAGTGACCTACATGTTTGTACTTGGTACAGTCATCACAAGAGGTTTTATGGAAAATGATATTGGAGGTGTATTATAAACTAAATAATATTAAATTTTATGTTTTTTCTTATATTAATGGTGGTTTTAGCTTTATGAACCATTCCTAAGAAATTGACCTTTCAAATCTACTTTCTAATTTGTGTACCCTACAGGTTTTACCTTAGCTTGAGTAGCTCTGTACAATCACTTATTGATATTATTTATATATGATGTTTAATATTTCCATTCACATATCCCATGATTTTTTTCATGTTTAAAGGTTTCTGGATGAGTCAAGTAGCTCAAATTTGCAAGAGAGTACAACTTTCTGAGTTGTACGCAATTTTCACTATTTTTAGATTTCCATGCTTGTTCATGGCTTCAAGGGATTGTGTTAGTGTCATTTGTATTTTTTAAAGGGTATATCAACCCCATATTCACCTTTAATTATCTTTATACAATAAAATTTTCATGGTTTTTAGTCATACAATGCACATACTCACAGTGTGCCTGCTATAGTTCAATGTGTACTTGCAAGTGTTATAAAAGAAAATTCCAATGATGTAAGGGAGGTGTGAAACCTTGTTTTGAGAATTGAAACATTTTAAGGTCTCCATTTGAGAACATTTATGAGAAACCAACCTTTTAATGTGGAATATTTGGTACATTATTTTATCTTATGCTCACTGTTTGTATGCAATCCAATAATGCACTTATAGCCTCTCAAGATGACATTATGCTATGGACAAAGAATTTGGAATTTTATTCAATATTTTTATCAGTCCATGGGAATTTTTTTTAAATTTTTTTATTCAATCATCAACATGTTTTTTCCCCACTATCCAAAGTTCAAATTCACTGCCTACATTTGCAAATAGTCACCTATAGGTGGCCCAAACAGGGGACTGAGGCATTCAATAGGTTTTTAAGGCATGAAATGAAACTCTTATTGGAGTCCTATGGTATAAATTATATCATGGAATAAATGTTTTAAATGATAAGTATATATTCAAAATTGAATTGTGTTCTCCAAAGGTGAAATGAATATGTTTAGGTCTATTGTCCCTAAACTAAGAAAATAGAGGTCCAAGAGTTTTTGTGGATGTCTTGAAACATGTCTGAAAAGACTTATAAATCATATAAATATGTAAATATTTCATATTATATAATTAAGGGGAGATAATAAAAATATTATGTCAAGGATATGGGTGGAAGGTGATAGTTTGAGGGCTCAAAGTTGCCTAGAAACACATCGAAATCCTAGAATATCATCTACAGAGATTTGAGTTTGAGCAACCTTTGTTTCAAAGTTAACAAGTTAGAATAAATCACACCTAATTGCATTTCAAAATATTTTTCATGAAACCTTTATGACCTAATAATCACTAAGATAGGATCATCCACTATGTTTACCCCCTATACACACACCTATAGTCCATACAATGGACTAAGAAGATACACCTATAGCTCAGTCTAGGACAGTGAATTATTTATGATGCCCAAAGTGGTGTTTTTGTATTCTAATGTTGATTTCAGGTCCAATAATGAATTTTTTGACCAAAATGGTTCTAATAGGATTCCTTTAACCTCATGTACAAGCTAAATAGAGGCAAAAGTAACCTACAGGTGGGTCTATAGATAGGGTTGTCTTAGTCATGGTAAAAAGAAACCCAGTCATGAACCCAAGGAGCATACAAGGTGAACACAATATATAGGAAGATATAAATTTTTTATTTTTCTCAAGGTTTTTCAATAAATTCCTTTTACACCATGATCAATCTTAGTTAAGGCCATATGCATCTACAATAGTGTATTAAGGGTAGAGCATCTCAGTTTAACTAGTGACTTAGAAATTGATGCTAAAGTGGTTTTTAAAGGCTTCCAAAGAGGAATAATAGTTTAAAAACAAGTTTTGTGACATAAAGGTGGATTAAAGGATTAATTTTCACATCATAACCCAATCCTAAAGAGAATACACACCTACAATAAACAAACTTGAGGTTTCTCAATCATCTTGGGAAAACTCAATCTAGTGTAGCCCAAAGTGCAGGCAAGGTTAGAAAGAATTGGACTTGATGAAATAATATGTGAACACATATTTGAAGATCATGGTGACCTAATAAGATATAAACATGATGAAATACACCTACATAGACCTCTCTTAAACCCCTATGTGCACCTACAACCACCATGTTGCAGTCTTGAACATGAAAGTGAGATAAAGAGATGAAGGTGTTTATGGGAAGAGAGAGGGTTTATAATCAGCTTAAGATGATTCATGATTTATTTATTAATTTTTTACACACACTCCAATTTCCCTTTAACATGTTCATCTACTCTTCCTATTAGCCAAGGCTATCAGTCTATACAATGAGCTAGGAAATCTCTTTGCTCAATAGATGAATGGGATGAATTTAAAGAGAAGGAATGTTTTTGGGTAAATAAAAATATTTATTAGAATGAATTTTATATTTTAAAATTTTTTAAGAAACATAAAATCACTAATTTAGCATGGAAGGGTCACTCCTAGGAGGATTTGAAGAAAAAGCAAGAAAACAATCTTTTTAGAGGCCTTTTTTGAGCATTTGGAGTTAGTTAGACACCTAAATCAAAGAATCCAGATAAAACCTATGGTTAAAATAATAATTAGGACTTTAAAAATATCAAAATAATAATTTTTATTTGGTGATGAGGGATATACCTCACTATTTTATCTCATAGGTTACCCAGTCTAAGAAAATCAGGTTTTGGCAAAGCAAGCTAGTGAGTACAAAATGAGCAAAGGACTCAATGTGGAGCTTTGGTAACATAATTAAACATATAATGAGTTGTATTTAAGTAAAATATATTTTATATGATAACTATATCAAGCTCATACCAATCCAAGTGACTAAAATACCCCTGCATATAGTCCAATTAGGTAAGCCTTCGTTAGGCCTAATTGTTGGAAAGGAAAAGTTGATGAGGAAGAGCACTAGGAAGGCATTAGGGTGAATTTTTGGGTTTAAAAACATATATTTCATAATTAATAACATTACAAAAAATATAAAAACTTTTTAAGAAGGTCTAGATCCTCAAAGGTGTAGACAGGCTTGTCAGGCAAGGTTCAAGCTTAAGGCCAATTGGAGGTCCAACCTCATTTATATCTATTGGTGAGCCATAAAAATGATTTATACATGTTTATAAGATGTAAATAGACATTTATGAACTTTTAAAATTCATGTAAACCTAAAATAAATATGATTTTAACCCTAAGATATTCCAAGCATGCAAAAGGGGTAAAAACAAACTCGATGGGGTATATTCAAGTGTTCATATCTCCTCTAAGGATTCAAATTTGAACCAAAGAAATTATTAGGGGTTATTAGGGTCCATTTTCATAATGTTTTTGGCATTTATTTTTAGGTCCAATTTTAAATATTTATGAACAAAGCTTAAGACCCAAAACTAACTAAAACCCTACTAAACCCTCAACCAGGACCCGATGGAGAAAACAAGGTTAGAAAGCTATCATAATGATATAATTTGGTAATTAAATATATTTTAACATTAATATTACTCCCTCAATATATCTCCCACAAAGATGATATGTAATAAATTATACAAACAACATGTAAAACAAGGTATTTTTTACCATTTTTTGTGTTTTATAGGCTACAAAAGGTTTCAAGGAATACAATAAAGTTTGGGAAAAATATTATTAATTTTAATAGATACATAAAACCATTTTATTATAATTAAAATCTCATAATTTTCCAAATTATAGATCTCATCTCAGCCAGTCAAAACTGGCATAGTGGACACAAGGGTGAGAAGGGTGAAAACTCCAAGTGTGAGCCCTTTTAAGGTGTACCTAAGAATTATATGGCCATGAATATTATTTATAGGTTTCATTAACTCCATACCATGTATTTTCATGCAAAAATAATTCTATTTTTGAGGCCAAGTATGAAGGGTGATAGAAAGGAGGAATTTTTTAAACTACAGGCAATGATGGCTTCCTCTTAGATGATTCCAGGTGATTAGGACCAGAACCAATGTATGGAGAGGCATGTATAAAATCATTCAATCTCATCCCAATAATTAGACCTATACCTAGTTAGTTGTGGGACGTTAAAATAGGGTCAAATTATGAAGGTAATTTTTTGATCTAAGACTGGGAGTTTTATGCCACTTTTCATAAGTTTCATGACTTGTATGGACATTTGGACCTAATTAAATTTCATGGTTCATAACATATCTGTTTTTCATAAAATTTTGACCTCTTTTATCATATTTACAAGTGCATATGTGACTTTTGGAGTTCCCTTGTCTTACTCTTCTCTCAAAGGCTATAAATATTGACTCTTTTGGCTCTTTTTAGCAACCTCCATTGTTTGATGGTGAAACCCTAGCCAATTTTTAACTTGAATGTATATTTATGAAATAAAACAAGTGAATTCTCCTACTTACATGTTTTACAATTGAGTTTTTTTTGCAATCTTGTTGGTCTTATCTAGTAGAAGATGATCTTTTCTAGCATGTTATCCTTGATTGTCCACCAAGTGTGTAGAAGAGTAATTTTTATAGGTCTTTGTTAGTGTTATATTTCAAGTTTATAAGTGTATTATAATTTTTCAATTACTATATTATCTCAAGGAATCATTCATTTCCATCCTAAGCATCAAAATACCTTCTTGAACCTAGATTATGAAACACTAATGTAACAATTTATCTTGTGTTATGAGTTTTGTGTAAGAAAAGCTTTGTTTTGCTCTAAGTATTATAAGTTAAGTCAATAAGATGAAATAAAATATTTTTTCATCACCTTTTTTATCTTTCTTATTTTTTTATTAACCCTTTTCATCCAAAGTTGATAAGCGAAAAAGTAGTTTAAATAGTGCATCAAGGGAACTATCTCATCAAATTGTTACCCACAAGAGATATTTTTCCATTGTGCCACTTATATGAGGAAATATAGTCATCTCCTCAAGGGGTGAAAATCCACATGACAACATTGACTCTTGACAACACACCATTCATAAGGGTCAATCACAGGCATCCGTGGGTAGCTTAGCTAGGCCATAAGATCAGCATGATGGAGCACAACCTTAGAGATGTAGCTATTGTATTTTGTATTATATTGTATAAAAATAATGACACACACACACACACACACACACACACACACACACACACACACACACACACACACACACACACACACACACACATATGTAATAAAAGTTTAAATACATGTATCAGAAAGAAAACATATCCATACACTCATCCACATAAAAGTAAAAATCATAGACCAATAAAATGTACATATCAATATATATCTGATACATGTATTTTACTTTTATTGCATATGCTATAGAAATTATGTGACATATGTTTTATTTTATATCATTATGTGATACACATTCATGTTTAAAAATAAAATAAAAATGATTTGGAAAACTATAAATAGTCATAAAACATATTACACATTATATCATGATGGGAAAAGAGTAAAAACAAAAGATGAATAAATATAGTAAACCAAAATGGTAAGTTAATAAGTAAAAAATGTTTTTAAACCATGTAAAAATATTTTCACCAAATTAAAACAAATTAAAATTCATACTATATCACTTTGGGAAGTATGAAAGTTTGAAATAAAATAGAAGACACATGAAAACCAATGGTATTAAAAAAATAATAAACTCAATCAATCATACTAAATAAAGATGGGAAATATGAAAAGAAAAATAAAATGTAAGTGTAAATAAAATTAATCATACTAAATCAAGATAATAAGTATGATTAATTTAATAAAATGGTTCTAAATACACATGAAATCATAAAATAAGAAGATAAAACTGAAGTGCTTATGAAGTAAGCATAAAAAATACTTAATAAATATGGGAATTATGCCAATGATGTGTAAATCATAATGTAACACAAATTATCTCAATATTTGAAGCATGTAATTTTATTGTGACTTTGTTATAGTATGAACTGGGTATTGGAATATGTTATGAGGAGGGCCTGGTCTTATCCAAGGTCTTACACTGTAACTCATAAAGGGACCACCAATGAGGTGGAAATACATGAATAATTTAAAGACATTCTAATGTGGTAATTTGTGAGGAGAGCCTAGTCCTATCCATGGTCTTACACTAAAAATCACAATGTGAACACTAATTAGTTGAATGGTAGTAAGGGTAAAAATAAATAATTTTTTTATTATGGTAATTTATGATGAAAGTTTGGTCCTATCCATGGTATTACACTATAACTCATAAAAGGAAACCCTAGGGGGAATGATCAGTTAATAAAAAAATAGTTTTCAAAGGTAAATATTAGGATTATTTTAATGAAATAAGGAATGTAAAAATCATGATATAGGAATCTATGATAATACCTTAGGAAATATGAGGCATACTAGGTACAAAAGAGAGACACTAAGACTCTAGTGAACATCAAAATACAAAGGATACATGCTCATAATAAGCGAAAAGTTGTATAGGAAAATTGGTGAGATACTAAGATCAAGTCATGAGGTTTATATGAAAAATAAAATTAAAATGGACCTAAATTTTGACCAATTTCTAGTCCTAGACCTAAAAATGGATCAGCCTAATGCCTTGAGTTCTGATCTATCATTAATCTCATGATTGCATCTTTTCCTTGTGAGTTTGGAGGGTTATTTAATTAGTCCATTATCTTGTTATGTTATAGATTTGATTTTTTAGTCTTCATATCTCCTTTCTAACTTGAATCAAGTAGTTTCATGATTATCAAGCATGTTATATGGCCTTTGATTAATTTGATGTAACTCCAACAGTCTAAAGATGCCATGGTGAAGGTAAATTGAGAAGATAATTTAGTAAGAATTCAAAAGCATCTCTGATCTATCTAATAACATGAGGTGTGTTCACTTCCAAGCCTTCAAATAACATCATGAAAAGTGTCTTAGGGTCTATTTTAAGTCTCCAATAGGTCATAAAGGTCTTTTATAAGATATTGAAATTATGATTAAGTGATATGCCTCTTTAAGGTCATATATGTGTGCTAAATTCAATATTTTTGGTCATAATGAAAACTAATCTATCCTTGATAAACCACTAAGTCACCTCACACATCTCAAATAGAATCTATAAAATTAATGATACTATTAATAGACCATTTCATGCCTCTTTAAATCCATTACCATCATGGATAATGTATAAATCATCCTAAATGGGACACATACATGCTAAATAGTAACTTTTAAACTCCCTCAATTCATAACATCAAGTTAAAAGTGTCAGATGACCCTTATTTTCCCTCCATAATTCCTACTAATGATGCCTTTAAGTCTAAAATAAGAATAATTACAAATAAAAAGTAGGTTGTAGGGGTTTTTTAAGTAGTACAGATCTATACAATATGGACTAACTTAGGTAGGGTCATGGTTTTGTAGAGGGAGGTTATCAATGTCAAATAGAGAATAAATCAATGTTTGTTAGTGCCATGGAATCTCAAAACCATCCCATATCTCCCTTGAGCTCATTGGTAGACTTAGAGAGCTCCTCAAGTTTATGCTTTTACTACATGGAGGAAAGATAATGGGAGCCCAAGTTTATAACCAAAGAGAGTACACTCAGGTAGCTTCCACCCATGGGCATTTATCTGGGGATTTGTCTCATGAACTTTATGAACATTCTTTAAGAAGTTAAGGAATTTGTATGCCATTCTCTTTTACACATGCCAAGTTGGATTGAATGGTTTTTAGGGATTCTTGACTTGTCTACTCAAACCAATGATATATGTTGTTTCCTTAGGTATTGAAAGATATTGACATAGTATTATTAGTAATTGACTCACATGTGTAAGCTCATATGATTAGCAGACCTTCAAGACTATCTCTTATGTGTGATTTGTAGACAGGTCTATGCAATGGATAGAGGTTTAATGTCTTCATCAAAAGTTGTGGGTTGGGTTGAAAAGTTTATATAATTATATCATGCTTCACCATGATTTATTTCTTAGGTTATAGGTCTAATGACCTCTTGTCATATCAGAAGATCCTAAGGAGAAAAGACTTGTGTATACTTAAAGGCCACTGTACTGTGAAAACTATGTATGGCTTAGTGACATCTATAAAGCTTCAAATATAACTCAAAACATGGGAAAAGGGTTTTCAATTGATAGTGGGCTATCATCATAGACTTACGAGTAATGTTTCCAACCCTCATGGTGGCCTCATAGGCCCAAAAACCATCTTCCTTACCCCCAAACCTACACAATTGCTTTTAGTAGAGTTTAAGGTATTTTGCAAAAATTAATGTTTTTCTAAGTTTCCTAGGTTTCAATTTAGGGCTATGTATGCCTCATTTATACCTCCAAAGTTCCATGATTTCTTAGGTATATGTGTAAAGGCTTGTAAGGTTCATGTGGTTAGTTTTATAAATGTTCTTATTCTCCATTTCACACCATTTTCATATCCTTATCTTTTCACATGGTTTACACTACCATTAACATTGTTTTAACCCTATTTTCATGCCCCACACTCCATATCTATCCACTACCACCCTCCTCCATTCATCTACCCCTTCATTCTTATTAAGGTCAACATACCCATGTTTCTTAAAATTAGGGACCCTTGTGCAAATCTAAACCTTACACTAAAAAATTGATATGTTTTGGAGATTATTTGTATTTGAATATCATCCATGCCTAATAAGGGTGGCCTATCTATTCTTGATCCTAATTTAACTTCCACTAATATTGCTAACAGTGGATCTTCATACTTCAGTTACATGTTTCATGGGACCCTCATCGAGTGGATTACTCTTGAATTTTACATATTAATATTCATTTAATCTTTTACTAACCTTTATTATATAGGAACTCAAGATTAAATCCATGTTCTAAATTCCTTAAAACCTTCCTTCGAAAACCCTTACTTAGATCCTTTAGTTTAAATCCAAATTTCACAGAAGCAAAATTGGTGGGAACACTTTAAAAAATGTAATGAACAAAGTTTAATTTTTATGCTAAAACTTAATCATGTTTTTTTTAATAAATGACCAAGCCCTACCCTAAAAAACATGTTTAGTCCCTTTATATTTCACTCTTATTTTTTCCCTTATGTCTTAAAACTAGGTCTACCTTTCATGTTTATAGGGTCCTTTACTTTCCTAGCTCAGCCTCACTTTATATTTCATGGTCCCTCTTAGTAATTAGCCTAAATTCTTAGTCCTAAGTCCCCATTCATGTTTTTAAAACATAAATGAGACCTTATCCCTAAGACTTTAGCCTAAGTTTTTATGTTATATTGAGCTCTAACTTAAATATCTTGCTTCTTCATAGGATCAATGGTTTAACTTTATCAAGAAACATTGATCAGATGGAGAAAAAGAGACCCAAAAAAATGACTTTAATTCATTAATCCAATCTTGCTCGATCACTTGGATCATAATCAATGGATAACAATAGCCCACATAGAGATCAACGCTCTAAAAACTCTTCACAGGGTTAATAGAGTCAAAGATTAGGAGCCTCATGAAATTACCACATGGCACTCCCACATTCAAAATCAATATCAAAAGGACCTTGAGCTAATATCTTGTGTTATTATTTTTTAATTATTCAAGGGATTATCATTTTATTATGTTTCAAACACTTAGGCGTATGAATTAGTTTAATTTTTATTTATTGCCCTGAGCTAACTTAATCACTTTATGACTACAAAGACCAATATCATATGTCTATTTGGATCATGATATATGGTTTATGCTTATTCACAAGAGATAATCTAATGGAGAATATTAAACCTAAGCTTTTGTGGGACTAACTATGTTCATGACTTAAATTTTATGCTCTTGTACTCATCATTTGATGAATGTGAGGCTGTCATTGACATTCATGAGGCCATAAAATTTTAACCCTATATAAAAAGTTATTAGAGCTTAATTTTAACATTTGTACGAATGTCATTGACACCCATGACTCTATCATTGACATCCATGAGACCATCAAAATTTATCTCAAGATCTAATTTCACTCAGAAGATAAATGCACTCAATACTTGCATCTCAATGTCAAAATTGGACTTTCAGATATTAATCTAGTTTATTTAAAGCCATGTCTAGACTCAAGATTCTTATAACTAGGTTTACATTTACATAGGCTAAGCTTGAATATCATTCTAGAATCTAGTCATGTTTTTAAACATTGACCCAAACCTTAATCTATATATTGCCCATGGTCTTTTGAGCCTACTGGGCTTAGTATAACAAAAGGTCCCATTACCATAAAACTTAGCTTAAAAATTTTAATCTAAAAATTTAACGTGTTCATTAACACATTAAAACCCTAGGTTAAAACTTACATTAGATCCTTTTGTTATTCAGAGCCCCCTTTTAATGTGTTTTAAACTTGGCCTAAAAAAACTTTGGTCTAAAGTTCATTTCATGTTTATTAACATAAAATAGAATTATAGCCTAAATTATTTAGCCTAAGTTCTTTGTATGTCCTGGTCCTAATTAAAGTTTTTGTACATTTTTAGGATCTATGACTTGCATATGATTGAACAAGAAAGATCAGATGACATGAAATTAGGATGGATTTTTTAATAAAACTCTGAGAAAGCATGAGACTGCAACATGGTAGAATCATGTTAACATGTAGATTGGTGATGTGTAGAGCTCTAAAGACCTATAGAACTACCAAGTGACACAATATTGAAGCCTGATACAGATAAGGACCAACAACATGCAAGTCCTAGGATTAAGATCAATAATCCACATTGATCTGTGCACAAATATCAAATAGTGCAAAACAAAAGGTAGATTTTAAAGGGCAACAACTAATTCTTTAAAAGCATTATGAAAAAGTTCAATGAAATATATCATCAAGATACCACATAGATGCCACATGGGCACTAGATGACAAAACTAGAGATTTTATAGGCTCAAAAAATCAAATGTATAAATGCAAAGGTCTAAATCAAATCCAAGGAAATAATTCACCTAAGTCCAAGTAGACCATCACCATTAAAGCTACAAAAAATCCCTATCCTTTGCTTAAAGCCCTAATTCGATCCTAAATTAACCATAGTCAAATTATAAATAACCCAATTAATATATGAGCAAGTGCAAACTGATCTAAAGATAATTTATAGACCACCAGTGAGCAATTTATAAAACTCATAGTCATGGTAGCTTGAAATCAAAATGAAGAACACACCGGACTATATTTGATGATAGACTCAGAGGGGTTGGTCTTTAAAGACACAATACTCAAAACCATGTCCTTGAACACTAGAGAAAATAAATGTTCCAATATCTTTTAGATAATTTAGGAATTACAACCTATAACCAAAGAAGATGAGAAGATTTAATCCTTAAATACAAGGTATTATGATTTGGTTGTATCACAAATGTAAATACTTCACCATGTAGTAGCTAAACCAAAATTAATTCACTATATATATGTCCTCCCTATTTTTAAAGAATGTAAAATTGAAAATGGCATGCTAATTAATGAGCATACTCCCAAATACATTGCTTATGTGTCCACCATTGCATTTGAGAACTAATACAAGATTCCCAAGCCATGGGTAGATGTGCCCACATTCATTGAATGGGATAAGGAAAATTAACTCAAAACCATCCTAGCACCATGGTTGTATTCTTGAAACTATGTGTTTTCTAACCCTAGTGGGAACATCCCCATCAGCCAATCTTGACTTAGAATTAGAGTAATAATGAACCTAATGAATAGATTCTATGCAATCCCCATAACCACTTATGTTGATAGCATATGGGTGACCCTATTATATTATATGATTCAAAAGGAGATAACTCTTCCCATTGGTGAACTTATCAGCACATGCTTATGTAGATAGATATTTGTAGTCAACAAAGGGACTAGAAGAGAATTTTATATGATGTCTTACCTCTTGGATGCCCTACTTGCCACAATTAAGTTCCCTAACTTTATAGAATGGTCTCTTGAGAGGACACAAATAGTGTCCTAATTTTACTCCAAGCTACATATCTTCAAATATAGAGACCATATTCACTTTATATGTGATTTCATCTATCTTCATTTAACTAAGGCCATAACAAGGAACCCTATGCCAAAGATAAACCCATTGGTAAATAAATCCATTGGGGACATATGATTTTACTTGGACTACATAGTCATCTAGATTGAGGGAACATAATGCACTCTATTGAAGTTGCTAGTCTATGTTCCAAATAAATTAGTTGAGCAAGAAGTTTTATTTCAAATATGCAATGGTAGAGATGGTGTTTACAATGAGAAAAAGAAAGGATTGTTACATATTCAACCCTTTTCTATTGGTAGGACCATCTTCTAGTATTGTAACAACATTAAAGATGTTGATAGACATAGAGCCTATTTCAAATTATAGCATGATGACATGAGGCAATGGGACCCAAATGATGAGGTCAAAAAGCATTTTTAGTCCAAAAAAATAAATGTGACTTATGAACACACCAAGCTTCTTATGATCATATGTACACAAAATCTTCATCCTTCTATGAAGTCTTGACAAGGTTGAAGAAACTCAACATCAACCCAAAAGTAAGGTTGATGAGAGATAAAAAGGGAAATGATAAAATTTGGAAACTTGGTCTAAGGAAGTACCACCTATTGGGGGGAAATCTTTTGGACCTCCTCCAACACAATAGCCCAAGATAAAAGTTACACAAAAGCCTAAAGTATAGATTGAATAGAGGCCTAAATAAAGTAAGCCAGGTGAAGGGGCATCATATGCAGTCCAATCTAAAAGAACAAAGTCTCCTATTTAATATATAGACATAATTGCATTAGATCTAGGTGAAATAATGGAAGATGCATTACAAACATTGGCAAGTGCCTATAGGTCAAATGAAGAAGGGGAAAAAGTGAAATAACCTTAGCCCTAAACTAAGGGGAAATTAGAGGTAGAAAAGGATAAAGGAAAGGAGATAACATTAGACCTAGTTCCCATTGCTCCCTGACAGAAGAGAAAGGCTAAACTAGAACTGATCTCTGTAGGACCAAAGAGACTTAGACTGACCTTCACTCATCCATTGATTGAGGTCAATATCTTTAGTGATGATAACCTAATTCATGGACCAACTATTATTGAGTGGTTTTTATATGTAAAATTGCAAAAGATACCAACCATGTACCACCATTAGAAAATCACAAAATCAGTAAACATTCATGTTCATGAGGAACTCAAACCTTAGATTATGGAGCTAAAAAAACAAGATAAAGAGAGAAAGATGACTTCCATTAAGGAGTAGGTGGAAATCAAATAGATACTCCTAGAACTTCAAGTGAGGCACAAGTTGAGATCCCTACTCCAAAAGTGACTAAATCATTAGTAGGAGTTAGGTTTAATCCAGAATCTACCAACATGGAATGAGTGATTGAGAAAAAGGTTATGGTAAGAAGTGAAGAGTTCACCTTCCAAAATGTTGAACCGTTTGCTGATTTAACTCTAGTAGCTAGACAAAAGCCAAGAGCTCAAGCTTAAAGTGATTAATTAAAAATAATGATCAAGGGTCTACTACAAGAAAATAAGAATTTAAAAGAGGTTGTTGTGTTGTCCATTAATGAAGATAGGCTTAATAAATTTGTAGACATCATGGAAGGACTATTCATCTCTTTAAAAATAGCTAGAGAAAGATAAAATAAAATAGGGATACAAATATCTAAATCAATAGGCCAAGTTGGCCAATGACAGGTTACAAGCTTCCAGGTGAGGGAACTGATTAAGGACCTATCCAAGAATCTAGATCTAGGTTTTGTAACTATCATCAAGGCATATTTAAATATGGATATGGCCGTATTGGTTGAAAAAATTGAGGCCCTTGGTAGCTGGTCCAAGGATATGGAAAACCTTGATAATTACTTCAAGTAGCTAGAAGGTGAAATGTCTCATATCCTAGATAGCTTGATCAAAGAACCCACAACCCTCAACCCATTAGGTCTCATAGGATATGAAGATTTCAAAAAAAGTACCTTGTAATTCAAACAAGAAGGAATAAATAAGGAGAAAATCAAATAGCTGAAGGCAATAGAAAATTCATGGGTCTACTTCTCTACTCTTAAGAGAAAACAGGAGATGCCAAGGGCATCAAACAAACTATAGAAAAGGTTGAAAAGGACCTTAATGACCTAAAATACCATGGATAGGAGATTTTATTAAAACCAATAATTGATCTTCAGTTTATCAATGACCAACACTACAAACTAAAGATCCTTTAATAAAAGCAAAAAATTGCATCAACACAGGCCCCATCAGCTAGTTAGAAATATTTTGTTCCATATGAATTTTGTAATATTTAAAAAATGGAATATTCTCTTGTAAAGGAATGTGTAAATTTTTTATCATATTTTCCTAAAGGTTAGGTCATTTTGAAAACTGTAGTGTATTCTAGAAACTTTGTAAAAAGGATAGTTGTCCTTACTTTTTGGTATTTGTGTGAATTGTTATCATGGCTTCTCTCTCAATTGTCTATTCTAGGTCTTAGAATTAAAGGGTTTTAAAGAATTATGGATGTGTATCTTCAATGCAAGGTTGCTAATTTGGGCCAACACTATATTAGTTGAATGTATTTGAATTTGCTTCATTTTATTTACTCTACATAAATATGTGTAAATGTTATTTGATTATAGTAGTAAATATTTAAAGCAAAATCAGTTCTTACTTATATTTCTTCATATTATCCTTAGATGCTTGCCTAGTGTGTAGTGGGTTTTGAGTATATGCTATTCTACATTATACATTGGTTAAATTCATGATCGTTTGTAATTTAATCCATGTCATGATGTTTGAGAAAAAGATTAGCCATCATATACTTTTTTGTGCCCTACCTTTCCTTTTTGCTTCTTTTTAACCAAATCACCCTAGTTTAAGACCCATTATAAATATTCATTTAGATTAATCTTTAGTTTAGAGTTTGACCATAACTCACTAATAATAGTATATAGGCTTCATACTTTGCATATATTTTTTTAAATGGACCATGGTGGTTCCCAACCACCAATCAATATAAATATTGTGGAATAGCCTACTCACTCTGCCTCTATTTCATCAAAGATAATACAATTATCATAACTTTTAACTCATGCTTTGAATTTATTGAATTCTAAAATTATAAGTGTTACTTAAACACTAATAACACCTATGATACACATAGAGGCATCAACAAAGACCACTCTACTATCATTAGAAGGAGGATAGCCAATAAATGTTTATGAATTTGTAGAATCTTTTCTAGTTTTGATGTGTTTTGATCCAAGGTTAGTGTTATCTTTGCATATTTCCATAATTATTTGCTCAAGTGTGTAAAGATCATTGATATTTGTGGTCTTTGACCCATATTTGTGCTTCCTTTGGAGAAATATCAATGTTCTTCAAAGATAGAGGTTTAATTTTGGTAAGGATAGTCTAAAATCTAAGAATCTAGAGTATTTGAGGTTAGAATAGCTTATTTTTATCAAATATTAGTATATCCTTTACAAATTTAAGGTCATTTGAGCTTAAAAGTGTAAATATTGATCATATTTATGTATTTGGACTTATTTTTGAGCTACTTTAGTTGAAGATCTTAGTCCTTTGTTGTCCTTTATGTGAATCCTTGCAAAATTTTCTTAATGTGCAAGTTTAACCTTGGTTCTTTGTAAAGATTAACTTGATACATCATATTTCAAATAGTATTCAAAGTTATCAATATTAAATTGCCAAGAATAATAATAGGGTCATATTCAAAAATAAGGAAGCCTCTATTTGAACTAGAAATCTGTAAAAAAAAGCTAGGCAAGACAAAGGTAGGCATAGACATTGGAAGTCTTTGCCAACTTCACCACTTTAATGTACTCTTGAATTCAACCTTTATCAAGGTATGACATGGTTAGTTGATTCTTCCACCAATATACCAGGTGTAGTACATAATCTCCTTCATGACCCTGAGAAATATTTGTTTATGTTTAGTCACAATGGTGTTGTAACTATAGAAAAACACATTAAATAATTAAAAAATACATTAATATGGTTAAATCTCACCCATGAAGATGTATCATGTAGTATACTTCCTTTTACATGTTTTGGATGCTACATATGAATGGTTTCTTAATTTGCCTGACATTTACATTACCAGCTAGGATGGTTTTAACAATATCTTTATTGACCAATTTGTTAAAGTTATTAGTCCTTGTATCCTATACCAATAATTTACCACCATCAGAAGAGATGTTAGTGAGTCCATAAGAGAATTTAATGATAGGTTTTAAAAGATACATAGCCAGACCATATATCCCTAAAAACTTGATGATGTTTTGGCTTTAGAAATATATAAGGGTTTAGTAGATCCTATGACTTTTGTGTTCCTAAAAAGCTCTCTTTCAATAATAACCACCTTAGGCCATGCCTATTCTAAAGTAGTGATCATTAATGATCAAATTTAGCCTCAAGGAAAAATGGATTATTTCATCCCAAATGTTAATCCACATATGTCCACATTGAATATATTTCCTAATAACAATCAGAATAGGCTAGCCCTAAATTAGATCCCAACATTGAACCAATTACCCTTGACCCATGTTGCCCCTAACTAGAACTCAAGATTCTTGAATCATCCTATAATTGGATCTAGTCCAAATGATCAAAAAATATTACTACTAACCTTTGGTGATAACCAGGTTCATATCTCTAAAACTCCCAAGAGAGAGAATGAATCTATATTAAAGATGATAAAAAAGCTTAGTGTTTATTTCCTTCAGTTGCAAAAGCAAGTTAGAAATATTGGAGAAAGTTTTGGTAGAAACTTTTCTTTCTAAAGGTTTAATAGACCCAATAATAGGTTTCAAAATGATAGATTTCATAATAATAAGAATAATGAGTCATCTTTTGATAAGAAAATAATGGATATAAACCTTATTGATATTGCTTTGTCTGATTATTGTAGAGTTCATTGTACTACTAAGCATGGAGAAATCGATTGCATTGAGTTTTGTAAAGCTTTTGAAGCATTTCAAGAAGAGTTAGAAAATTTTGAGGTAGTGCCTAATAAAGACAATGGTACAGTTATATCAAGATCTTCTAAATCATTTGACTAGACTTTCATGGTGGAAACATTCAACTTCCCCTTACAAGAAGATAAAGAACCTGATGATGTTCCTGAAGAATTCTAAGTTTTCTAGTAGTTCCTAAAGAAGACATATCCTCTAAGGAACAGGGAGCCAAATCAGCTCTTAACTACTTCAACTCCTCCAAACAACTTTGGTACCCCCTCTAATATTACTTTAGATAATAACCCAGAGCTTCTAAAGGGAAGTACTTCTAAACATAGTACCGATGCTTCTAATTATTCAAATATGACTAGTTATAATATTGTGGAGGATATGAAGAAAATTAAATCTAACATTACTTTGCATGAATTGAAATATATTACTAAACAAATGGATCTATTAATGGATTCCTTATCTAAAAAACCTATAAAACCACTTAAAGTTGATAATACTAATGTTGCTATATATAAAACTAAGATAGAGCCTCCACCCTTCCTGCTTATGATTAGAATGTTTGGTAAGAACTTGCATAATTGGTTATTGGATTATGATGTCTCTATAAATATCATGACTATAGGTATTTATAAACAATTTGGTTTGACCCACATTAAATCTGATAGTGTTGTCACCCAATTAGATAAGTCTAGGGTCAAAGTGATCGGGGAATTGTTAAATGTTCACATGCAGCTAGCTTCTAAACCAAGAGTCTAATAATTCATTGACATTCAAGTGGTAGATATTCTTGATTACTATGGACTAATTTTAAGAAGATAATGGACAAAATATTTAAATGGATATATGTCCATAGAATATTCACATTTTTGGCTACCTTCGAAAGGAGTTCCAAACCATATTAGATTTGAAAGAGAGCCTAGAAGGAAACATATGATCACTTAATACAATGTAGTGAATGAAAGAGTCAACATAATTGACTCTAATTTATGGGTCCACTCTTGAAACTTCCAAGGTAGGTGATCCTAAACCTTCCCATATCATTCCTGGATTATGAAAGATGCATTTTGATGGTGCGAAGTGTAAATTTAGGTCTAGGTAAGTATTATTCTAATCAACCCTATTGATAATAAATATCATGCTTCTTATAGCCAATTTTCATGTACCAAAAATCTCATAGAGTATGAGGATCTCATCCTAAGACTAAAATTTACCATAATTAATAAAGTCAAGGAACTATTGGTTTATAGTGACTCAGAACTAGTAGTCAATCAAGTAAGGAGCAAGTATAAGTGTAAATTGTCATACCTTAAGAGTTAAAAATTTAGAGTTTATGATTTAGTTGAGTTTTTTTATGCTTTCAATATTATTTCCATTCCTATGGAGGAAAATAAAGCTACTAAAGAGCTAGCCTTTGTTGTATCTAATCTCATGCCTAACCAAGACTCGCCAAACTTTAGCATTGAGTTGATACCTTGTCCTTCTATCCTAGAGAATGTAAACTATCTGTAGGTCTTTTATTATGACCAATAAATCCTAAAATTCAAGACCAATTCAAGATAATTTGAGGCCTAAGTCATAGATGAGACCAATGAAACCACACTTGAGGACACATTTTATGGCAAATTCATTTAGTTGAATGATAACAAGATCCCTAAGGGAATGATTTCCTTAGAAAGGTTATTTGATTAGGATAAGCTAGCTAAGGTTTCTAAGATTCACAAAGTAAATTGGAAGGATTAAAATGAAGTTGATCTTGGACCTCAATATCAACCTCAACTAGTCAACATTGGAAAATATTTTACAAGTGTCGAGAACAAAAGAGCCAATGAACTATTAACAAAGTAAAAAGATGTGATAGATTAGTCATATGATGACTTAAAGATTTTTGGTCCAAGAGTCATCATCCATACCATACCTCTCAAAGATAATTTTAAACCTTTTAGGAAAAAGTAAATCCCTATAAATATTATTTTAGAACCCATTATTTTCAAAGAAGTCAAGAAATTATTAGATGTTAGAATTGTATTTCCCATTAGACACTCTACTTGGGTTTCCAATTTGGTACAAGTTAAGAAAAAGAATGGTGAAATTAGATTTTGTATTAATTTTAAAAATTTGAATAAGGCATTTGAGAAGGATAATTATCCTCTTCCATCTCTTGACCAAGTAATACAAATTATTTTTGGTTTTATCATGATGTCATTCCTCGATGGATTTTCAAGATACAATCAGGTCTTGGTGAATAAGGAAGATAGAATGAAGACAACATTTACAACCAAGTTGGGCACGTTTACTCACAAGAGAATGCCTTTTGGGTTGATCAACATAGGAGCTAAATTATAGATATCGATGGATCATTATTTCCAAGGTTTGATTGGTAAATGCATCATAATTTACATGGATGATCTAACTATTTTCTCTAATAATAGGGAGGACCACTTCATGCATTTATAGTAGGTATTTTGAAAGGTACAAAAGGTATATAATTTCCCTCAACCCCATGAAAAACATTTTCTATGTCAGTAAGCTAAATTTTTTAGGCCATGTTATTACTAAAGATGGAATTTCTATAGATCCTGAAAGAATAGAATCTTTATCAAAGATAGAACCTCTCAATAGTAGAAAAGAATTGAAATCATTTTTTGGCAAAACAAACTTTGTGATAAAATTCATTTATAAATTTACAAAAAATTTCAAACCATTATATGACATGCTAAATAAGGATGCTAAAGTCTCATGGAATGAGGAATCAAAGAAGGCCTTTAGGGACATCAAAGAGGCAATCAGTCAAGCCCCAGTCTTGATAAGTTTAGACTTTTCAAAAGAATTTTTCCTTTACTCTTTTGCCTTTGATCACACCATTATTGTTGTTTTAACTCAAAACACAGATGGGTGCCACCATATAATTGATTTGATGAGCACTAACTTAAAAAAATCTAAGTTAAATTATCTTTTGATTGATAAACAAGATTTTGTATTAGTCAAAGCCATCAAGAAATTTAAGCACTACACTCTTAGGAATAAAGTACATGCCATTCTGCCAGACCCAACCACTAAGTTAATGCTAATCCAATGTTAGCTTGGAGAGTGAAGAGGTAAGTGGGTGTCTATTATTGAATAATATAACATATATATGAAGACTAAAAAATTGGTAATGTGTTAAGGTCTGATTCAAATGATTGCCTAGACTAGCCCCAAGCTAAGTATTATGCAGGTTGATCAACAAAATTTTCAACCTAATGACTGGTATAAACCCATCATTCACTTAATAATTAATGGCACTTGTCTTGCATGACTAACTAGGGATTAAAAAACAGACCTAAGGCTCAAAGCATCTCACTATATGATCAAGAATGGAATTCTACACTGAAATAACTTTGAAGGTGGTGGTACTTAAGATGTGTATCCAAATAAGAGGCATCTGAGATCATGAGCATGTTTCATGTAAAGTTGGGAAGTGGGCATCCCTCTGGAAAGACAATATCTCACAAGATCCTCAGGGTTAACTACTATTGGCCACCATCTATAAAGATGCTCATAAGTAAGGGAATGCCATTCATGTTAAATTTCTATCACAAAAGAGCCAAAGGAAACTATGCCTATACAACTGCTCATGATTGACAAACCTTTCACCTAATGTGGGTTGAATTTTTTTGGATTCATCAACCCCAACTCAATAAAAGGTCACAAATATGTTCTAATAGCTACTAACTATTGCACCAGATGGACTAAAGTAGTAGCTACCAAATAATGCAAAATTGAAGAAGTGATCAAGTTTTTAGAAGAAAACATATGCACCAAATTTGGGACTCCACTCTCTTTGGTATGTGACAATGGGTCTACATTCATATTAATAGAAATGAAAAAATGGGTATTATCCTCAAGTTCTCATCCAACCATTACCCTCAAGGTAATGGAGTGTTTGAATCAATGAACAAGAAATTGATGAAGGCAATTAAGAAGTTTATTGTAGACAAACCTAGAATATGGCATAAGCTCCTTAAATATGCCTTTTAGGCAGATAGAATAAGAGTCAAATAGGCCCTTAAAGCATCTCTCTTCTTATTGGTATATATCTAAGATCCCATATTACCCATCACACTTAAGCTTCCAACTTACAAGTTTATGCAAGAGTATATGAAAGAAGACCAATAATTTGCAAACTCAAGGCTACTTGACATAATTTAAATGGAGGATGCCTGATAAAAATATTTTTCTAACTTTATTAGGCACCAAACTATAGTGAAAAGGTGGTTTGACAAGTGATCAAAGGTCAAGGTGTTCAAGAAGGGAGACTTAGTTCTTCTTTGGGACAAGGCATCTGAGTCCAAAGGAAAACATGGTAAATTTACACCTTTATGTATTTTCCCCTATCATATTGTAGAAAAACTTGGAGATAACACCTTTAAACTAAAAGATCTACAAGGAGCAGAGTTCACACTACCCAACAATGGGTAATATCTCAAGCATTACTTTTCTACCACTCCACTTGGGATCTTCATGGAGTAAATTTGTAAGGATGGTTAGAATTAGTGTAGGGAGGATAGTTTAGTTCCCTTTTGTCCTTTTCCTTTCTACCCTTGTTTGTACATAAGTTTATATATATTCGCTTATTTTTTCCTTTGATTCTTACTTTATTACTTTATATTATGTGTTTTCTTTTGTTATGTGTTTGCTTTCTACTACTTTATTCTTGGCTTCTAATAAGTTCTTTTGGATATCCCTTAGCTCAAAGTTCAATTGATTATTCAAAGAACTCTGCAAGTTCAAAAATTTAGGGATGATCTTAAACATGTGATGACCATGGGATTGAAATATGAGCTTAATGTTATAATTTAAAGAAACTAGTAAGGACTGGTGAATAGGTTATCTATTCCATAAGGACTTAAACATTGTTTTTATCTAAAATTGGTTTTAAGAGGAATTATACATGTAGAATGAAAGCTTAAATTATTAATGCATAGTCATGTCAGCACTTAACAAATATCCTTACCTAGGATAAAGGTTACAACCATAGGTGATTGTCTAAAGATCAAAAACTTGACCAAATCCTTAAACCCTTCTATCTTAGTTCCCAACCTTTGTTGAAAAGCCCAAAAAATCTAAAGTATAAAAATAAGAGATTATTGAAAAATCAAAAGCTTTTCAAATAAAGGTGATTTTGGTAATCTCCATTGGGACTATAGATACCTGCCTGGTAGTGGAGCAAGGCCATGAGTAGAGCCAAAGGAATCTTTGGCAGGTCTATAGACACCTAATTGGCAAAAAAGCAATGGTCAATCCTTCCCTAAACTAAGATCATGATGCTTAATGAGTATCCAAACATGCTCTAAGTCAAGGTTAATGATTAAATACTTGAAACCTGGAAGTCGTCCCCTAAATATCATGGTAAATAGTAACTGGAATCAAAACACACACACATTACATGGCTATAATTTGATGTTTAATCCTAATTATACAGATGTAAGGTTTGTTTCAACCATGAACTAATCTTAATAATGGCATTGCTTAAGTGGAATAAGTGACGTGGTTATTTGTCTAAACCAAAGTATCTAAGTTATAATATATTGATATGTTTCCCTTGAAATTCACCATTTGTTGAGGCTAATATACGCCCATTTCTAAAAAATGGGACCCTTGTGAAACTCTAAATCTTAACACTAAAAACTTGACATGTTTTGAAAATTATTTATATTTTAAGATCATCTATGCTTGATAAGGTTGGCCTATTTGTTCATGGTACTACTTTAAATTTGCCTAATATTGCTAACAATGGATCTTCATGCTTTAGTTTAGGTTTCATGGGACCCTCATCAAGTAGATTACACTTGAATTTTATAAATTAATCCTCATTAAGGATTTTACTAACCTTTTGTATGTAGGAACTCAAGATTAAATCCATGTTCTAAACATCTTGAAACCCTCCTTCAAAAATCCTTGCTTAGATCCTTCAGTTTAAATCCAAATTTCATGGGAGAAAAATTAGTGGGATCACTTTAAAAAATGCAATAAACTAAGTTTAAATTTTATGCTAAAACTTAATCATGTTTGTTTTAAACATGACCAAGCCCTAGCCTAAAAATCATATTTGTTCCCTTTATATTTTTCCCTCCTTTATTCCCTTGTGTTTTGAAATTGGATCTAACTTTCAAGTTTATAGGGTCCTTTACTTTTCTAGCTCAACCTCACTTTATGTTTCATGGTCCCTCTTAGTACTTATCCTAATGTCTTACTCCTAAGGCCATGTTCATGTTTTTAAAACATAAATGAGACCTTAGCCCTGAGACTTTATCCTAATTTTTTATGTTGTCTCAAGCTCTAACTTAAATATCTTACTTCTTTATAAGATATACGGTTCATGCTTCATCGGTTAACATTGATTAGATAGAGAGAAAAAGATTGAACAAAAATACTTTGATCCATTGAGCCAATCTCACTAGATCACTCAGATCACAATCAATGGCTCATAGGAGCCCATACAGAGATCAACTCTCTGTGGACTCTTCATAGGGTCAATACAGTTAAAGCTTAGGATCCTCATAGAATTTCCACATGGCACTCCCATGTTCAAACTCAATATCAAAAAGACCTTGAGATAAGATATTGTGTTATGATTTTTAAAATTATTCGAGGGATTATCATTTTATTATGTTTCAAAGACCTAAGCTTATGACTTATTCTAATTTTTATATACAACCTTGAGCTAACTCATTCCATTTTATGACTGTAGGGACCAATAACATGCATTTATTTATATCATGATCTATGGTTTGCACTTACAGAGCTTATTAGACCCAAGCTTCTATAGGACCAACTATGTTTAATACTTAAATTTGATATTCTTGCACTCATCATTTTATGACTATAATGTCATCATTAACATTCATGACAAATTTTAGCCCCGTATAAAAATTTATTAGATCTTAATTTTGACATTCATGTGAATATCATTGACACTTGTAAGGTTGTCATTGACATCCATGAGACCATCAAAATTTAGTTGAAGAACTGATTTCACTCAAAAGATAAATGCACTTAAGACTTGCATCTCAATATCAAAATTGGTCTTCCATAGATTAATCTAATTTATTTAAAGCCATGTCTAGACTCAATATCATTATAACTAAGTTTAGATTTACATAGGCTAAGCTTGAATATCATGATAGAATCTAGTCGTGTTTGTTTTTAAACATTGACTTGAACCTTTGTCTATATATGCCCCATGGTCTTTTGATCCAAATGGGCTTAGTTTAATGAAAGGTCTCATTACCATAAAAATTAGCTTAAAATTTTTAATCTAAAGTTTTAAAGTGTTCATTAACATGTAAAACCCCTAGGTTAAAATCTTACATTAGATCCTTTTGTTATTTGGGGCCCCCTTTTAATGTGTTTTAAACTTAGCCTAAAAAATCTTTGGTCTAAATTGTGTTTCATGTTTATTAACACAAAATAGAAATATAGCCTAAAGTATTTAGCCTAAGTTATTTGTATCTCCTGATACTGATTAAAGTTCATGTACATTTCTAGGATCTATAGCTTATGTATAATCAGAAAAGAAAGATCGAATGACGTGAAACTAGGATGGACTTTTCAACAAAGCTCTAGGAAATCATGAGACCACCACATGGTAGAAGCATGTTAATGCATAGACTGGTGATGTATAAAGCTCTAAAGATCCATAGTACTACCAAGTGGCACAACTATGAAGCTTGATATATATAGGGACCAACAACATGAAAGTCTTAGGATGAAGATCAAAGGTTTGTGTTGATCTATGCACAAATATCAAATGGTGTGAAAAAAAGGAAACTTTTAAAACTCAATGGCTAATTTTTTTAAATCATTATGAAAAAGCACCATGAAAGCTACCAACAAGATGTCACATAGATGCCTTATGGGCATGAGATGACAAAACTAGAGATTTTATGGGCTTGGAAAAGCAAATGTATAAATGCAGGGGTCTAAATCAAATCCAAGGCATGAATTTGCCTAATTCCAAGTAAATTATCACCATTAAAGTTGTAGAAAATCCCTAGCCTCTACTTAAAACCCTAATTTGATCTTGAATTAACCATAGTAAAAACATAAAGAACCCAATTATTGTTTATGCAAGTATAAATTAATCTAGAGATAATTTATAGACCACTAGTGAGCAATTTACAAAACTCATAGTCATAGAAGCCCAAAAGCAACATATAGCGGACACTGAACTATATTTGACCATGGACTCAAAAGGGTCTTTAAAGACATAGTACTTGACACCATGTCCTTGAATACTAGATAAAATAATTGGTCCAAGATATTTTAGACAATTAAGGAATTACAACCTATAACCAAAGAAGATGAGAAGATTGCATCCTTCAATGCAAGGTATTACGACCTAGTTGTAACATAAATGGCAAGCCTTCACCATGAGATTGCTAAACTAGAGGTATTTCATGTATAGATGTCCTTCTCCCTCTTTTTAAAGAATATAAAATTAAAAAGGGCATATTAATTAATGATCATACTCATAAATGGATTGCCTATGTGTCCCCTATTGCATTTGAGAACTATTACAATATTCCCAAGCCCCAAGTATATGTGCCCACACTTGTTGCATGGGCTAAGGAAAATGACCTCAAAACCATCATGACACCATGGTTGTATTATGAAAACCATGTGTTTTTAACCCTAGTGGTAACATCCCCATCATATAATCCCAACCTATAATTAGAGTAATAATGACCCTAATAAATAGACTCTATGGAATCCCCACAACCACTTATTTTGAAAACATATGGGTGCTCCTGGTCTATTATATGATTGAAAAAGAGATAACTCCTCCGATTGGTGAACTTATCAGCACATGCTAATGTAGATACATCTCCATAGTCAAGAAAGGGACCAAGAGAGAATTTTATATGATGTCTTACCTCCTGGATGCCCTACTTGCCACAATTAAGATCCCTAACTTTAGGAGGATGGTATTTTGAGAGGACATAGTTAGTGTCCTAATTTTACTCCAAGCTACATATCTTTAAATAGAGAGACCATATTCATTTTATATGTTATTTAATCTATCCTCATTTGGCTAAGGCCATAATGGGGAACCCTATGCCAAGGATTATCCCATTAACAAATAAATTTATTGAATCTATTGGGGACATATGGTTTTACTTAGACTACACTGTCATTTATATTGAGGGAACACAATGCACTCCATTGAGGTTACTAGTCCATGTTCTAAATAAATTAGCTGAGTAGAAAGTTAAATTTAAAATATGTAATGGCATAGATTATTTTTACAAAGATAAAAAGAAAGGATTGCCACATATTCCACCCTTGGCTATTGGCAAGACCATATTCTAGTATTGGAATAACATTGAAGATGTTGCTAGACATAGAGCCTCTTTTAAATTATATCATGATGACCTAAGGCAATGGGACCCAAATGATAAGATCACAAAACATTTGAAAGTCAAAAAAATAATTATTCCATATGAGCATCACCCAAGTGCTTATAACTATATGTACACAAAATCTTCATCTTTCTATGCAGTCTTGACAAGGTTGAAGAAATTGAACATCAACCTAGAAGCAAGGTTGATGATAGATCAGAAGGGACATGATGACATTTAGAAACTTGGTCTGATGTAGTACCACCTATTGAGGGATCAATCTTCTGGACCTCCTTCATAACAACAACATATAGAAACAAAATAGCCTAAGACATAAGCTACATAAAAACCTAAAGTGTAGATTGAATAGAGACTTGAAGAAAGTAGGCCTAGTGAAGGGGAATCATCTTTAGCCTAGCATAAAAGACCAAAATCTCCCATTTAATACATAGATGTAATTACATTAGATCCAAGTGAAATAGTGGAAGATGCATTACAATTATTGTCCATTGCTTGTGGGTCAAATGAAGAAGAGGAAAATTTTTAAGAACCTTGGCCCCAAATTGAGAAGAAATCAGAGGCAAAAAATAATAAAGGAAAGGATATAAAAGTAGACCTATTTCCCATTTCTCTCCCACAAAAGAGAAAGGCTACACTGGCACTAGTCTTTGTAGGACCAAAGATACCTAGACCGACCTTCACTTATCTATTGAGTGAGGTCAATATCTTTAGTTATGAGAACCTAATTCATGAACTGACTATTCTTGAGTGGTTTCTATATGGAAAGATGCAAAATATACCAACCATGCACCACCATTAGGCAATCACAAAGGCAATAAACATTCATGTTCATGAGGAACTCAAACCTTGGATTATAAATCTACAATAACAAGAGAAAGAAAGATGACTACCCTTGGGGGATCAAGTGGCACTCAAATGGATACTCCCAAATATTTAAGTGAGGAACAAGTTGAGATCCCTACTCTAAAATGACTAAATCATCAGTAGGAGTTAGGTTTAATCCATAATCTACCAACATGGAATAAGTGATTGAGAAAAGGGATATGATAGGAAGTGAAGAGTTCACCTTCCAAAAGGTTTAACCATTTATTAGTTTAACTCTAGTAGCTGGATAAAACCTAGGATAGGGCAATATATTTGAATAAAATATCCTCAAAGTAGCCTAGGCTCAAAGTGATCAATTGCAAATAATGATCAAGGATGTACTAAAAGAAAACAAGAGTTTAAAAGAGGCTACTTTATTGTCCATTCATCAATATAGGTTTAAGAAATTTGAGGATGTCATGGTTGACTATTCAACTCTTTGAAAATATCCAAAGTAAGATAGAAGGAAATAGGGATGCAAATCTCTAACTTAACAGAACAAATTAGCCAATGGTAGGTTACAAGCCTCTAAGTGAGGGAACTAATTAAGGCCCTATATAATAATCTAGTCCTAGGTTTAAGAAATATCAACAAATCACATTTACATATGTTCATGGCCATATTGGTTGACAAATTAAGGCCCTAAATAGCTAGTCCAAGGATATGGAAACCATTTCTAAAGACTTCAAGCAGCTAGAAGGTGAAATGTCTCATATCTTAGACAGTTTGATTAGAGAGCCCACAACCCTCAACCCACTAGGTCTCATATAAGATGAAGAGTTTAAACAAAGGACTTTGCAATTCATACAAGAAGTAAGAAAATAAAGAGAAAACCAAACAACTGAAGGCAATATAAAATTCATGGGTCTACTTCTCTCCTTTGAAGATAAAATAGGAGATGCCAAGGGCATCAAAAAAACTATGTAAAAGGTTGAAAAGGACCTTAAAGACTTAAAATACCATGGACAGGATCTTTTCTTAAAACTAGTAATTGATCTTAAGTTTATTAGTGACCAACACTATAGACTGAATATTTTTTAGTAAAAGCAATAAGTTGCATCAACACAAGCCCACCAGCTAGTTAGAAATATTATGTTCCATATGAATTGTATAATATTTTAAAAATGGAATATTCTCTTATAAAGGCATGTGAAAATTTGTTAA
The DNA here is from genome assembly GCA_037957365.1 of Torreya grandis. Lineage (NCBI taxonomy): Eukaryota > Viridiplantae > Streptophyta > Pinopsida > Cupressales > Taxaceae > Torreya > Torreya grandis. The sequence continues at coordinate 3,888,096 of JARHVA010000796.1, forward strand.
CACATTTGCCTAATGTTCAAGTCATTTGGAAAACTCTAGTGTATTCTAGAAACGTTGTAAAAAGGATAGTTGTCCTTACTTTGTACACTTGTAAGTTGATGCAACTAACTGACATGTTTCCTTACATTATATAAAAAGAGCATGTGTTTTTGTCAAAAAGGGAGAGATTTGGAAGAGACAAAACTAGTTTGTAACTTTTGGACTAATTTAATACATGTAGGTAATACTGCAAAGTTTGTATCAATTGTTTGTGTGAATTGTTATCATGGCTTCTCTCTCAATTGTCTATTCTAGGTCTTAGACTTGAAGGATTTTTAAGAATTTTGGATGTGTATCTTCAATACATTGTTGTTGACTTGGGCTAATGCTAGATTTGTTGAATGTCTTTGAATTTACTTCATTTTATTTACTCTACATAAAGATGTGCAAATACTATTTGATTATAGTAGTAAATATTTAAATAAAAATTAGTTCTTACTTGTATTTCTTCATATTATCCTTAGATACTTACTTGGTGTGTAGTGGGATTTGACTATATTCTATTTTACATTATACATTTGTTAAATGCAGGTTTAGTTGTAATTTAAGCTTTGTCATGATATTTGAGATAAAGATCAACCGTCACATACTTTCTTTCTTCCCTATCTTTCCTTTTTGCTTATTTTTAACCAGATCACCCTAGTTTAAGCCCCACTATAAATATTCATTTGGATTAATCTTTAGTTTAGAGTTTGATCATAAGTCACTAATAATAACATAAATGCTTCATACTTTGTATATATTTTGTTAAATGGACCACGGTGGTTCCCAACTATAAATAAATATAAATATTATGGAATAGTCTGCTCACTCTACCTCTATTTCATCATAGATAATCCAATTATCACAACCTACAATACATACTTTGAATTTCATAAATTCTAAAATGAGAAGTGTTCTTTAAACACTAAGAGTACCTATGATACACATAGAGGCATCAACATATCAAAGGTCAGATCATGTCAATAGACCTCTATATCCATTTGAAACCCTTAATAGAAATGAGATTATGAGATGTTGGTCATACATAGTCATATAAGTAAACTGAGAAGGTAAATGACCACCTACAACAACCCTTTTAGGCCTATTGTAGAAAAGTTTCCAAAAGTACTATGTATACCATTCAAGGCATGAGTATTGTTGTGAGTATCATGGGATATGCATCTTCAATAAGTGAATGATGATATGATCATGTACAATAAAATTTTAAATTGATTATAGACCACCTTATTCTCATACAAGCCTGATAACCAAACCCTTGTAGATAGTCATATTGGTAGGTGAATACATGTGACATTACTGATGTATATTAGTGTCTTTATCTTGCCTAGGATAAAAGTCAATGTTAATATAAGAAAGAACAAATTTAATACTATTAAATAAGGTAACACTTGATGGTTATCACATTAAGTAAGGAAGAGGAACATCAATATGAGATTGAGATTACATAGACATACTCAAACATAAGCCCTAACCATGAGTAGAGGGTGGTATACAAAGAATAAAATGTTGGAAAATCATCATATAAGCATGACCCTATCCTTGGAGATATGTCATGGACACTTCATAATCACAAAAACCTCAATAAATAAGGATAAATTTCATGCTTAGAGTGTTTATGTTCAAACACCTAGTCAACAATCAATTTACTATTAGTCTAAGCCAAAATGGTAGTTTGAGGCTTTTATAGGCATGGAAAAGTCTCCAAATTTAGTAAGAATGGTCATAATGACCAAGTAAAGGAACCCATGCCTTCACTTGGGATATATAAATAGTGGGTATATCCACTATTTTGTCTTAGACCAAATCGTATCTATGACAGTTATTTTGGGGGTTGAAAGGTGCATCCATGCCATGTAGAGTCTATAGATAATTTAGGATTTGTAGAAGGTTTTGTTTCAATATAAAATGATGGATAAGGTCCTTAAACTCCCTCCAAAGTTTTTAACACTTATAACTATAATCAAGTGTCTTAGTGATAGGCCAATGTAGATGGTCACACAAGGCTGCTTATAGACCCTATTGTCATCCCAAGTTTCCTTCAAGCTCTTGAAACAATTTGGATGGTCAAGGTGAGGTGTATGAATATGTTTAATATTTTCCAAGGAGGTTTTAGGTGTAGAGAAGTGATTAAAATGGTTTGGGTGTCTTCAAACCCTACTTGAGCCACTCACCCTATGCACAATCAATTTAATGCTCACATTAAAATGCTCACCCACTCTACCACATACATGCTCAAGGCCAAAAATCTTAAGAAAGTTTAAGTCTCCCTATGGACTAAATATTCACAAAATATTGGTTGGCATTTGGGGGCTAATCTTTATCTATGAACCTTAAGAACATAACCACTCAAAACTATCTATAAATAAACCTAATATCACCTTTTAACATTCATATCTCAACACATCCTTTACATGGGAACCCAAACCATTCAAAAAATATGAGAAGGTTAGTTCCCTCTAGATTTATGAAATTTGTTTCTAGTTTGGGTGTTTATATTCTATAAACCATCATTAAGATGGTGGAATCTCAAACCCTACATAAACCCTAGAAGGGAACCAATGGTTAAGTTTGGCATCAAACCCATCTAGATGAGATAATTTGAACATGAAATGGCATTTAATTTCTCCTAAGGTCTTTTGGGTATCATAGTGACTTACTGGTTGGCATGTGTAATAGTCAAACTATATGAAATAGGCCTAAAAGTGTCGATTTGAGCTCAAAATCAAGGATATTGGGATTATTTGTGTGCATAATGATGTTAAGGAGGGGGAATGAGTCCTATAGATTCTAAACAAGCCCTTTATTAGCCACCAAAGTGACCTCCATGACTAGTTCAACAAACAAAAAAGCACATGTGTTGGAATTCATGACTATGTGTTCTTAAAGAAAGTTAAATTGCCTAATTGTGCCACTAGTGCTACTCCAAAGTACCTCTAAGGTGATATTAAGGTTTTATATAGTGTAAGGGTGACTCTCATCCTAGGGTTCAGGCTAATGTTCATGATTCAAGTATGTAGATAGACCAATCCATAGCCTTCACTATGATTGTGACATTAGAAAGTGAAGTAAAGAATACATTGGGAAGTAAGAATGATTCTAACTAGAATGGGGAAGGCCATCATAATTTTGGGAGTCCCATTGGCTAGTTTAGATCCTAGTAAAATCCTTATAGTTAGTCATTTTGCCTGCAAACATCTAGAACCTACTCAAAAGTCATGTTTCTACCATAAAGAACATCTTCAAATGCTCATCATAGATTGTATGCTATGCATGGGGAGTAAAAAGTTGTAGGGAATGTAGGGATGTCTATTGTATTGAATTTGGAATATTTTTTTTAGAGATCCAAGCTCTAATATCTATGAACCATCCCTAAGATCCCAAACACTCCTAAACCTCCCTTAAACCCTAATAGTAACTTGACTAGAGAAGTTTAATGAAAAGTGCATTTAAATGCTTAGAACTTGTTTTTATAACACTTGGATTATGTTTTGAGCTTAGAGGGGCTCATAGCCATGACACCTAATCATATGGAAATTATAAGGTCACTTCTTGAAAATGCAAGATTGTAAGGTTCTGGGTATAATATGTGTTGTAGAGCCTAACCAAGAGTTATAAATTATGGGAGAGGTAAATTCAAGGCTTATTCTACCTATATAATGTAAAACCTATGTATGAAGTTTCATACAAATAGCTATGCTATCTCTTTCTAAATTGTTAGTCTGGGAAGTAGTTCAAGTGGCCTAGTCATGCAAGGCCAATGTGTTTTTAGGTGAAGAACACTTGAGATATCTCAATGCCAATTCATAGGGGTTAATATAATAATTATCTAAGTCTTCCCTAATGATTTATGATCTTATTTTAGCTATTTGATCATTCAAGTAGTGAATATGCATAGAAAGATGAAGGACAAGTAGAATAGGTCTACTTATCTTTCAAGTAGAAGACTCTAGTAAGAATGGAACAACATTATGACATTGATGAGTCACCTTTAGGCATGGTTAACTATCATCTAGATGAGTATATCCCAAATTAAAGGCCATTATGATAGGGTAGTGTAGACACCTAAATCTGGCCACCAATGACCTCCAACCAAGCTTTTGACCAATTTCCACCTAAAGTGCACAATTTGGCCTAAAAACACTAAAATACATTAAAATATTTGAAACTAACATATTCAAATTCCAATTTTGGCTAGGGTATTCCTAAATGGGAAAATTTAATTTATGGGCTAACAATTTTGATCAAATCATTTTGAGTCAAAATGCCAATTTTGCACTTGGGTGCTCTAGATTGCTCTTTCATATCAAATATCTTACACAAGACACGTGCCTTTGTTATTTGATGTTGGTAACATCCTAAGTGGGATAATGGATCAAACACATTTGAAATCACCTTCCAATTCTAATCTAGTTGAATTTTGGACCAATAATAAGACATTCTGATCAATTTGAGTAATTTGTGCACAAAGTGCTTAAACATGCTTAAGAGCTAATTAATCTCAATTAAGGCCTAATTAATAATTCCATGGAAACTTGTTGAATAATTTTTTTTGGAAATAAATATTGAATAGTTTCATCATCAGGTGACCTCATTTCTTGGGAAGACATCCTTAGGCCATAAATGCCACAAATATCAAGATTCATGCCTCCCATGCCTCATCAAAGCCCTCCATGCCTCTTAATTGCCCCTTATTCCAATTTCATGATGAGGATAATTATAAACTTAATTCCAAAACTTTAATTAATCATCAACCACACATCTCAATCTTAGGATGGAAAGTTTAGGTTGATTTTAGACATTCTCAAAAATCTATAAATAGAGAGGCAATGAACATCATTTCTAAGCTTAATTTGTAAAAAAATTATAATGTAATATTAGTTTCAAAAGCTTCATGCAAACTAGTGTTACCATTGAAAATTAACTCCAAGCTAAGCCAAGCCATAAGCCGAATGTGCCAAGGAGAGATGGAGTTAGACAAGCTTCCATTGCCAAGGACTTCATGAGCACAAAATTGAGAAAACCACTACTATAAAAGCATTTGGAGCATCCAAAGAAGGTGAAGGAATAATTGTTGTTTTCCCTTACTTTTTAGTTGTGTTTGTCATTTATTTTTATTACTAACCTCACCCTAGTAACTAGGCATGAAGGTGTTAGCTTAATGTGTTTTTTGTTAAATTTTTTTGTGAATTTTGTCACTAACACCATACTAATCTCCTCTTCTTAGTCAAATTCCTAGTTCACAAGTAGAGGTAGTTTCAAGGATAATTATGCATGCACATTGAAGGAGAGGTTGCCCAATGCCTCTAGGAGGCCTATCCACACTCCATTTTCATTGTGTAACTACCATTGAAGGGAATATTGGGATATTTTAAGCATGGTTAAGGCCTACATGAAGTATAAATTTGGGAGTTATAACCTCTATGTCGGATCTCAATGCCAGAGTGGCTCATTAGAGTCTCAATGTTTGAGGAGGAATATGCATGTTGTAACTACCATACGCTATATTGGCTTCATTCATGGTCTCTCCCAAACCTAGAATCTTCCCTCATTTCTCTCAAAATTCTATATAAGTAGGCATTGAGATCTTTTTTTGGCATCCCTCAAGCTAGTATGAGGAAACTCTATCAGTATTTATACTTATGCACCTACTTAGACTGATGAATAGAACTTTGTAGCTTCTTCATGATCTATAATTAGTGAATTCATGCTTGTTTTGATATGCATAGTGGTAAAGTATTCCCTTTGCATGTCCAATTTTTACTTAAGTATTAACAAGCATTTTTTATAGATCATCTAGTGTGTCATGATGTTTATGGCTCAAGATTGAAGTGAATGTATGATTGTAAGTGCCTTGAACTAGGACTTATTCTCATTACCCTCTTGATTCAGTAACTCAAGATGAACTCTAGGTGAAACATTATTATTTAGAAGCCATTGAAGGTAATGTATTAACTCTATGCATTATCCACTAGTGTGTTGAGGGTTCAAGTTGACTAAGTGGATAGAACTGTCACATTGGTGCATCATTAGTTTATAGTAGGTTTCATTATGCAATCTCTCTTCCCTTTTCATCCCAATAAGATTAGGTATTATAAAGAGAGATAAAGTGAGAAATTTAGGGGAGCTAACCCCATAAAATCTAGAGGTTTGACCTAGACAATAGGTAATCCATAGCTTCTAGGTCACTCTAATGTTAGCCTAGGTTTGAGTTAGATGTGAATAGTCTTTTCTTAGTAAGGGTGCAACCTAGTCACCTAACACTAACTTCCCACAACATGTTTCCTATTCCTCAAGACCTCTTATAGAGCTATTAGTATACTATGAAGAATGGGTACTTTTGTAAGAAAGTAGGTATCACTTATAGATTTTTTGGGCTATATTGGGCTACTTTAAGCATGGTTAAATCATACATAAAGTCAAAATTTGGGAGTTACAACCTCCATGCCTGATCTCAATGCCAGAGTGGCTCATTAAAGGAGTGTCAACACTTGAGGAGGAGGAATATGCCTATTTTAATTACCATATGCCACATTAGCCTCTCCTATTCCTTTAATCTTCCATCCTCTCTCTCAAACTTCAATTTAAGTATGTATTTAGATCTTGCTTTGGCATCTCTCAGGCTAGTATGAGGAAACTTTGTCAATGTTTGTACTTATGCACCTACTTGGACTGATGAATAGAAATTTATAGCTTCTTCATGATCTATACTTAATTTATTCATGATTGTTTTGATATGAATAATAGTATATTCTTCCCTTTACAAGTCCAATTTTTACCTAAGTACTTAAAAGCTTTCCTTATAGGTCATCTATTGTGTCATGACATTTATGGATCAAGATTAAAGTGAATGTCTAATTGTAAGTGCCTTAAACCAAGATTTATTCTCATTATCCTCTTGCTTCAGTCACTCAAGCTGACCTCTAGGTGAAACATTATTGTTTGTAATCCATTGAAGGTAGTCTGTTAACTCTATGCATTGTCTACTAGTGTGTTGAGAGTTCAACTTGAGTAAGTGGATAGAACTATCACATTGGTACATCACCACTTTAAAAAGGGTTTCTTTATAAAATCTTTCCTTTTTCATCCCAATAATATTAGGTCTTAGAAAGAGAGATAAAGTGATAAAATTAGGGGAGATAGCCCCATAAAATCTAGAGGTTTGACCTAGAAACAAGTAACCCATAGCCTATAGGTCACTCCAATGTTAGCCTAGGTTTGAGGTGGATGTGAATAGTCTTTCCTCAGCAAGGGTGCAACCTAGTCATCTAATAGTTCTATCACACCTAGTGGGACTAGCTATCAAGTGCCTTAGATACTGAATTTGACAAGCTTGATAACATTGGTAGACATCTAGAAGGATAGAGATAATCAGTGGTATATTGGAAGGTAGTTTCATGAAAAAGGTGTCCACTAGGTCAGCTTCAAAAGGTAAGTAGATTGAATTTGTTGAAATTTATTCAAACGTTGCAAAGAAAAAAAGGGTTCCTTGATTTAACCCAAACCCCACACCCCCCCCCCCAATTCTCTCAAGTATCCTAATCATACCAATTTTGTCCATACATAGCCTTTGTAAGTCCCCTAATTCTAATGGCAAGGCCTTGAATGCAAACATTTATCCCATTAAATGGTGGCATCCCTTTAAACCTCAATTAATTTAATGATATCCTAATTGATACCTTGAAAATTTTACTATAATTCATAGGGAAAAACTCCACCACTCATATGGAACACATAGCTAATATATCCAACTTGTGATTAGTACAAAACACCACCCAAGAAAATGTAGCCATGATACTCTTAGAAACTTCCTTGAGAGGCAAAGCTCTTCAGTGGTATAGAGGTCTTACTCTTGGCTCCATAAACACTTGGTATGAATTTGGTGAGTGCCTTTGTAAACACTTTGAAGAAAAAATTGATCATGTGTTACTAGTTGAGCAACTTGCCTCAATTAAAAAGGCACCTCAAAAATCTATGGTTGATTTTAACTATAAATTTCAAAATAATTGGGATAGGATCCCTATCATTATCAAGCCTACACCTAATTATGCCTTTATATATTACCTAAAGGCCTTAAATTTTAATGTTGTTGTAATGATATAGTCCATTGGTGGGATCACATTTACAGAGGCATATAAAATATCCATAAGAGAAAAAAAGTACTTGATATAAGCATGAAATTTGACTCCTTGACCCCTCATGCCCCTATTTCCTGAGATCCAACCTACTACCCCCACTATTGCTCCATTTCTAACTCCAAATAATCAATACTAATCAGATGGAAGCCAAGTAGATAGACTTGGTAAGATTTAAGGTTATTTAAAGCCCAAAACAAAAAGTTCATAGCTTTAGAGAGGTAAAAAAATAATTCTTATAGACCCTATCAGGGCCCTCATCAAGCTCCATATCCATCTTATCCATATCATATACCCCCTTATCTACCCAACCAACAAGCCCAATGTTAGAACTCATAGGCCAGACCTTACAATAGTTACAACCCTAATACTACAAGAAGTTTAAGGGAATTGGTGCCAACACAAAATAACCTTGCACAAGAAGGTCAATTGTCTTCTCCATGGGGGTAATCAGGTGAGATGGTGATGTTTACAAGTGGGGAAAAATATTTCTTGTATACATCAAGGTCTTACATTTCAAATTAATGACACCATGCCTCCTCCACAACAAGGTCCTCTAATGCCTCATCGTAATATGCATGTCATGACATCAGTAGAAATGCCAAGAAAACAAGGAGGGAATGTGAGTAAAACACCTACTAAGACCACCTTCACAAACTTCCAATAAGGTGAGAACACTTTTGATCATGTGATAGCAAACTTGGGGTATAATATACTAAATCCAAATGATTAAATTATACCCCACATAAGGGCCAAGAGGAAGATGATTGATGATAACTTAGGGAAATATAACACCACTCTAACACATCCTCAAGTGACTCAATAGCCTACCACTCAAAGAATAGTCAACAAGACCTCTCAAGCTTAGTAGACATCTCAATCACATGGGCAATAGTAGAAGATTCCATTTATTCCACAAGTCATTCAAGTCACAAGTGATGCCTTCACTTCCAATTTATAGAGCAAGGGTGCCAATTCTCCCTTCAACGTTGTAGACTACATGAAAAAATCCAATGTTAGCATTCCTATGTAAGATACTTTACTCATTATAGGGTAGAAAGATCTTATCCAATAAGATCTCAACAAGATCTCTCTCATGAACAAATAAGTTAATAAGGTGAGTGCATTTTATGCTAATGATAGTCAACCTAGTGAAGTCTAAGATCCCAAGATAGTTAAGCTACCTCCATTTTACTTTTCAATCATAATAAGATATTGTCTTGTCCATACTTATATGATAGATAGTGGTGCATCTACCTGAGTCATACCAAAATCCATAGCCAATAAATTAGAGATCAAATATGAGCCTAATGAAAAAGGAGTATTACAATTATATGGGTCTCCCATGAAATTAAGATATGTCCTAAAATATCTCAAAATTGTGTTAACAACCTGCCCCAATTGCACTATCTCACAAGATGTCATGGCTGTTGATCTCCCCCCATATTTTTCCCTATGTTTATCTATGGATTTTACTTTAAATATTTGGGGATACCTTTTATTAGATTATTCATACATGGTCTTTAAGACTAAATATGGGATAAGGTTCACTATTAGGTCTGAACCTATTTCTAGGTTCCACTTAGAACCACATATGCCTAACCTCTCTAATATAAACTACACTATACTAGATGAGGATAAGAATATCACTGAGCAAGAACCCAAAGATCATCTTGAAGTCATATCAAATATACTCCTATATGAATGGGTATTTTAAAACCATGGTTTTAATCCCTATAAAACCATTGAGGAAAGCCTAAGTGTATACTTCATGCATTAGGAAATATTTGTTATTCTTAATCTCACAAACCCAACTCAAGAGCATTATGACATATGAAATTTTTTATTTAATGGATCAAGGTCAAAGAATAGGAGTGGGTATGGATTAATTCTTGTTTCCCCTTAAAATCATAAGTACTACTCAGTAGTGAGGTTATAATTTAGTTGTACTTCAAACATAGTAGAATATGAATCCCTCATACATGGGCTACAAGAGGCAAGGAGGAGAGTCATCAAACTTTTACAAGTGAAAGGTGATAGTGAGATAGTAGTGAAGTAAGTGAGGGGTGTTAGTGTAGTAAAAAATCATCTTTTGAAGGCCTAAAAATACTTAGCATGGGACCTCTTTGAGTATTAATTAGCATTTGACATACATTTTATACTAAGGGAGTCCAATCACCATACATATAGACTTGCAGTCATTGGTGCCAAATATGACATTATAAATGGATTCAAGGTCACTCAAGGACAATCAAAAATCAAGGTTATATGTAGTCCATCTATACCTAATAATGAGGTTAGTTTGAAAGTCTTTGATAGTGATGATTAGATTGCTTGATTTCTCATGCATGAGGCAAAATTTTATCATAAGAATCAAGGTAAGTTGTAGTATCAGTTTGATGATCAAAAAGTGTAACTAAGGACTAAAAAATTACCTAAGGGATTAGTGACATTATAAATCATCATCAATGAAGATTATCAGCTGAGAAAGGATAAGGTAAGTATCTCAACTAAAGAAGAACATTATGAGAAGATAGTCATCTTTAAGGACAAACTACTTAAGTTGGGAAAAGTGAACATAATAAAAGAGAGAGTTACCTACATAGCCTTGTGCTAAGATTATGATAATGTGTTTGCATGGGATTATAATGATCTAAAAGGATTTGATCCCAAGCTATCCCAACACACCATAAAATTAGAGAATAATTCAAAATTGATAAGGTATAAGTAAAGACCAGTCAACCTGTAGAAGGAAGAGCTCATGAGAAGAGAGTTGTTCAAATTGATTGAATCTAAGATCATATTACCCATTAAGCATTACTCATGGGTAGTAAACCTTGTGCCTATGAGTAATGTATACACTAGAAAACTACAAATGATGGTTCTAAATGTTGAACTAACCCCAAAACCACCTCAGGACCGTTGAAGGACTATTCCATAACCTTTTAACTGTAAACCTAGGTCAAGTTAGTAGACTATCTAAAATAGCTAACCAAACTTAACCTTACCCTCAAACCATTTATGGTCACCCTAACCACCTAAATTTAGGCTTGATCATTGGCAATCAGGTTCTAACTACATGAATAGTCAACTCTAGTCAGACTCTAAATTACTTTTTAATATTTAGCTTGTCTAATTTGTGTGTAAGCCAATGCATGCGAAAGCTAACTGTAAACTACTTGTTAAACCTCTTGTTAACTTATTATTTTACCCCTCCTTATTTCCTATAAAAAGAGAAGAATAAGAGGGGAAAATGGGATCAATCAATCAATCCATCATCATCCTCATCCAAAATTAGAGCCTCTTACATCAGTACTTTTTGTAGGTGTTCTTTGAGTGAATCAACAAGTGTGATAGAGATCCAAAGCATTTTCATCTATCAGCCAATAGCCAAGTATCGCTACTCTATCAAAATTGCTTCAAGCTTCACCAACATATCCTTTAACCATCTTCAAACTAGCAACTAACAAGTTAAGTATATGTTTTCAAGTAATTAGTTGCTTTGTTGCTCTCATAACCGACCTCTAACTCAAATCCACTTTCCATGATTCCATTCAAAAACCTCATTAAACTAATTTTTTGAACCAATCCAAAACCATAGTAACCACCGATAGTCATCCTGACTATCGATGGTCTATACATAACTGCTAATGGTCACCCTAACCATTGACGGTCACCCCAACCATCGATGGTCACTATGTGAAAAATAAATAGAAAGATATTTTTACCCACTAGACCTCAACCAAATCCAACTTTCAAATCCCCTACCTGATCATATAACCTCACCCTATTTCTTAAACCACACTTAATTCATTTAGCATTAATATCAATCTATTTATTGTTATAATTAGTCAAATTCACCTCTTCATTTGTCTAGCACTTTTTTTTATTTCATTTTATTATTTATGCAAGTAATTTATCTTTTGTTTTTAGAACTTGATTGTTTAAAAGTGTGGATTAACAACTTCTAAGGAATCTCATGCTTCTTGGTTATAGATTGCTAGGCAATCCACCCTACTATCTAACTAATCAAATCATTTATTTAGTGCTTTCCTATCTGTAGGTCATTCTTCTCAAGCCAAAGAGGAGTATCTACAACTATCTAGATCAATGTGTGCACAACATTCAGGTTATCCTAACCATACACTTCTTGAGTTTCTTTTCTCTTTCTTCCAAAGAACATAAGCAAAATTTATCTAAAATACTATGGCACACTAGATGGGACCTTTGAGTCTTTTTTTGGGTTCATAGTTGTATTTAGGTGCTTCTTCTCCTTGTCTTTCTATTCATATAATGAAATTAAAGTTTCATTTTGGGCTTAAAATTGACTGTATCCTTTTTTTTCTCGCTTATTTTATCTCACATAGCTTAATTAATGAAGTGAATCAATCGTAGTTTCACCCTTATCACACACATGAAACCAAACCACTCACACTTAATCAAGCATAAAAACATTGACATAAGGACTAACTGGGATTTCATTATCTAGTAGAAACCTTTTGCAACCATCCTACTTGGATTTCATCACCATTGGGAGAACCAACTCAGCTCTTTGGTTGAGTATAATCTCTAACAATCGATATATAATGGATAATCACCCAACACCCTTATCATTATGATTTTTGAATTGAGGGGGTAGGCCCAAATATCAAGCCACATACTTATTTCCAACATAGATCCCTTTGAGAGCCTAAACATAACCTAAAACCAACCATAGACTGCTTTTCTAGTGCCCATTATACAAGACAATTGGAGTCACACAATTCTTAAAGCTTAAGGCATAAGCCACAAGAGAGACTAAAAAGAACATTAATATTTAATGTATTTTAGTGTGTTTTGTCCAAAATCAGCTTAGCTCATTTTTGGAACAACCCCTTGTGAAACTTGTCTGTTTCGCCCTTTATCTCTCTAAGTCCGTTTTCGAGATGGGTTTTTCTCATTCTCGTACTTGCTCAACTAACACCGTTCAAAGTTTGTAACATCTTTTAGTTACATTTTCCCCAAAATGTGAAAGTTGCTATAGTCTTGATGCGACCAGGGGGCCAAGATTTGGCTTTTTTAGAGTTAGCCTTTTTCTTCTATTTTCGTGCAAGGATGGCAATTTTTGCCGTCAATGCATTTTTCTTTCATGCATGCAAGAGTGGCAAATTTTGCCGCTGCCCCTACATCTGAACATGCAATAGTGGCAAATTTTTCTACCCCTACATTTTTCCTCCCTTACATGTAGGAGCAAATTTTTTTTCCACCCCTGCATTTCTTTTTAATTTTTCAGTGTAAGGGCAACAAATTTTGCTGCACATACACTGCCTCAATTTTCATGCACGACATTTATGGCTGCACACATTGAGTGGTTGGGGTTGGTTTTTGCTCCATTTAATATGATTTTCATCCCATTTTTCTTCATTCCTTCCTCTCCTCCTCCTTCCTTTTACCTTTGGATGATCTAACAAGTAGGAAAAAGTGCATTTCGATGGATTTGAGCTCGTGATGCACATTATTTTCTAGGTAGGTCCTATTTTTGTGCTTTATTATTTCATTCTTCCCTTTATTTTGTTCTTTTCTTTGTCAATTTTTATTTTTGTTTGAGTTTGTATTTTTCTTATTTGTTTCTTCCCTTAAGACCGATCATCCCATTCTTGTTTTCTCCTCCCTCCGATCTCTCTCTCCCTTTTCCGTCGGCCTTCTATCATTCTCCCCATGCTGGGGTGGCAAATTTTGCCACCCTCCCTTCTCTCCCATGAAATTCATATGGTCTTACTTATTAATGGTAGTAAACTCACTTCCCTAACCTTGCCCTTCCCTACCTCCTGCATCCGTGGCAAAATTCACCGCCGATACAGGTTCACATGACTTATCTGCATCGACAGCAAAATTCACCACCAACGCAGGTCTAAAGTGCAAGGGAGACAAATTTTTTTGCCCTTACACTTTCCTGTGAAACATGCATGGGTAGAAATTTTTTTTGCCCATGCCTTTCTTCTTCCTCTTGCATGCAAGGGCAGCAAAATTTGCCGACCATGCATACAAACCACCCCACATGCTAGGGCGGCAAATTTTATTGCCCTTGCATTTTTTTCTTCAAATTTTTCCAACTCTGGAGAAATTATAATCCCTTTCATTTTTTGACCTCTTCCTTATTTTTCTCTCATTTTTGACCCATTTTCTAACTCAGCCCTGTCAAGTGCCCTTCCTTGGTCATGATAACCCAACGTGCAAATTCCCTAATTTACCTAGTTTTCCCTGATTGCATGATCATGATTATCATTGCAGTACCCCTTGAAGATTCTCATTCATCGGCACCCACTCAACCAAGACTAGTTCCAATGACTGAAGCTTTTCTAAAGAAGTCAAAGGCCATGAAGTACTAGTACCAGGGCATTTTTTTGATCACCTCGATCACTTCTAATGTCGATGACATTAGAGACACAAAAATTAGCCACATGGATATGGCCGAGTTCATAACCAAAACCAAGGTGATGAACCCTAGCTTGGAAATGAAAAGGATAATCGAAAGCAACATTCATCTAGTTGCCTCTTTCTTAGTAGCAACACATCACACAGAGTTCATTCTCCAGTGTGCCCAGTTCTACAACAGAGAGACCAAGTTAGTGTCAGATGCTAACGACAACGTGATAATTCAACTAGACCTTGAATTTATTGATAAAGTCTTCATGTGCCCTCCTACTACTGAAGTGATGAGAATCAACTTTGTTGAGGCACAGAAGGAGTATGACAAGGACCCCAAGAGGGAAAAGAAAGTGATGAATCACAGGTGGCTCAAGACCCCCATAACCAACTTGTCTAGATGACCACATAATTTTTTGAGGAGTGATTTCATTGAAGAAGTTGGTGACTTGATTACTCTTCTCAGCAGAGTGTGGGGCCTACCATCTTCTTCACAATTCCATGAATGGATATCCCTTCATCAAGATAATCCTACAAGGGAAGCAAGCCATCTTTTGGGGTGAGTAGATCAGCAACGCTCTTCATGAGTAGTTGACCAAGGTATATACTAATTCAAAGTTCTATATGACTTCATACTTGTTGTACATTACAGCCTCCATGCAAACCTTTCCAGGTTTGACAACTAAAGGAGATAGGAAAACCACCCTAGTCTATTCATATTACCTTTTGTTAACACTATAAGGATCAATCCATCATTTTAGGAGGGTAAATGATGCCTTTTTCATAGTATTTTTGTGCCTTTTCAACCCTTAGCTCAAAAATAAAAGAGTATCTGATGAAGCCTGGATGGTCATCAATGACTTTGGCTACATGTTTCTACAATTTCCCTCCTTTTACTATCTACGAATTGGCTTTTTCCAAGGTTATCCCTATATGCTCCCCAAGTTTCCTTCTGATAAGTTAGTCCTAATAGAGTTGTGTAATTAAATGGTTGTTGTACACACTAGGCAAATGGAACTGAAAAAGCCAAGTTTCAGGTTCCCAATTGAAATTGGCAAATACTCAGTTTTAACTGCAGCCAAAGCAAAGGTCATGGAGACAGAAATGTAGCTGTTTACCATGAAATAGTTCAAGCGAAGGGACAATTTGACTATAGGGGTGTTAAAGATATGATCATAAGAAAGACTCAGTTTCATGAGCCTATGATTGAAGACATCTGGGTAGACTTGAGAATAACTAAAGAAATTAAGAGGATGGACTACAATAGGCTAACTCTAGATTAGATCAAATATCTAGGGCTTGCAGATGTTTCCTCTAATTTGGTCGATGATAAGAACATTATCAATAGCAGATACTTGGCTAAGAAGGTTACTAAATCTCCTCTTCCTCTAATTCAGTGGTCCCAAAAAGAATTGACTTCTTTGAGGAAGAGATTTGAATCAATATTGGCTAACACTAATGATTGGTTAGTAGCTAAAGGGATCATGTTGAAGGAGTTTATTATAGGATCAGAGGCTGAATTCCAAGCAGAAATGAGGAAGAAGGTAGAAAATAGGACTAAGAATAAAGGTGATGTTCCTTCTCTGTTTAGGCCTCACAAGCCTAGAATCATCTTTGTGTCCAAGAAATCAAAGGTTGTTGAGGAGCCAGAATCAATGGTAAAGGGGGTTGGATAATGAAGTTCCCAAGAATAGGTAGATCAATAAATGGAGATAGATGACAGGCCTTCAGAGCAGTAGAGAACTAAGCCTCTATCTTCCCAAGAAGGGGCACAACCACTTATAGGCATTTCTTCACCACCTCAATCTCATGTAGCATCACCTTCACCTCTTTCTCCCATCAGTGTTCCTTTTTCTAGAGCCACCTCTCCTTCTAGATTCATGTTTGGTGATCCTCAAGGCACTTCTGGAGACATCCTTTACTCCTCAAGTTCTATACCTAACCTCTCTTCTCCTTCTTTCAATATAAGAGAAAGATCTGCCATTGACTAGTCAATGGTTGATACAGTTTCATCGATTACTCCCACTATGCCTACTATTACCACTAGCAGTGCAGACGTTACCCCAGTAACACTAGCTTCAGGAACCATTGCCACAGTAAGTACTTCTTCTCTCCCTCCTTGGATGTCAGCTTTCATGCCCAAAATAAAGAAGCTAGCCATCTCTGTAGATGACTTTGATTTTGGCAAGATAGTGCTAGTGAAAGCTAAGGCCCCTAAGAGACCAAGGATCCTTTCAAAATTGGTTGAGGAAAAGGGGCACAAATTTCTAGAGATAGATAAACCTCCATAGGATGCAACCCTTGAGGGTTTTGACATGAGCAGCTATTCCATTTCTCATGTTGAGTTAGGGAAAGTTACTCATGAGGGTGCGAAGAGCGATCTACAGTCTGTAATGGACATCATGGTCTAGAAATTCAACAGAGAAAAGGAGATAAAAGATTACTATAAGGCAAAGGTAGAGCAATTGACTGTAGTAGTCAAGAAATTCACCCTTGCCTCTGAAGCAGTAGCCCCAAAAGCCTTTTCCATAGATGACCTTATTATTCAGAAAGTAGAGAAAACCTATATGAAAGGGAAAGTGCTAGAGGATTATATTGAAAAGATGCATACTCAGGGAGTTTCCTTGCTTATAGAAGTTGCTGAGAAGATAGACAAGATGAAGAAGGTGAGGATAGATTTAGAGGACCTCATCTCTCTTATTTCTTAGGATATTATATTATAGACAAATATCTTAGCAAGTGGAGGGAGATGAAGGATCTAAAGAAACGCACCTTGATATCCATCGGTGTCATTGCCAGCAAAGATTCCTATGATGAGATTAAAGAATCACTGATATATAGGATTTAGGTACTCAAGGAGCTGATCAAAGATCTCAAGTCTTCCAAGGATGCTAGCGAGAAAAGCGATACAGGCCTGTTGAATCGACTAGAAGAATTGCCTTGCGACCTCACCTCTAGAGATAATCGATTACTCTCAACAGAAGAGATGATCTAAGAATTCAAAGGTATGATTTAGAGGGATTTCAAAGAGAAAGTGTTCTCAATGACTTTTATGGATAACATTTTAGATACTCAGTTAACTCTAGATAATCTAAGATCCAGGTAACTAGTCATACCAAGGCAATCATAGCATTAAAGGATGCTACAATCAGGGCCAGAGTGATCTTTAAGAACACCATTATGCCAGACAGTATAGGAATTTAGGCATCTATCACCATGTATGATGCTCATCTAAAGAAATTTGGTGGCAAGAGTTGAACCATTTCTCTCTTTCTCTTTTCTTCTTCTCTTCTTATGCATTTTGTCATGTAAAAGTGAATGCAATTTTGTAATATGTAATTACATGTAAAAAATCTGGAAAAATATCTCAAAGTCAAAGATGACTCATCTTTGACTAAGATATTTTTGTATTTTAATCTTTTTTAATTTTGAAAGTTTCTCCCTATATATAAAGGGGACCTCTTTTATAAAATTATCTCTAGATAATTGAGAGCAAAAACTCTGCTAAAATTGAGACACTTCTTAAGACTTTGTGCTCAACTTGTAAATCATATTTTATCGAATGAATGAGAAATAGGTTTATTCCAAACTTTGTGTTGGGGTAATTTGTGTTACTTAGGAAATAGTTCTTATGTTCTTTTCCTGATAATCTCTTATCTATTTGATTTAATAAGCAAAGTGTGTGTATTGAAATTATCTAAAGACATTTCTAAAAGATAAAAGAAAGACTTTGAGATAATTTTATCTTGGTGATCCTTTTATCCATTTTAGTTTTAGGTGAAGACTTTGTGCTTTGTTTCACTCTACTGTTACACGCATTTTGAATCAGTGGAGGCAACGAAAGACTTTGTGTTTTTGTGGGTTTTCTTGTGGACCAAAATGTAACACCCATAAGTAATTTACTTTGCTTTGAGAGTCATATGCTTTAGTTTTGGATAAATTATTAAAGTCCAATATCATACAACTTCCCCCAATCAAACCTGCATACCAATTCAATTTCTCTCATCTTGCACCTAGTTGGTACAAGGAGAATGAATTATGTTCCTTCTACCAAGTCATTGGACATAATGTTAGTAGGTGTAACACCTTTAAGAACATTATCAAAAATATCATTGATAAGGGAGAACTTGTGTTGGATAACCCCAATGCACCCCCAAACTAATCACTTGACATATTCAAACAACTATTTCCCAACCACGCTCCTTCTACCAACAGTGAAAATAAAGTAGAATCCTCTCATAATCATGCAACCCATACTATCAATATGGTTCTTGGTGAACTCATCATTGAGAAAAATATTGACAAAATCACCTCTTCTCTTATTCCAATTATTTAGGAAGTAGAGTCATTAACTTTTCCTTTGATCTACACATTAGAGGAAGCATCTGTTACCATTCTACCTTTTTTCTCAATCATACAATAATCTAGTCTTCCTTTAAAAATCACTCATAAGGAAGAAACCACTTTTCCTACACCTCACACTGAGGAATTACCTTCCTATATATTAGACCCTTTTAATTAGGAAAAGGATGAGGTAATCATTTCTCCCCCTCAACCCCTAGGTATATCCTTTAAATCCACAACTGGTGGATTCAGACCCATCTATAAACCTTTCTCTAGATTACAAACTTAGAATTCATATCCAACCCTAATCCAAATTGGGCCACCTCTTGGCAATAGCTTGGGCTCCCTTATAGAACCAATTAGGAGCCTTCTTTAGCAGAGCAACCTACCCTTCCCATTTTAAAATCCACTAACATCCCAACCCAACCATTGGACACCTCTACCCATCAAACTATAACAACATCATCATAACCAAACTCACCCAAAGTAACTAAACCCACCAAGAACCTTGGAACACTTCTTACTCATAACATTACTCACCCATCAATAAATTTGGATTTAAGCCCACTAAACCTATCGAACAAACCCCAAGATAAGCCACCAAAGAAAGTGAAACCACTTATAAGACAAAAAACTAAAACTCTACCTCCCCTCTCTACTTTTCCCTCTATTTTAGGACCTCATCCCTTTACCTTAATTAGGAAAGCAACCGTCCCAATCAAAACCCAACCACCACTTTTGGTTATGCCATCATCCTACTTTCATCCACACCTATTTTCATCAAAATACCCATGAATATACCTCCTATCTCTAAAAAATAGATAAACAAAATACTTACCTCCCAAATTCCCACTCTAAAACCTTCTAACCTCAAACTATCAACCTCTCTACCAAAGTTGAAACCATCTATAAAGAATACTTATTTACCAAAAACTTATACCAATAAGTCCACTCTTAAAAGGGCTTCCACCTCAACTACCAAACCTAAGACCTCTACACATTTTCCACCATTGCCTGAATCTTACTCAACCATCCTACAGAGGCTATTTCAAGCATCTTGCTTAATTTTGCCACCTATTAGACCAATTGACCCATATAGTCCAAAACTATCTTGGTACAATGATAAATTAGTATGCTCAAACCATAGAACACTTGGGCATGATACTGAGAACTATAAGGCTCTCCAAGTATTATCCCATTGACTTTATCATGAGAATGACTTATTATCATATGAGCCTCTTATGATCCTACCACTGATCCAAGAACCAATAACCATTGACCAACATCTACCTTCTCCCCCACTCTCACCTCAGAGTAAAGAGGAACCAAATCAATCCTCTTTCCAGACTCTTCCCCCAATCCATACCATCCATATGGTCACTTGATCACAAACCCAACCAAAGAATAAGGGAAAGGAAAAGGTGTCCATTCTATAGACATATCCCTCTTCCACCACCTAACCATCTAGCCAACACCAAGCACCTTTGCCTTCAACCAAACCTATAGTGTCCATCTTGGGACCCTCTCACTCTAATATATCTAAATCAATCCAATGATTATTTCTTAAATAGCTTCACCAAACACTGGTAAAGATGAATTTATATGAACTAATTAATACCTCACCTCATCACTGCCAAGTGATGATAGAGGCTTTACAATCTATAAAGGTCCAACTAGAAGACCCACAACCTCTAGCAACATTTGTCAAAGCTCTTTAACTTTCCAACCTTGTTACCTTTAAGGATTGTAAAATACCTTCCATCCATCTAGATGACCCAGATCCTCCCCTCTTTATTATCATGTACATCAACCAAACCTACATCAAGTGGTTTATGATTGACAGGGGATCTAGTATCAACATTATCTCCTCTCACACATATAAACAACTCAAATTACTCAAGAACATTATGTCAAAAACCTTTATGTTCCTCTGATCATTCAATGATACCATGGCCATGACTTTACGAAATGTTGTCCTTCACATTCACCAAGGACCCCACATGTTTTGTGAGCTCTTCTATGTAGTATAAGGTGAGTTATAGTATAACATTTTCTTAGGATACCTTTAGATCCATTCTATGGGATATGTACCATCTACCTTATACCAATCTATCAAATTTTACCACAAAGGTCAAGATGTTACCATATAAGTGGACCTAAATCCTTTCACATCATGTAACATGATGCACTGACCCGACAATGTTCTCCTTGCCCCATCCAACAAACCTTCACTGATAAAAAATGAATCTCTATCTTTTTCTACCATTGAATCCTTCACTAGTTCATTCATTATTTCCACCTAAATCCCCACAATGGACCCTTTAGAATCAACCTTCTAGCATCTTTCATTGGGAGAATATCACCTTTTGACACTAGGCACTTTTCCCACTCCTCAAGAGTACGGGAACCTTGACCAACAACCTAGTTATGACCCCAATATTAGAACCATTATTCCTTTTGGACCCTCAAATTTTCAAACCAATTTCATCTATGGGGGACTTGATAAACCCATTGTCACTTTTTCCACCTCTTTTTCACCTCGATGTTTCACCTCCAGTTTCTCCTATCTAGATAAACTAGAGTTTGCCCAAACATACCTTTATACATGTGCTTGGAATGGATTTAGTCTAGGGCGGTATGAGTATGGACCACATGAGTTTCTCCCAATCAAGACTTAAAAACATCACAAAAAAATGGCCTCATTTTCATGCCACTTAAACAACTAACCATCCCACCGCCTATTATCATCATTGATGAAGAAACCCATCCTTGATTTCCACTCCATAATCGATAGCTAAGGATTCTGACATCATCCCCTATAAATTTTTTTCATCAACATGATCAGCCTTAGACCCCTGACTTATAAAAAATATGGGGTGATCATAACCATTTCTCTGGCCCATCCTGAGATGATAGGAGATGACTCTCCTACTATTAATACCATTCAGTGTCAAGATGATGATTTTATTCTCACCTATCTCGATGTATAAGATTCCTCTATCCACAAGTATCTTCCTCTTGATAATTTAACCATGTTAAATGAATCCACCATGGATATCAACTTAGGCACTCTCGATAACCTATGCATTGTTAAAATTAGCCAATCACTAAACTCTGAGGAACTTCAAGATTTAACCTCCTTCCTGAAATACCATAGCATATCATTTTCTTGGTATTACATAGATATGCTAGGAATTAACCCCTCAATTACTACCCATAACATAGTCACCAACCATGATTCCAAGCCCGTTAGGTAAAAAATTTAATGAATGCACCCTTGCATAGCCCTTCTCATTAAAGAAGAGCTTCAACATCTTTTATCTATCAATTTCATTCAACCCATTGACTATCCCCAATGGGTCTCCAACATCATACCTATCACCAAAGCCATAGGGGGATTATGAATTTATAATATACTTTCATGACCTCAACCTTGTTTTCCCAAAAGATGACTTTCTTTTTCCAAGTATTGACCAGCTAGTTGATCTTATAGCCAACCATGAGATGTTATCTCTTATGGATGGATTCTCAAGTTACAATCAAATCCTAATTGCCCTTAAATATCAACACAAAACTACCTTCATCACCCCATGGGGAAATTTTTGGTATACGGTCATGCCTTTTATACTAAAGAATGTTGGTGTAACCTACCAATGCACTATGACCTACATCTTCCATGACCTTATTCACAAAATGGTAGAATATTATGTTGATGACCTTCTTTGAAAATCTAAATGTCATAAAGATAATTTGGCCATTCTCAATGTTATCTTTGAGTGGTTCATTCATTACCATGTCCACCTTAACCCCAAGAAGTGTATTTTTAGGGTCTTGTCAAAAAATCTCCTTGGCTTTATCATTTCCCTTCATGGAATTAAAGTTTATTCAGCCAAAATAAAAGCAATACTTGACATTCCTCCTCTTACCCACCTATATAAAATTCATATCTTTTAGTGGAATCTCCAATCTATTCATAACTTTATCTCTCAGATCTCGGATCAATGCCAACCCTTCTATCACCTTGTGAAGAAGGATGTATCTTTTAAGTGGAACAAAAATTGTCAAAAGGCCTTTGATTCACTTAAAAAATACCTTATGTCCCCACCTATCCTCATTATTCCAAAGGAAGATCAATATTTTTACCTTTATATTTCCACTAATGACCACTCCTTAGGGGCAATGTTGGTTCATCAAGATGAGCAACATAAAGAGCAAGCCATCTACTGCATTAACCACATGCTTATAGATTACAAGACTTGGTACACCCATATTGAGAAAATTTTCTTAGATTTATTATTTATGGCCACCAAACTTCACCACTACCTCCTCAACCATAAGACCTATGTCATAGCCAATACTGACCCACTTAAGTATATGCACTCCAAGCCATACCAAAACTAAAATATGGCCAAGTGGCTCATGAATTTGGCTGATTTTTACCTTGAGTTTATTTATCAAAAGTTAAATAAAGGACAAGTCATTGCTGACCAATTGTCCAAAGCACCATTAACAGACACTCAACTTCCTCCTCTTGAGTTTCCAGATGAGTTTATTGTAACCCTCTCTTAGGTAGACTTCAGCTATCAAGTGACCATGTTCTTCGATGGATCAAAGTGTCAATATGGTGGTGGAGCTAACATCATCCTTATTCCCATTGATGGTAAACTTATTCCATTATCATTTAAGCTATAATTTGAATTTATCAATAATATGGTTGAGTATGAAGCCCTAATGATAGGCTTCCAAACTCCATTAGCTTTGGGAGTTGAAACAATTAACATTTTAGTGACTCTCAACTTGTGGTCAATCAAGTCAATGACTCTTACCAATGTAAGAATGATGTTTTGAAATATTAAAAATAATTATCTAACATATTTTTACCATCATTTGAACACTATTGTATCCAAACCACCCTGTGTTCTATGAACAAGTTTGCTGATATGATGGCTTCTTTTGCTTCACATTTCCAATCTACACCTTTTGACTCCAAGTTATCTATCATTATCTATTGACTTACCTAGCATTTTTATATTAAATCAGACTCTCCCACCATCTTCAATGTGGAGGAGACCCAATGAGACCTTTGGTATTATCAGACCTTTGACTATCTCAACCTTGCCATCATTCCTTATAGTCTTTCTAGGAATGTTCAAAGAGCATTTATCTAGAGTACCTCACATTATACCATACTTGAAGGAATTATTTATAAATAAGGTTTTGATGATCTCATATTTCATTGCCCACATAGTCATGAATCCTCTCATGCTTTCATGTAAATGCATGATGGGATCTATGGGGGACACTTTAGTGGCACAACCATCACTAAACGCATCCTTCACCTTGGCTATTATTGGCCCACCCTTAACCAAGATTGTTGTGATTATGTGAAAAAGTGCATCAAATGTCAACAACATGCTAATTTACATCATGCACTTAGACATAATCTTTGCATATCCATAGATTTATGGCCCTTATCATAATGGAGTTTGGACCTTATTGGTAAAATTAACCCCCACTCTTTACGATGACATCATTCTATCATCAATGTGATTGAATATTTTACCAAATGGGTAGAGGCTATTTACACATAATATTTTTAAATTTTATCAAATACTGACACTTTACATCTTTCAAGAACTCATCATGACTCAATCTCTCTAAGTACATGCCTTAAGGGGTGCACCAAGAAAGGGGTGGGTAGACCTTTGGTGCTTTTTAGGATTTTTGTCCCTTATTGCCACATTATTTCCAATCTAACTAGTTCCTGAAACCTTTCCCTAAGCTATTTCTCCTCCCTTTCACATTCCTTTAGTATTATCCTCTTTATATCCTTCTTCTCCTTACTTGGCACCCTTTTGACTTGTTCAAGATACTAGGTTGACCTAGTTGACCTAGTACAATGTTCAAACCTTTTCTCTCTTTAAGTTTGTTAGCCTTCTGACTGACCTAGCACAAACTTTAGGAATTAGCCTAAAAATATGCTAGGTTGATCAAGTCAACCTATCATAATTGAAAATTTTGGATGATTTTATGGTTATTTCTACCTATAAATACAACATAATTTTGATCATTTTCATAATATACAATCAAGAGTTACTATTTGCTCATGCTTCTTCACAATTTGTTCTTCCACCATTCTACTTGAGGAGTCTTAACTTAGGTTTCTGAATTTGGAGAATCTAGTCTTTTGGATATGTCTTAGATGTTTTGGCCTAACAAAGTGATCCTTATGAACCACAACAACCTCTTTCAAAGCCCCATTAGCTAAGGGAGATAATGAATCATGATGGGTTCACATTCAATTAAGTATATTATAACTTTGTTCTCCTCTCTTTTAGTAGATAGAAGTAGCATAAGTTTTGGCTTGAATAATATTACGTTTCATAATCTATGTATTATGGTGTTACTCATACTCACTTTATTTAAAGTTCCCTATACATATTTTATTACTTTACATCTAACCCCTCACATTGTGCCACAAAATTTGGTGTGCACTAGATTAGTTTACTTTTCTTGTTATTAGAATAGTTTACTCTCTCTTATTTGTTACATAAGTGAAATATCAAATCATAGGACCCTTTTAGGGTTGTGGTATGATTTTGTTAAAATATAGGCCTTAAAACCCTTACTAGCATGATATGTTATGATAAGTGATACAAGTAATCCCCTAATCAGGTCTAACAAATCTCCGTATTGGTCATGCTCCCACTTAAAAACTGTATACCCAATCGAAAGTGTAGGTGTGCTCTATCTTATCTGATCTAGGATTAATTCATGTACATCATGCAACTCTAATTGCATACATTCTAGTGAAATCAATGTGAATCCTATTGCACCATTGGTTGGATTTTCTTCACATTTCCATTTTTGTTTCCTTTCTTATTTAACATTAGCTTCACTTTGGCTTCACCTTCATTACATTATAATGAACCTAATGTGAAACTAACCCTTGTAGGATTTATTTCACTTGTTTCATTCTTTTTATCATCATTTATATCATATATTTTGACATATTGGTTTGATTCTATCAACCTAGTTATTTTTCTCTATGTGTAAGAATAGGCAATTGGATCGATCAACTTGACCCAATACATGTTTTTATCACTTTTTAAACTTCTAGTTCAGCCTACTAGGTCAACTAGGTTGACCTAGTACACTTTTGCAACTTTTGTAGTAGGTTCCTATATAGCTCAGTTGACCAGCTTGATCTAGTTCTATAGATTGGATCAATTTTTTCTAAGGTTCTTGATCAATGATCTCCTTCATTTCCATCTTTAAACCATCAAGATCAATCTTTTATTCTTTGTCTTTTTATGTTATGTACTTTCTTTTCAAGTTTGTAGTCTTCAAAACTTCCCCTGCATAGCCAAATGGATTGACTTGGTAGACCCAATTTTGTGTCATATGTGCTATTTGAAATAACTAGGTCGACTTGGTTGACCTAGTAGGTTTTTCAGACCTTGTCTTTAGTATTACTAGCTTGACCCTGTCAACCTAGTTCTATATGTTATGCATATAGTGTTTTCATTATACCTTATTTCAAAGTTGGAATTCAACTTGTATGTTAATCACATATTTTCTTTCAGTAATTTACATGCTTAGATTACTTCACATAGTCTAATTAGGAGGTTTTTAATTAAATTCTTAGTTTCACTATTTCTATTTTATACATGCATAGCCAAATCACATAACATCAATAAGAATTTTAACATTTGACTACCCAGGCTAACCTACTTGGATTTCATCACCATGGGGGAAGCTAACTTGATGCTCTGATCAAGTATAAAGTGTGGTTAATGGTATATTCTAGCTAATCACCTAACACCCTTGTCATTGTGGTGTGTGAAGTGAGGTGGTAGGCCCCAATATCAAGCCTGTATCATTTCCACTATAGTCCCTTTCATCCTAAACTCACTTGAAACCATCCATAGATTGTTATCTAGTACCTTGCTTATAGATAACTCCCTATCATTTAAAATTATTTATAATAATCTAATTAACATTCTATGTTGACCAATTAGATAGCTTTAATTTCTAAGTTATCTTCTTGCTCTTTACTCAAATTTTGTGTGCAAGAACTTGCATTAGCCAACATTGGTGTAAGGCTTTTCTTTGTGTGCATCAACTGGGTTGGCTAGCATCAATTTAATTGATTGTCTATTTACTTTTATCATTTATTTTCCTAGATTAACTACAAAATTATCTTGTTTTATTTCCCATTTTATCATCTATCTTTTATTTTTCCCTATTTGTTATACTAGGTCAACCTAGTCAACCTTGTACTATCATAGACCTTGTTTTCTACCCATGTTCACTGTGCTAGGTCAACCTGGTCAACCTGGTATAGTCTATAGGTCTTGTTTTTACACTAGGTCAACCTGGTTGACCCAATTCTATTTCTATCTTTCCCTATTTATCAACCTAATTCTTCACCTCTTCTAATTTGCATTATATTCATTTCCCTTTGGTTAGAATGAAGTCTCCTATAAGAACATTTTTGGATAGTCTTAATCTATTTAAATCCTATATGGGATGTTAATTTCTCCCTTTCTTTTCCTCCCAAGAACACCATCACTCTTCAAGAATTTCTTCTCCTCCCTCATCTACAAATTATAACATGGTTCAAATAACACCTCAAAAGGAAGTTGATGGATCAAATCATTTCTACACCTACCAAGAAACCTCTCAAAATATTCAAACTAATGTGGGAGTGATTGACACAAGTTTACTTAATAATCCCACTAATAACCCTTTTTATAATAATCCTCCCCCCAGTACCAATTCAAGGAGTGTTTATTATAACACTAACCTACCATTTTATATGACCCAATTATTATCCCAAGTGATTTAACAAATGAACATTATGCAAAAATCCAATATTAATCAAATGATGCAACTTCAATAACACTTGATCAGTATGGCTAATCAACATCCAATCATGCATCCTCAAGCTAATCCTAACTACATTCCTCCACCTCTTAGACATGCCTTAGGTAATGTTAGTCCTTAACCAATACTGAATAAAAATATGCTTTCAACCATTAAAAATGAGCCTTTATCTCCCTTCATTATATATATATTAACATCGGTAACATATCACCAACTATCAAATATGATGGGACTAAAAACCCCACATCATTTGTTAAAGCCTTTGGTAATCTCTACAAAGAGTGGATCAAAACCAATACATTTGTTACTACTATAATCTTAGTTAAAACTTTCAATGGTGATGTATTAGAATGGTATAATCAATTACCCCAACATTATATTTGTCAACTTGAAGATTTGGTCAATCCTTTAGTTAAAGAGTTTCGACACAATGATCTTCCTAAAAATTTTCTTAGCCATTTCATAAATACTAAACAATCTCTTAATGAATCAGCTCATGAATTTATTAAAAGATGTAAATACTTAGCTCATAAAGCTGATCATAATATGTTTGATGATAACCTATTTAAAATCTATATCATCACTTTAACTCCCACTCTTCAATACAAGGTTCGAACCTTTGCTCCTCAAACTCTTAATGAAGCTCTTGACCAAGCTAAATAACAAGACTTTTTAATGAAGCAATTTGAACCTAATTCTAAAATTCTTAAAGGATCTTTTCAAACATCTAATGCTATCATGAGTAATACTTCTCAAAACTAGGAGTTGCCAAAAATGATATTCCTTTACCATCTCACATTTCTATTTTGGTACATCAAATGAGATAATTTTTAACACCCTCTAAACCTTTTATATATCCTAATTCTCCTCCTAATTGGTATGATCCCAATCTCTTTTGTTGGTTTCATGTCGACATTGGGCATTCTCATGAATCTTGTAGAGGGATTTCTAAATGTGTTATTTCTTACATGCTTGGTGATTCATTCGACCATGAAACCATGATAAAAAATCATCAAGAATACACTAATGCTTCTTAAAAATGACAATCCTCTAAAGCTTCTACATCTAATAGCCACAAATCCTCTTCCCATAATTAATTAAATTCCAAGGATGTTTATGCAATTGACATTAATTATGGCCAATACTTTAACAACTCTCAATATATCAATACAGCTAAGGTCAATTATCATACAAAACTAGATCATAAATATCCTATCAGCAAGACTAAGAAACCTTATTTGGAGGAATAATTGCTTAAAAATACTGCCACCATCAATATTGAATTAGAAGCACCTAAGAAACAACTTCCTCCTGATCCTCCAACCACATCTATTCCTCTAAATCCTAATCTGCCTTCTAAACCTCATGTCTCTTCTTCTAAATCTCATTATAATTTTCTTGAAGAACTTAACTCTATTCCATGTAAGATTCCTCTTATGGAGTTGGTTCACACTTCACCTTATCATCATAAATTCCTTATGCAACAACTCCAAGAGAATGAAGATCCATCTTCTTTAGATGAATAACCACCTTTTATTAATTCTCAACCAACTAACATTAATACCATTGAATCTATATGTCCCTCTTCCAAGCCTTCCATGAATTCCTTGAAGAGGACATGATTAATGATGAAATACTCTTTCATGTTGACAATCCAACTCTCTTCATCAAAATAGCCATTAATACCACCCTTATTTTAAAATTTATAATTGATGAGGGTTTTAGTATTAATGTGACCTCTTTATGTCTTATATAATAACTTGTTTATAACAAAAGTCATCTTAAACACACCCATCTTACTTGTCATGATTTTGATGAGATTAATCAAAAGACATGTGGTTGTATATGGCTTCCCTTAACCATTTGTCCTAAGACCATTCAAACCAAACTCATGGTTCTTGATCTTCTTTTATCTTATAACATACTCTTTGGTCATCCTTGGACTCATCAAATGAGGGCCATTGCTTCTTGTGATAGTCAATGCATTAAATGTCTACATAATAGAAAATTCTATAAGCACAAAGCTAATCCCAACCCATAGAGTATTAAATTACCTAATTCTAAATCACAATATCGTGTTCCTATGACCCCTAAAATTAATAATGCTCCTTTACTTGAGTTCATCAATATAAATCCTAATTTAAAAGTCACTCTTGTGGATTTTGACAATGATTATCCCAATGAATTATAGTATACTTGAAACACCACCAAATTACCTCCATATATTTTGGAGTGGCTTCTTCCTCTTTTGCCAGGGGATCATACCATTTCTCTCATGGATGAGATTACTGGTTTCCCCCCTCTATGTAATGATCAAGAGTCATATTTACCTGAAGATGTGTTTACTTACAATGATTTTGGAGTCACTAAATTATTTCAATATCCTCTCACCATGTCTCCTCAAACATTTAATAATCTTGGGATTTCACCATTTGAAGATCCTCTTGAATCTCAAGCATGCACAATTTCTCCCACATATGATGACAACTATATTATGGCCCAAGATCAATATAGAGACTTAGATGTCTTGCATTATCAAAAGACCTTATCCCAAATACATGCTTTCAATCATGATGTGCATACCATTTCTATAGATAATAACTTAGAACCTGAGGGTTATGTGCTTCTTATTAACCCTCCTCCTATCAATTCTCCTTGGGTGGTAGATAAAATCACACCTTTTAAACCTTAAGAAGTACTTTCATATTCTCTACCTCCTTTAGATCCTCCCATTGAATCTAATCCTTCTCTTATCAAATAACCCATCCATACTACATCTACGTCTTCTACTCCTAAAATCACACTTGATGCCAAGGTAATTGATGTCTGTCAAATACATTCCAAATATGATCTCCATGGTAACCAAAATTTAGATCTAGAAGTAGATGTTGAGTATTATGGTCCTCTTCCTAATTTACTTAGTGATGAATCTATTCTTGAGCTACTTTATGCCTGAGAACCTCAACTCCCATGACAACATCATAAAATTGGAAAATTTTAAATTAATACTCCTCACTTCAACAACTTTATTGCTAGCATTGATGCCAAAACTAATACAATTTAATCCTTACCCAACGCACCACACCACTTTCAAGATGGTAATGTCATTCTTATTGAATAAATAACTCATATTGAATATGGTACTCCCTCGTGCCCTCAACTGATAATATTTCTCAAATAACTTTTACCCTCTAAACATGATAATTTCAGCCTATTTTTGATAAGTATCAAGAGGCATTCACTTGGTCTTACCAAGACATGCCTGGTATTGACCCTAGTATAGTGGTCCATAACATCATTACCTATCATGATGGAAAAACTATGCATTAGAAACAATGTAAATTTCCTCCTGAAGTTACCAACTTATGTCATAAATAAATCATCAAAATACTTGATGCTAAATTTATTAAACTTGTGGATTATTTTGAATGGGTTTCCAATATTGTTCCTTTTTGGAAAAATGTCACTATGGTTATTTATATTTGCATTGATTTTCATAATATTAATCTTACTTTTCCTAAAGACAACTTCCTTTGCCTTCAATATATGTCATTGTCAATTCCACGGTTGGATATAAAATGTTCTCTTATGGATGGCTTTTCAGGAAATAATCATATTCATTTAGCTCTCGAGGACAAACATAAGACTACTTTCACCATGAAATGGGGTACCTATTATTATGTTAAAATGCCCTTCAATTTCAAAAATTTCAAGGCCACTTACCAACATACAATGAAACATATATTTCATGACCTCATCCATAAAATTATTGAAACAAATGTGGATGATGTTATCACTAAATCCAAACACTGTATAAATCATCTTTATGATCTTACCATCATCTTTGACCATCTCATCAAATATAAAACCTGACTTAATCCTTTCAAATGTGTCTTTAGAGTTACATCTAGAAAATTGTTAGGATTATTAGTCTCTCTATGTGGTATTTATGTTGATCTAGATAAGATTAGTGTTATTATCAACATGCCTATTCCTTGTTTTATTCTTGATATTTGTACTTATTTAGGAAAACTTAAGGCAATTAGATAATTCATTCCTAAGATGGCTTATTGAATTCACTCTATTAATTCCCTTCTCAATAAAGGTATAGCCTTGGAATGGATAGATCCATGTCAAAAAGTTTTTAACAATGAAAGAGTCATTACTTCATCCACATACACTTTTTCATACTTCTAATGATAGACCTTTGATTCTCTATACTTTTTGGGTAATGCTTGCCCAATAGGATGATACAGGCAAGGAGTATGCCATCTACTATATTATTTGAATCCTTATCAATTATGAAACATGTTATACCAAAGTTGAGCATGATTGCCTTGCTTTATATTTTGTAGCTGAAAAGCTTCATCACTACATGATTTACCAAACCACTTATGTCATTGTTCATTCTGACCCCCTTCATCATTTCATCTCTAAAGCATTTATTCTAGGAGATAGAATTGACAAGTGGATGGTCTTACTTATGGAATTTGATCTTCGCATCATCACATAAAAATTTATCAAAAGACAAGTCATAGATGACTAACTTGTTGTAGCTCTTATTCCAACCATGTATTCCCTTTAAGATAATCTTCCAGATGATAATATAATTTACATTAAAGGTCTTAATCAATAAATTTCTCTTAAAGATTATTTTCATAGCTTTATTGTCGATATTGAAGCTAATAAACTTGATGAATCTTCTGCTTCCTTTGGTACTACTAAACCAAAGGTAATTATCAAATAGGCTAAAATTAATGTTGAATTACATGAGGATACTTAGACCCATCACTTTGATTGTGTTAAATGCCTTCAAGGAGCTAGGGCAGGTTGTATTCTCACTAGTCCTCTTGACAAGATAATTCGTTTAGATTTTAATTTTATATTTGATGTCGCTAATAGTATGGCTGAGTACGAAGCTCTTACCTTAGGTATGAGAGTTGATATTGATATATACATACTATATATTCATACTTTGGGTGATTCTTAGCTCATTTACCATTAGTTTAGGGGTGTTTATCAATGTAAAAGTGAAAACCTTATCACCTATCATCAAATTGCAATCAATCTTGCCAAGGATTTTTCTCTTTTACAATTGAACCTATTCCTAGAGATCAAAATTTCATTACTGATTCTCTTGCCTCTTTAGCTTCTCTATTTCATCCACATAAATTTCTTTCTAATTATTCTTTTGTCAAACAAATAATCAAATTTCCATCATCTACCCACCCTCCTGATTTGCTTATCTTCTACATTTAGGTTGTCACTATCCAATAATGCTCGTGGTATCAATATATCATCCAATTCTTAGAACATCACTTATCCTCTTTACTTGGATTCCCTAGAAAAGACACATCTTCACAAATAAGCCTTCAAGTATGTATTTAGACATAAAATCCTTTTTATCATAATATCAAAGGTACCTTGCTCCATTGTGTCATGTAAAATGAGGTCCCTCCTTTAATTGAATAAGCACATGGGGGAATTTATGGTGGTCACTATAGTGGATATGATATAGCCCAAAAATTCGTATATATGGGTTATTATTGGGCTACTCTAGAAAAGGATGCTATTGAATATGCTAAAAAGTGTAATCATTGCCAGCTTCATGATGATCTCATTCATTCACCACTAGATGAACTTCAAACTATCGAATCTCCTTGGCCATTTTCCACATGGGAATTCAATCTCATTGGTAAACTTCCTCACTGCCAAGAAGGGCATGTATTTATTATCATGGTTACCAAGTAATTTACCAAGTGGGTTGAAGCCATGCCCCTTATCAATGTCACCTATTCTACCATATCTAAATTCATTTTGAACCAAATAATTTGTCATTGTGGTGTTATTCACACCATTATTTTTGATAATGGTGGTAATTTTAAAAATAAACATATCAAACAACTTTGCACCAAATTCAAAATCAATCACAAGTTTTCCACTCCTTATCATCCATAGTGCAATGGTCAAGCTGAGGCTACAAAAAATATTCTCAAAAACATTCTTCAAAAAATAAATTTTGAAACCCACATGGATTGGCATCTTCATCTTTATCCTACACTTTGGGCCTATCAGACTAACATTCATATTGCCACTAGAGTAATTCCATTTTCTCTAGTCTATGGTTCTGATTCGATTCTTCCTCTTGAAGTTGAGCTTCCTTCTCTTTACATATGTCTTCATGGCATCATTTTTGATGAATAATTTTATGAGGCTCACCTTTATGCCCTTGAACTAATTGATGAATGTTGTCTCTCTACCTTACAACATAACCACTAATACAAGGCTCACATCACCTAATAATATAACAAAAATGTTAAAGTCTGCACTTTTAATTTTGGTGATCTTATCCTTAAATTAGATTACACCCATGAAAAAGAATGTAAATACACCCCAAAATGGTGGGGCTCATACTTAGTTAAATATATCCTTGGTCCAAGTACTTACCACCTTCAAACCAATGAAGGCCATGTTTTCAAGGAACCCACCAATGCTCAATTCCTAAAAAAATACTTTGCCTAATCATTTCCTTCTTATCATGATTTTTATCTATATATATCTAATACTTTTTTCAAGTTATTTAAGCATGGGTCTCTCTCTCTCTACAGTAGTTCCCTCTTGTTTTCAAACATTTAGTTCTCCCTCTTTGGTCTCTTGGTTTCTTGATGTATCATAGTCTTCCTTATTTTCTTGCATTTTCTCTTATTTTTTGCTCCCTTTGGGTTTTCTTTTGTGAGTTTATTTATAATCCCATGGATAAGACCCAACATACCTCTCAAAGCCACCATCTTTTACTTATTTTCCTTCTCTTATTGTTGCTTGCCAATACTATTTTGACATCCTTTGGGTTTTTCTTTTATGAGGTGCTTTGTAAAAAGGCTCCCTCACTTTGCTTTTCTCTTACTTATTAACACCTCATGGGTTTTTATTTTGTGATTTACTTCATAAGACCATGGATAGGACCCAACCCTCCTCATAAAATTGCCATTCTTTTCATGTTCTTGATCTTTTTTCTTAAACTTTAGCTTTTGCTTCTTTTACTAGATGGAATTTGCATAACAATCTATGTTAGCATGTTTTCCTCCATTTCCCTCAGTATTATGATAAGGAATCACACATTTGTTATCATTATATCCCTTTTTTCCCTTTGTCACATTTTTTACAATTTGAAGAAATTCAAATTGTTCCATGTGCCATTCCTCTTGATTTTCCCTTTCTTTCATCTCCTCATTGGATAAAACAAGGTCAAAGTTAAGATAGCATTTTTATTTCATCTAGATTTACAAGACTCTTAAACCCCATGCTCTTTAAAGTTTCTCTCTCTTATCAACTTTGTCCCAAGTTTTTAAATAAAATTCATATTTATCACCCATGTTTGGTTTTCCAAATCTATATGGAGGAGGAATAGAAAAAGACATCAAGAAAGTTATAAGCCAAATCATTTGAAACAAAAGGCAATGATATCTAAAAGGCAACATAAAACTATCAAAAGTTAGATTCACACCAAAATATGTGATTACATACACATATCCTATCTCTAATTGAAGCTTAAACTCCATATTTAACTTCACATAAATCCGAAGTCCTTTAGGGTGCGATAGGCCAGTAGATTAGAATAGGGGAATTCAAGAAAAAAATCTATGATGTTACCTGTGTTTTCATGCAAGTAACCAATATTCATAGTAGATCGATAGCTATATAAGGGGTCCTAAAGAATAAGGAACACATAATTTTGAGGTAAGTCCATTTTACTTTTCATGCATATAGCCTTCATGGGATGATCTATATACTCTATTTGTTGACATAAGACTTGTGTAGCTAAGAGAAGTTCTTCAAAGTCCCTGAGGTTGATAGTCCTCTTATTTTGACAAACTAAATTTGAGTGTCTTAACTTAGATAAAGATTTTATCTACCTTGGTTTTTCCTTTATTCTCCCCTCCACCCATTTCATCTCCCCCCTTAATAGCCAAATTATGATTTCAATCCCTCTTCTTTAAATTTCTTCATCTTCATTTCTTAAAAACATTCTAGCACTACTTTTTTTCAATTTTATCTATCTTTAGACGCAAAATAACATGTTTAAGAAACTATCGATCACATTTTTATTTTACACCATAAAATTCCATTTCTATACTTGTTTTACTTGCCATTTACTATTTGTTTTGCTATCTTGTTGTTATAGACACCTGAGTTTGTACCCTTTTTACATTGTTGAGTGAGATGTGGATTATTACTACTCACTCATCAATGTTGTTTTCCCTTTTAAGCACCTTTTTCCATTGTTGAGTTAGATGTGGATTGTTATTACTCACTCATCAATGTTTTTACCATTTTGTTTTTCTTTTTACCATTGATTTGTATTGATTATCATTCCTTTTTAAACATGTATCCTTGGTTTGAATTGGTGAGTTTGCCTTTTCTTACTTAAAGTTTAGTTGCTTGAGTTTTTCAATCTTTAGTATCCTTGGTTTTTTGGTTACCCAATTTACTCTCATTTGACTTATTCATTTGGTCTAACATAACACTTGTCACCCAACATGCCAAATTTCCAAGTATGTTCCATCCACATAGCACTAGTTATCTTGGATTTTCTTGTTTTTGCTTGTTTTTACTCAGTTTTGTATTCTTGGGTTTGTCAAAAGTAGTCTCTATGCCCTACATAATAAAAACTAAAAACATAGCTAAAAAACATCCAATGATAAAGATAAGTCAAGGTATATATCAGTTTTACTTATTTATTTATTTAGTGAGTTTACTTTTCTATCATTTACTTTCAATTATTTTATTATTTTTAAAATACTAAAACTTTTTTTAGCATCAACATTGTGTATGTCCTTATGTTATTTCTCAAATCACCATCCCTTGTTACAACTTAGTGACACATGATGAGCTTCAAGTGGGGCATATGTATACACATAATATTTTTAACCTTTATCAAATACTGATGCTTTACATCTTGCAAGAACCCATCATGACTCTATCTCTCTAAGTGCATACTTTGAGGGGTTCACCAAGAAAGGGGTGGGAAGACCTTTGGTGCTTCATAGGATTACTATCCCTTATTTCCACATTATTTCCAATCCAACTAGTTTATAAAACCTTTCCCTAAGCTGTTTCTCCTCCCTTGCACATTACTCTAGTATTTTGATCTTTCTATCCTTCTTCTCCTTGCTTGGCACCCCTTTGACCTATTCAGCATACTAGGTTGACTTGGTTGACCTAACATAGTTTGAAAACCTTTTCTCTCTTTAGGTTTGTTAGCCTTCTAGCTAACCTAACACAAACTTTAGGCATTAGCCTAAAAATGTGTTAGGTCAACCAGGTTGACCTAGCACAATCAACATTTTTGGATGAATTTAGGGTTAGTTTCACCTATAACTATAAGATAATTTTGATTTTTTTCATAATATACAATCAAAAGTTATTATTCACTTTCACTTCTTCACAATCTGTTCTTCTACCATTCTACTTAAGTAGTCTTAGCTTAGGTCTATTATTTTGGAGAATCTAGTCTTATGGATAGGTATTGGATAATTTGGCCTAATAAAGTGATCTTTATGAACCAAAAAAACCTCTTGTAAATCCCCATTGTCTAAGGGAGAGATTAAATCATGACAGGTTCACATTCAAGTAAGTATATTATAACATTATTCTCCTATCTCTTAGTAGATAGAAATAGCATAAGTGTTGGCTCAAATAATATTACTCTTCATATCATATGCATTAGGGTGTTACTCATACTCACTTTATTTGAAGTTCCCTATACATATTTGATTTCTTTGCATCTAACCCCTCACATTGTGCCACAAGCTTTGGTGCATACTAGATTATTTTAATTTTCTTGTTATTAGAATAGTTTACTCACTCTCTCTCTTATTTTTTAACATAAGTGAAATATCAAATCATAGGAATATTTAGGGTTGTGTGATTGTGTTAGACTGTAGGATTTGAAAACCTTCCTATCATGATATGTTATGATAAGTGATATAAGTGATCCCCTAATCAGGTCTATCAAATCCCCATATTGGTCATGCTCCTGCTTAACAAGTGTATACCTAATCGAAAGTATAGGTGTGCTTTATCCTATATGATCCAAGATTAATTCATGTACATCATACAATTCTAATTGCATACAAAGGCTATTCCCCTTATCTCAAAAAAAACTAAAAATATTTTCTACTTTATCAACCATCATATCATCTGTAATTTATGTATTCTTAAAAAAATTATCACCGTTAATGGTAAATATTTCAAAAACAAACAAGTCCAAGGTCTTTGTGATGTTTTTGGTATCACGGGAAGTTTCTCTTTGCCCTATCATCTATAAGCTAATGGATAGGTGAAAGCCTCTAATAAAACTCTCAATAACATGCTAACTAAAATGTTTAATGCATCTAGTTGAAATTGGTATTTACACATCCCCTTCACCTTATGGTCATATCATACTATAATTTGAACCCCTACAGGTGCTACCCCTTTCTCTCTAGTTTTTGGAGTAGAGGATGTCTTACCTTTTGAAGTCCAATTCTCTCTCTCTGCATATCCCTATGAGATCTCATCTCTGAGAGTGATTATTATCAAGAATGTTTAGCCCAACTTGAGATACTTGATGAACATCATTTAGTATCACTCACTCATCTTCTTGTCTATCAATAATGCATCAAACATGCATATAATAAACACCTTAAAGTGTGAGAATTTAATATCATAGACGTCATCCTCAAATAAAATCAACATATCACCAACTTGGAGAAAAACAAGTGAGGAAAGTTTGCTTTCAATTAAATTGGACCTTATATCATCATGCACAAGTATAGATCATGAGCTTATCGATTATCCTCTCTTGAAGGGAACCTATAACCTAATCCCCTCAATGTTTCATATCTACATCTTTTTTTTTGTTAAAATAGGATCAAACTCACCTTTTTTCCAACTTAAGATCATCCCTTATTTTCAAACCACATTAATCTCCTTATTTTAGGAACAACTAATTAAAACTGAATCATATTATTATCCTTCATAACCATAGCCTAATATTGAACAATGGGTACTATAGATCTACCCATTGCATGGTTATCATGGTAATTTATGCCCCTTTCCTAGGATGGATTCCCATGGTCATTATCACCTAAAACTCTTTCACATCTAATTAACCTTCTTATGCTTTTAGTTTTGCATTCATAAAAGGTGTCCCTTTAAGCCTATATAATCAAGTCTATGACATTAAAATAAAAATCAAAATAACCCATATGGGTCACTCTCTAGCATTCGTAGACTACTCCCTTGAAGGACAACTACCAAAAACATATCAAAATTGCTCAATATAAGGTAGACTACTCCCTCAAAGGATAACTATCACAAAGCCTTGAAAAAATCACATAAAACTTAGTCTACTCCCTT
Source organism: Torreya grandis (assembly GCA_037957365.1). NCBI lineage: Eukaryota > Viridiplantae > Streptophyta > Pinopsida > Cupressales > Taxaceae > Torreya > Torreya grandis. The sequence goes on from JARHVA010000796.1 coordinate 3,927,308, forward strand.
AAAGGATGATTGAATCAAGAATTTGTCAAAGCATAGTAATTTCTTAGAATCTTCTCACATCGATTAGTTTTTCCACCCCTACCAAGCAATAAAAAAATAACAAAAGACCCATTATTAAACATAAAAAATAGAAAAGTAATTTTGAAAGTCATAATCAACTCTCATAAGTAGACTTCCTGCATCGATTAGTATACACCTTATATGACATGGATTTTTTTATACTAACTTTTTGGTAACCTCTAGAAGAGGCAAGCTAGTCTCACAAGAAGGTTCCACCTTCATCCATCTCCCGTTTATACACTATAAGTAAGATATTTTGACCTTACTTGACATTATATGGTCAAGACACCTTTTTTAACCAACTAACGAATGCTAATGCAAAGCATTCTAAGGGCTTATGTTCCTTAAGCTAGTCTAAATTCAGTTTATTTTCATCCTTGTCAAAGAATAAGTATCATGCCTCCTTATTCTCTCAAAATGGTTGATACATCCACTTAGATTGTCTTTTCCTTCTCAAATTTGGTTTTGTTCTTTATCTTACTTTATGTGCTTCATCCTAATCTAAACAAAATGACCATAATCATAAACACATAAAATAATATCATCATCACATCATAAACAAAAATGGACATCATTATCATAATCACCACCTCCATAAACAAATCAACTATCACCATGATAAAGTCATAATCACATATACCATATTCAACACATGTCTAAATATAAATGAGGAAGCATATACTCATTAAATTTTATCATGAACACTATTATCATAACCACATCATAAACATCATCAACATTCTACCATTTATCACATTCATATAACTATGATCCATAATCCATAACCATAACAATAATTACATCATAACCTTATCCACCTAAGAATAACTAATAGCCATAACCATAATCATATCAACATCATAATCATCTCAAAACATGAAATTAAATTATCACATCCATAAAAAACATCATCAAATACGATTGTCATAATGTCATAACCATCATCCTAATCATAAAGTAATACCATATTAGCATCACATACTCATATCAGGATCATCATAGTCATCCATAACCATCACATCGTAATCACATCAGTTCATATCAAACATTATCATGAACATAAATTAAAGAGACATATCATCACATATCTAGCTAGGTGATTCTACATTAACATCTCATAAGCATAATCATATCAACATGACATCATCAATAATCAACATGAACAACAAAACCATGAACTATAAACCATAAATAAAAGATCACATCTATATCTCATAAATAATCATCATAGTGTCTACAAAATTATATGTATCTCTCAAAAATATACATCTCACTGCATCATCTTGTAAGTTAGTATCAAAATTATATAGTACATCAAAATATCATGATCCTAAGGCACCATTACCTTGTATAACCTACCCTCTTGTACCTACTTGTCTACTTATAGATGTATCCCACTAACCTCGTGTCACTATGTTTGTACCTCCTATAATCTTGGACCTGTATTCACCCCATCAAGGCTCATCTGATAGGTACCTAAAGACCAAGCCTCATAGTATCATAGTTTATCCACATTCACTACATATCTCTACATCAAGATAGTCCCTACTAATCTTTTAGCTGTTGGTACTCTACCCCTTACCAACTAGAGAGAATCTCTCCCCTGCATCACTAAGGCTAGATAAGACCAAGTTTGATCTCTCTCCCTATCAAAGTAACCACCTAAACTTATGCTAATTCATAAGATGTTTGTACTATTACCAGAGATACTTGAGCTATAGCTAGTGTCACTCATGTTTGGTCTCTCTCTATGGTCACCACCTATGCATTTAGGGCAACCCCCATCATTTGAACATACTGACCATCTCCTCCTACATCAACATACATATCCTACTAACCCCCATCCTTAGGACTAATATCAAATGTAGTATAGTGTGTCTGATACCATGCAGGATATCCATCTATAACACCTACATCATCCATATCTATCCTCACAAGCAACTCCTTGTGGTCAATGAAATCATACACTAGAATGAAGCAGGTAGTGGAAACTCTACAAATTCCCTCCTATATCTTGAGGATGACTTAGTTATATCCTACATAAGGCCAAACTACCTCCATACCCTATCAAATGGAATCAAATCTATCTCTTGATCTCACTGGTGACATATCCATCTATAACTATATAGAGATAGTGTATGCCTCTTATAGTGTGTCCATCATGGAAACCTAACATATGGTCTCCAAATCACATCTCCCATGACTAAGGCATCTAGATGGCCCTTATACTAATATATATCATGTGATCCTCCTCTTGGTCTTAAGAGAACATAGTCACCTCTTCACCTCATATATATGACCCTATAATCCATTTATGCAAAGCCCTCCCATGGAAGCCCTATAAGTCTCAACACCCTGATGTGCTCGTAAACCTAACCATGAAGAACAAACTCGACACTGATCTCATACCTCTTATGGGTTCAAAATACCTATAAATCTTGATAAATATGAACTAATAACATAAGTGCCCATGTAAACACTATGCAACCCAACCACATCTCCATGAGCACCCCCAATAACAAGTATGGGAACCTCACACTACTATAATCTGGTAATGCATAACATGTAATTACTGTCATCATCAACATGAAAATCTTCCTTGAATACATATCTCTCTGGTATAGTGGCATGCAGTGAAAGCCTCTTAAGTACCACCTCACAAAATCAAGGCCATCTCTATATAGGAGCTCCATTTGTTTATCTCATTCAACACTCTCAATGTGGTAAATTGGCTCACCCTAAATGGGTAGCTACAATATCCTATGGATGTCCTTAAGAAAGATAGTCAACTTGACTATAGAAAATAAGAAGCTATTAGTTATAGGGCTCAATCTCTTGATGAGTGTCACTAACATCATTGCATATTTAGGTACCTATTGATAATACCTCATTCCTCTAAGGCCCATGTCCTCCATGTGCTCCCAATCATCATCAATCATGCCCTGATAAATCTCTTATAGTATTTATGGCACTTTGTCCCTCATATGTATCCTCTCTCATGCATATAGGGGTTAATAACAAACAAAAAACCTTAGTTCACTAACATATTTTACCTATGAATTCTACCACTTACACCTACCCCCTATTCTAAATCTACTTAAATCATAACATTTACTTAATATTTGACCTCTACCTATTAATTTACCCCATCATTCAACTTTATTAAACCCTACACATTAACTTCACCTAACCCATTAACCTAACCACAACCATACTCCTACCCTTTTAACCTTCCAACTATCAACAATTTACCCTAACCCTAACCTTAGCCTTCACACTATTTTTAAAAACTTTTAACTCATACATTGATCACTGATGGTTGACTATTCCTATAGTTGACTATTCCTATAGTTGACTATTGACAGTTAGGTGACCAATCATTGACAATCACCACATAGTGTCTTATCAATAGTCAATTATCAACCACCAATGGTTGATAATTAATTGTTGATAATTAGGAGTGATTAGTAATGGCCAAAAATGACCACTAATGGTTATTGTAAAGTGACCATTAATGATCAAACATCAACCCTACCCCTAAAAAATTTCTACCAAACCTCACAAATAGCTAAAAAACTACCTAAAACTATGTTTAGGCTCCCTTATCTATCCTACCCTAAATTTTTTTTCATCTAACCTACCATTTCAACCCCACACCCTTAAAACTATCAAAACATAAACCTAGGTCAAAACTCTAGCCCTAGGTCAAATAATCAATAAACACCCAAATTCAAATAACCATTCATTTATACAAGTAAAAATCATCTGCCAATTCAAAATGGTACCTACCTCATTCCTCAACCACCATTGAGGAGGTAGCCTAGGTACTACCATATGACCTTGAACTTTCCCTTATCTTCTTTGCACCCTTGATCAACCTTAGATCTCACACACTCAATCACTCACCCTCAACCTGTAGATGCTAGAATTTATCACCCTTTCCCTATTCTACCATCTTTTAGGCTATTAGTTTATCCCTAGTTCATTAAATCAAAGTGTTGTGACTTGTCACAACTTTGCTTGTATAAACAAATCCTGAAATAAGTTAAGTCTAAAATGTGGTAAAAACCTCCAAAATATATAGTTTGCATCTTAACTCTTAGAGGTTCCAAACCCCTTTCAAACATCCTGAAAGTATATACATAAAATATAACTTAAAGTATAAGAAACTAAATGTGCATAATTAAATGTCAACTTACATTGAAATGTTTATTTAATGTATATACCCCCTTTTTACCCATGGTAATTAATCTTATTAATTACTATTTACCATCCCTAACCACCGAAAATATTTCAAATAACCAAAAGTCCTAAAAATCAAATAAAAAAAAACATAATCAACCTTCTAACAAACTTATCCCATGGTTAAAACAAGTTAAACAACCTCATAAGTCATTTTAACCCTTATTTACCCCATACCAACCCATTGGAATGGATTTTTATTTAGCTTCACCCATTTCTAGTAAATATATGTTGATCCTTCATGATCGACATCGATCCATTTATACATTATAGACCTCCATAACTTGGGATGGAATGTGACTACAATTTTGGTACCTAAAATGCTGCTAAAATCTCATTGTAACCTATGTATGGACATTATCAACAACCTGTTATCTTGTGGAACTTTTATTAGAGAGCTTATCAAAGGTTTTTGAAGGCTTTTCTCTCTCATTTTATCCAAGTTCATTTTCAAGAATTAAAGGTTAGTTTTTTTCTTTAAATTTGTTTACATTTTAAATATATAGTCTTCTATGTCTATCTGTGTCTATTTTACATTCAATTTTTATTGTTTTATCAATAATATAGGTCATCATTATAGTCTATTTATATTTCTACAATTTTACATAGAATCAACATTGATTCATCTGAATCAATGTTGATCTTGTAGAATTGATGTCGATCCTATAAGATCATCATTGATCCCTAATAAACTATAAAAATATCTCTTTAAATAGTATGTTTAACATCTATTAGATCTATATTCTTTTGTCTAAATATCTCTCCTAATTTTTTGATATACATTAATAAAACTTATAAAATAATTTATAAATATTTTCCTAATCCATTTATCTTATCTCTTAATCATAGATAGTCTAATTTATCTAATTTTTATTAAGTTGTATGTTGGTGTTATTTATACCTGCATCTATTATCTTATATATTTTATCTGTTATCTTGAATACTCGATAATAACTTATATAATATTTGTTAAATTATATTTTACATCATTTATATCTTGTAATCATTATATTTTATCTTTATTATCCTTCTTAATTGAAAATAGTGGGCTAACATCCATCTAAGAAGGCGTGTCACTTCTTGAGACTAGTTTGTAACTAGGAAACTCACTCATCTCTCTTTTAATCCCATTTTTTTTTTAAGTGTGGTGTATTATAGGTCATTCCTCCCTACCAAAAAGGAGTTCTCACAATCAAGATTCATCAATGGTGCACAACCAACCATACATATCTCTAGGTAATCTTCAAAACCCTGCATGTACTTTATTTTTATTAGTTAAATAGATCACATTGAAAAAGCATAAAACTACTAAAACACAACCATCATAATTTTCTAAAACACTACCAACAAGCCAATCCACTTTTATTGAAAGCTGGGTAAACTTTTTAACGTGACTAGTGCTGCTGGCTAGACACGACTAATATCGATACCACGAGGCTGGTGGGGGACTTGAACATTGATGGGTAGAGCCGCAACGGAAGTACCCAACCAACTGACTACACCCCCCGACCCACTATTAACAAGCCAATCATCAAGCATCAATATTCTAAAAAATCAAATAGAAGCCCTGATGGTCTTTTTATCTTCACCCTTTTAGGGTTGACATGTGACCACCAATGGTCAACCCCAAGTGTCAAACATGACCATCAATGGTCATCTTTTTTAGGGATTTTTCCCTCCTAACTATAAATTTTCAACCATAAGTTTTTACCCAAACCTAATCCAACTACCATTTAATGGAGAATCCCTTCTCTACCAACCTTGACCACCAATTATTTTAACCTTACCACTTAGCCATTTTGGCCTGACTATTGCATGTTTTGTGATGACCTTGCCTTGGTCATTTTGACCACACTAACTAAATTTCCAAGTTGAACATTTTGAAATTATGTTACCTCACACACAATTAACCAACTTATGTCTTCATGGGAGAAATTATTACCTCAAATACCCACAAAAACACTAAACCTTATCTAGGAGACTTGAGTTTAAAAGTATATCCAAACCATCATGTACGATCACTTATTCCACTTGTCACTTTTCCTTCTAGTACCAACCTTTATTTTAATAACCATGGTACCCTAGTCATTGTGTTATCTTGACTATCACACTTAGTCAAACTTTGTGTACATGTTTGTGCTTCAATTCCTAACCTATCAACCATTTCATCATCACACTTACCCACTTATCAAACTTGCACCCAATTCTATTTCATTTCATTGATTCATGGTTTGAGGGGGAGCACCTCCTCCCATGCTCGAGGCAACTAAACCTTTGACCCATAATCTATTTTTTTATAGTTTATTGATACAACTTACATAATAAAAAAGGGAAAAATTTAGACACTATAAAACTACACATGATGGTTCTAGATGTCTAACTAACCCCTAGACCACCTCAAGACCCCCTAAGGACTATTTTACAACCTTTAAACTAAAAACCTAGGTCAAGTTAGTGGACTAGATAAACTAACTAACCCACCCTTGACCAAACTTAACCTTATCCTCAACCACTAATGGTTAGGCTTGACCATTGATGATCAAGTTCCAACTTCCTAAACAATTAACTCCAGTCAAACTCTAGCTTATTTCTTAATATTGAACTTATCTAATTTGTGTATGAGAAAAAACATGTGAAAGCTAAATTTAAACTACTTGTTAGACCTCTTGTTAACTTATTATTTCACACCTCCTTCCTTCCTATAAAAATATAGGAAGAGGAGTTGAAAAGGGGATCAATCAATCAATCCATAATCATCCACATCTAGAATCAAAGCTTCTTGCATTAGTACTTCTTTTTATAGGTATTCTTCTAGAAAACTAACAAGTATAATAGAGATCTGAAGCACTTTCATCCATTATCCAATAGTCAAGTATCACTATAATACCAAAATTTCTCCAAGATTCACCAATAGATCCTTCAACCATCTTCAAACCAGCAGCCAACAAGATAAGTATATGTTTTCAAGTAATTAGTTATTTTGATCCTCTCGTAGCCAACCTCTAACTCAAACCCATTTTCTAGAATTCTATTTTGTAACCTCATCAAACTAATTTCTTGAACCAAGCTAAAACCATAGTAGCCATTGATGGTTATCCTAACCACCAATGGTTTATCCATAACCATTGATGGTCACCCTAATTGGCAATGGTCACCCCAACCATCGATTGTCATTATGTGAAAAATAAACATCAAGTTATTTTCACCCACTAGACCTCAACCAAATATAAATTTTAGATCCCCTTCTTAATCATGAAACCTCACCCTATTTCCTAAACCACACCTAATTCATTTAACTTTAATATCAATCTATTTATTTCTATAATTATTCAAATTTACCTATTCATTTATCTAGCACTTCTTTTATTTCATTTTAATATCTTCTATTATTTATGTAATCAATTTATCTTTGATAGGTGTAGGTAGTTTGAAGTGTCCTTAAATCCCAATAAATACATCTTTATTATTTATGAAGGTATATTGTTAGGTAATTTAATGTCAAAATATGATCTCTTTATAGAACCTGAGAGGGTTGAATCAATCTTGGCTTTACCCCTACCCAAGCACAAAAAAGGTTTGTAGATTTGCTTAGGGAAGATTAACTTTATAAGGAGGTTTATCCCAGGTTTTAAAAAATTAGTTAAGCCTCTTACTCACATGCTTAAGAAGCATAAAGAGTTAACATGGAAGAAATAAGGAAAGAGGAGATTTGAGGGCATCAAATCGGCCATATCTCAAGCCCCCACACTCCTTAATCTTGATTTTATCAAAAAGTTTTTATTTTATGCATTCTCCACATCAGATGCAATTTTTTCTATGCTTATGTAGAATAATGATGAAGGCCTAAAACAATTGATTGCATTCTTTAGTCAAGCCTTAGAAGGATGTGAGGAAATATATACCTTTTTGGAGAATCATGTACTTATTTTCATGAGAGGATTGATAAGTTTAGGTACATAGTGTCTAACAACAAGGTCATAGTTATGGTAGTGCACCCAATCATCAAAGAGTTTATACTCAATATATATTTGAGTGAAAAGAGAGATGGGTGGGTAACAAAGTGTATGAAATATGACATTGAGGTCAGAGTGACCAAGATAATTATAGGTAGAGGTATATGTGAGCATCTTATAGAACAAGTGAAGGAAGATGAATATATAGTGTTGGTAGTCCATGACAGTCAACAGGCAACTATAAATACCACCCCTCTCAGTTGGACCAATGATGTGTTCAAATTCATTCAAATAGGACAATATTCTATGGTCTTAGATAGGACCAAAAGGAGACATTTCATAACACATACCACACCCTACATTTTGATAGATGGAGTGCTCTTTAATAAGGATGTAAGATGCATGCTTTTGAGATGTGTTGAATTAAGCTAAGTTGACAAGCTACTTGAGAAATTTCATGATGGACCTACTAGTGGGCGCTTTGATGCCAACACCACAACCTCCAAAATAATTATAGTTGGATACTTTTTGGCCTACATTATTTATATATTCACATACTTGGGTTTGAAAGTGTTAAAAGTGTGCCTTGTTCACTAGCAAACAAAAATTAGCTACCCTTCCCTTGAAACTAATCCAAGTTTAGAAGCCCTTCATCCAATGGGGCTTAGACTTCATATGCGTGATTCATCCCCCTTCTACTTTTAGACATAAGTGGGTCATAATAGCCACTGACTACTCCACAAGGTGTGTGGAAGTAGTTACACTTAAGGAGGCCAATGAGAACTTAGTCTTAGACTTCTATGACAATCTTGAGACTAAATTTAGCATACCTTTAATAATCATCCCTGATAATTCCTTGGAATTTAGTAGTACTAAGGTATGTGAGTGTCCCCTTAGCCATGGAATCTACCTCAAGGCATCCTCCAACTATTACCCATAGGGCAATGGACTAGCAGAGTCCACAAATAATAATCTGATAAGGATCATCAAAAGAACCATGGAGGACAATCAAAGAGAGTGGCATACAAGGTTGAGAACTACCTTATGGATAGATAGAGTTACACCTAAGAGGTCTACTAGACACTCCATATACCTGCTTATTTATGATAGAGATGCAATACTACCTATTTCCCTTGAAGCACCTACCTTATATCTTGCTCATAATCTTGAGATCTTGGAAGATGATGTAATGCAAGTGAGGATGAATGAGCTAAGATATTTAGAGGAGATAAGGGACAGTGCCATGCATGACATGTGGTCTAATCAACATCAAGTTAAGAAATCATTTGACAAAATGGATTGATCTAGGACATTCCAATAAGGAGATGTAGTCCTCAAGTGGGATGAGGACCATGCAAAACTAAGAAAACACTCCAAGTTTGATAGCCTTTGGAGTGGACCTTATATCATCACCAGTTATAAGGAAATTAATTCCTTTCAAATTTCTAGATCGAATGGTGAAGAAATCCCTATCCCTATCAATGGGATATTCCTCAAATTTTGTTACTAATCTTCATCATGTTCCTCTTGTACATAGTAGTTAGAGTTTTTCTTTTCCCTCTAAGTGTCCTTGCACATGTTTAGTGTTTGTTGCTTGGTCTTGTTGCTGGTAGTTGTGTGTGTCTTTTTGTTTATTATTTGTTGCTTTGTTGTGTCTCAATATTTTTAATTATGAAAAGTATAAGGTAGATTCCATGTGAAGTCATGTTTAATTTGATAAATACATCAATATCTTATTTGGAGAATCTTCAAAGCATATTTGGAGCTACTTACATAGGTCTTCAGAGCTCTACTAAGGATCTTAGTAGCATATTCTAAGTTCATTGACCAACAGACTACTCAAGCCTATTGAGTCATAAGAAATGTGGACCAATTTCTAGTCCCAAAACTAGAAAGGGTTCAACCTAATGCCTTGAGCCCTGATCTATCATTAATATCATGATTACATCTTGTACTTGTGAGTTTAGAGGGTTGTTCAAATAGTCCATTATCTTGTTATGCTATAGCTTTACTTTGTCAGTCTTTATATCTCCTTTCCAAATTGAATAAAGTAGTATCATGATGATCAAGCATGTTAGATGTAATTTTATTAATTTGAGGGAAATCCAATAGTTGAAAGATTCCATGGTGAAGGTAAATTAAAAAGATAGTTTAGTAAGAATTTAGGAGCATCTCTAATTTATCTAATAATATGAGGTATGTTTAATTTTAAACATTCAAATAACATCATGAAAAGTGTATTAGGGTCTATTTTAAGTATCCAATAGGTCAGAAAGGTCTTTTATAATATATTGACATGATATTTAAGTGATATGCCTCTTTAAGGTCATATATGTGTGTTAAAGTCAATATTTTTGGTCATAATGAGACCTAATATGGCCTTGATGGACCACTAAGTCACCTCACATGCCTCAAATAGTCTCTATAAGCTTTAGTATGCCATTAATATACCATTTAATTATTATTTTAATCTATTACCATCATGGTCAATGCCTAAATCATCCCAAATGGGCCCCACACATGCTAAATAGTGACTTTTCAACTCCCTCAATTTGTACCATCACATTAAAAGTTTCATATGACCCCTATTTGCCTTCCAAAATTCATGTTAATGATATATTTAGGTCTAAAACAATTAGAATTATAGATAAAATGAAAGGTTGTAGGGGTTTTTTAAGTAGTACAAAATAGCTCAGGTGGGGTCATGGTTTTACAAAGGGAGGTCAATAATGTCAAATGGAGAAGAAAGTAGTGTTTGTTAATGACATGAAAGCTCAAAACTATCCTATCTCTCCCTTGAGATCATTAGTAGACTTAGAGAGATCCTTAGGTTTATGCTTGTACCATATGTAGGAGAGAGAATGGGGGCCCAAGATCATAACTAGATATAGTATAAATGAGGCAAATTCCACCCATGGGAATTTGTCTAGTGATTGGTCTCATGAACTTTATGAATATTCCTTAATAATTTAAGGAATTTATATGCCATTTTATTCTACACAAGCCAAGTTGGACTGAATAGTTTTTAGGGATTCTTGACTTGTCTACTCTAACTAATGATAGATGTTATTTCCTTAGATCTTGAAAGATCCTACCATAGCATTTTCAGCACTTGACTCACATGCATAATCTCATATTATTATCAAACATTCAATACTAGCTCCTATGTGTGATCTATAGGTAATTTTGTGCGATGGATAGAGGTTTAATGTCTTCATTAGAAGTTGTGGGTTGGGTTGAAAATTTTGTAAAAGTGTCTCATGTTTTACCATACCTTCTTACTCAGGTTAGAGGTCTAATTATCTCTTATCATATCATAATATCCCAATGAGAAAAGACTTGTGCATACTTGAAGGCCACTATATAGTGAGCATTGTGCATGGCTTAGTGACATTTGTAAATATTTAAATACAACTCAAAACATGGAAAAAGGGTGTTGGAGTGATATTGGGGTGTCATCATAGCCTTATGATCAACTTTTACAACCCCCATGGTGGCCTCACAGGCCTAGAAATCATCTTCCTTGCCCTTAAACCTACACAATCACTTTTAGAAGAGTTTAAGGTCTTTTGAAAAAATTAAGGTTTTTCTAAGTTTCCTAGGTTTCACTTTAGGGTAGTGTATGCTTCATTTCTACTCCAAAGTGCCATGATTGCTTAGGTATATATGTAAACATCTAAAATTTTCATGTGGTTGGTTTTATAAAGGTTTTTATTTTCCATTTCACACCATTTTCATATCCTTGTCTTTTCACATGGTTTCCACTACCATTCACACTATTCTAACCCTATTTTCATGCCCCACACTCCATATCTCTCCACTTCCACCCTCCTTTATTCATCCACCACTTCACTCTAAGGTAATATCATGTAAATAGACCTCCATATCCCTTTTATACAATTATTATCAATGATATTATGATATGTTTGTCATACATAATCATATAAGTAAACTAAGAAGGCAAATGACCACTTACAGTGAGCCCTTTTAGGCCTACTATAATAAAATCTCCAAAAGAACTATGTATACCATTCAAGGCATGAGGATTGATGTGATTATCATGGGATGTGCATCCTAAATAAGTGAATGATGATATGAGAATGTCACATAGGAGTTTCAAGTGATTGTAGACCACCTTCTTCTCAGACAAGCCTGATAACCAATCCCCTATAGATAGTCCTACTGACAGTTTAATACATGTGACATTGTTGATGTATAATAGTACCTTCATATTACCTAAGGCTAAATGAAATGTTCATACAAGAAATACAAAATTTCATACTATTGAATAATGGAACACTTGATTATTATCACATCAAGGAGAGTAGAGGAACATCAATGTAGGCTTGAGATTACATAGACATACTTAGGCATAGGCACTAAGCCTGAGTAGAAGGTGGTATGTAAAGAAGGAAATATTTGAAAATCATCATATGAGCATGTTTATAACCTTGGAGATATGCTATGGACACTCCAACATCAAAAACCCCTCAATAAATAATGATAAAGGCCATTCTTAGAGTGATCATGTTCAAACACCCATTCAACAATCAGTTTACTATCAGTTTAAGCTAAAATGGTAGTTTTAGGCATTTATAGGAATGTAAAAGTCTCCAAATTTAGTAATAATGGTCATCATGACCAATTAAAGGTACCCATTCCTTCACTTGGGATATAAAAATAGTGGGTATACCCACTATTTTGTCTTGGACCAAGCCCTATCTGTGATAGTTGTTCTTGGGGATAAAATATACATCTATGCCATGTAGAGCCTAATGACAATTTAGGATCTATATAAGGTTTTGTTTCAATTAAAACTAATGGATAATGTCCTCAAAATCCCTTTAAAGGGTATAACACTTAGAACTATATTCAAGTGGATTTGTGATAGTCCAATGTAGATAGTCATGCAGGCCTGCTTATAGACCCTACTACCATCCCAAGATTCCTTCAAGCCCTTAAAACAAGTTGTATGGTTAAGGTGAGGTGCATGAATAAGTTTAAGACCTAAAAAGGAGGTTTAAAGTGCAAGAAAGTGAGTAAAATGATTTAGTTTTCTTCAAACCCTGCTCGAGCCACACTCCCTATGCATAATCAATTTGATGCTCACCTTCAAATGCTCACCCACTCCATCATATACATGCTCAAGACCAAAAATCCAAGGGAATTTTAAATATCCCTATGGAATAAAGATTCACTAAATATTGGTTGGTAGTTAGGGGATAATCTTTATGAATGAACCTTAAGAAAATAACCACTCAAAATTGTCGATAAACAACCCTAATGTCACCTTCACATGCTCATATCTATACAAATCCCTTGAATGGGAACCCAAGCCATTCATAAAAGATGAGAAGGTTAGTTCCTTATAGATTTATGACATTTGTTTTTAGTTTCGACATTTGTATGCTATGAACCATAATTAGGATGGTGGATGTCTCAAACCCTACATAAACCCTAGAAGTGACCTAATGGTGAATTTTGGCCTCAAAACCTATCTAGATGAGATAATTTAACCATGAAATGATCTTTAAAGTCTCTTAAGGTCCTCTAGGCATCACGGTGATTCACGGGTTAGCACATGCAGGATTCAAACTATATGGAACAAGCCTATAAATGTTAGTTTGAGCTCAAAATCAAGGAGATTGAGATTGTGTGCATAATGAATTTTAAGAGGGAGAATGAGTCTTGGATCATATTAGAAATCCCTTTAGAAGCCACCAAAGTGACCTCTATGATTGATTTAGCAAGTAGAAAAGCACAAGTGTTGGAATTTATGATTGTGTATTATTTAAGGAAATAAAATGGCCTAATTATGACAATGTTACTACTCCAAATGACATCTAAGGTGATATTAAGGTTGTATATAGTGTAAGGGTGGCTCATATCCCAAGGTTTAGGCTAATGTTCATGATTTAGGTCTATAGACAAACCAATCCATAGCCTCCACTATGACTATGCCATCAAAAAGTGAAGTAGAGAACAAATTGGGAAATAAGAATGCTTTTAACATGTTGGGTGAATATTTTGTCGTCAACTAACTGATGACAAAATGGGTATATCAACCACAACATAGGGAGTTTTACACCATGAAAAGTGTGGGTTTACCAGATCTGGATGAGGTAAATCTCTCCTCTCATCAAGGGGAGGTTCCCTATTAATATTTATACATTGGATATGTAAGTATAATTAAGCAAAAAATAACACATGGGGTGGTATAACATCATCTACCTCTCTTTTTTCAGAGGTAATGTATAAAAAACAAAAGAGGGAAATCTTGGTCCTTAGCTAACAACATTCCTCTTATTTCAGGAATGGTATTCACTGTGAAGTAGAAAATTACCTGAAGTAACAAAGTTCACAAGAACACTCACGTAAGCACAAAGTCTTCCATAGCCTCCATCAATTTGAAACAAACGTAACCGTAGAGTGAAATGAAGCACAAAGTCTTCGCCTAAAACTACAAAAGATAAAAGGATCACAAAGATAAAAATAGATCAAAGTCTATATTATAACTTTTAGAAATGCCCTCAGATAATATTAACACACTCACTTTGCTTATTAAATTAGATAAATAAGAGATTATCAAGAAAGAGAACATAAGAAACTGTTTCCTAGACAACACAAATAACTTCAACGCAAAGTCTAAAATAAACCTACTTCTCATTCATTCAACAAAATATGATTTACAAATTTGAGCACAAATTCTCAAAAAGTGTTTCAATTTTGGTAGAGTTTTTGCTCTCTATTATCCAAGATCATTTACAAAAGAGGTCTCCACTATATATAGGGAGAAACTCTCAAAATTTAGAAAATAATAAAATACAAAAATATCCTAGTCAAAGATGACTCATCTTTGACTTTGAGATATTTTTCCAAACTTTTTACATGTAATTACATATTAAAAAATTGCATGCACTTTTCACAAAACAAAAGTGCATAAGGAAAGAAGAAGAGAGAAGGGGAAAATTTTTAGTTCTTGCTGCCAGATTTCTTCAAATGAGCATCGTACATAGCAATGGATGCCTGAATTCCTATGCTATCTGGCACAACCATGTTCTTGGAGATGACTTTGGCTCTCATTAAGACATCCTTCAATGTTGTGATGGCCTTAGCATGACTAGTTAACTTGGATTTTAGATTATCCAGAGTCAGTTGAGTATCCAGGATATTGTCCACCGAGGTCATTGAGAAGGCCTTTTCTTCAAAATCTCTCTGAATCATCCCTTTGAAACTCTGAATCATTTCTTTTGTAGAGAGAAATTGATTATCCCTCGAAGTTAGGTTGCAGGGTAGTTCTTCTAGTTTATTGAGTAGGCCCGTGTTGCTCTTCTCACTAGCATCTCTGGAAGCTTTGAGATCCTCAATTAAATCCTTGAGTACCTGGATCCTGAAGATCAGTGACTCCTTGATCTCAATGTAAGAGTCTTTGCTGGAGATGACACCGATAGATATCAAGGTGCTCTTCTTCAAATACTTCATCTCCCTCCATTTGCTAAGATTTTTTTTTGAACTATCAATCTCTTGAGAGACAAGGGATACCAAGTCATCTAATTCTGCCCTCACCTTCTCATCTTGTCTATTTTCTCTGTGACCTCTACAAGTAAGGAAACTCCCTGAGTATGCATTTTTTCAATATAATCCTCCAAGAATTTCCCCTTCAAGTAAGTTTTCTCTGCCTTTTGAATGACAGGGTTATCTATAGAGAAGGCCTCTGAAGTTGCTACTTCAAGGGGAAGAGTGAACCTTCTTATTACTGCTGTCAGCTGTTCTGTCTTGGCCTTGTAATAATCTTTCATCTCCTTTTCTCGATCAAATTTTTGGACCATGATGTCCATAGCAGACTAAAGATCACTTTTCGTACCTTCATGAGTAACTTTTCCAAGTTCAACATGAGAGATGGAATAGCTGCTCATTTCAAAACCCTCAAGGGTTATGTCTTGTGGAGGTTTGGCAATTTCCAAATTTTTTTGTCCTTTTTCCTTGACCAATTTTGAGAGGATTCTTGGCCTTTTTGGAGCTTTAGCTTTCACCAACACTATTTTTCCAAAATCAAAGTCATCTAGAGAGATGGCCAACTTCTTTCTTTTGGGGGTGAATGCTGACATCCAAGGCAAGAGAGAAGTACCTATCGTGGCAATGGTTGTTTCAGCTGGGTTACCGTGGCGGCTTCTACACTGCTAGTGGTGACAGTAGTCACAGTTGGAGTAATAGGTGAAACCGTACTGGCCATAGATTTTGGCTCTTATGCAAAACTTTCTCCCAAGTTGAAAGAAGGAGATGAAAAACTAGGAATAGACCCAAAGGAGTGAGGAATACCTCTAGAAGTGCCCTAAGGATCACCAAATATAACTCTAGAAGGAGAGGTAGCTCCAGAAGAAGGGACACTGATCAGAGAGATAGGAGAAGGGGGTGCCACAGGAGACTAAGGTAGAGAAGGAGAGATACTTTTGAGCAGATGTGCTTCTTCTTGTGAAGGCAGAGGTTTAGTGCTTGGTTGCCCTAATGGCTGATCATCTGTCTCCATTGGTTGGGCTGCCTATCCTTGAGAGCTCTATTCTTTAATTCCTTTAGCTGCCGCTTCTAGTTCTTTAGTAGTCTTTGGCTCTTTGGAAATAAAGATGATTCTAGGCTTGTGAGGCTTAGAAGGGGAAGGAACATTACTTTTATTCTTGGTCCTATTCTCAGCCTTCTTATTCATCTCTGCTTGGTACTCAGCCTCTGATCCCGTGATAAATTCCTTCAGTATGATCCCTTTGGCTACTAACCAATCATTGGTGTTAGCCAATATTGGTTCAAATATTTTTCTTAGAGAAGTTAGTTCCTTCTGAGACCACTAAGTTAGAGGAAGAGGGGAGCCAACAACCTTTTCAGCTAGGTATCTACTATTGATAATGTTCCCATCATCGACCAGATTGGAGGGAATCTCTACAAGCCCTAGATATTCAATTTGCTTTAGGGTCAACCTGTAATAGTCCATCTTTATGATTTCTTCAGCCGTCTTCAGGTATATCCAGATGTCCTCGATCATGGGCTCATGGAACTGAGTCTTCTACCTGATTTTGTCCTTGACTCCCCTGTAGTCAAATTTGTCTCTTCTCTTGAACTGCTTCAGGGTGACCATCTGCATCTCCATTTCCATGACATTGGCTTTGGCTGCTATTGCAATAGAATACCTACCAATTTTGATTAGAAACTTGAAACTTGGCTTTTTCAGCTCCATTTGTCTAGTATGCATGACAACCAATTGTCAGCAAAGTTCCATTAGAACCAACTTATCAGAAGGGAACCTGGGGAGCATATAGGGTTAGCCTTGGAAAAAGCCAACCCGAAGATAGCAAAAGGTGGGAAATTGGAGGAACATACACCCGTAGTCATTGACGACTGTCCAAGCTTCGTTTGATATTCTCTTTTGCTCAAGCTAAGGGTCAAAGAGGCATAAAAATATGACAAAGAAAGCATCATTTACCCTTGTGAAATGGCAGATTGACCCTTGAAGTGTTAACTAGGGGTAATAAGAGTAGACAGGGGTGGTCTTTCTATCTCCTTCAGTCATCAAACCTGGGAAGGTTTGCATCGAAGCAAATATGTACACAAGGTATGAGGTCATATAAAACTTAGAAGAAGTCTGCACCTTGGTTAGCTATTCATGGAGGGCATTGCTAATCTACTCTCCCCAAAAGATGACCTACTTACCCTAGAGGATGATCTTGATAAATGGGTACATCCATTCATGGAATTGTGAGGAAGATGGGAGGCTCTACACTCTACTTAGAAGGGCGATCAAGTCACCAACTTCTTCAATGAAGTCACTCCTTGGGAAGTTCCTCAGCCATCTGGATAGACTGGACCTGGGTGTCTTCAACCACCTATTGTTCATGACCTTCTTAGCCCTCTCAGGGTCTTTGTCATACTCTTTTTGGGCTTTAACGAAGTTGATCTTTAGCACTTTGATAGCAGGAGGGCACATGAAGACCTTGTCAATGAATTTAGGATCTAGCTGAATTATCACATTGCCACTGGCATCTGAGAATGACCTTATCTCCTTGTTGTAGAAGTGGGCACATTGGAGGATGAATTCTATATGATGTGCCACCACTGGAAAAGTGGCAACCAAGTGGATGTTGCTTTCAATGATCCTCTTTATCTTGGAGCTTGGGTTCGTCACCTTTGTTCGAGCTACGAACTCAGCCATATCTATGTGGCCAATTTTGGTGTCCCAGATGTCATCAACATTAGTGGTGACTAAAGTTATTAAGAAGACACCTTGGTACTTGTAATTCATCATCTTTTCCTTCTTGGGAGATGCTTCTGACATTGGAACTGGTCTCGATCAGATGGGTGCTGATGAGCAAGAGCCCTCAAAAAGAACTATAGCCATGATCAAAAAATTAGGGAAAAGAGAGTGAATTGTGGTATCTGCATCTTAAGTGATCATGGTCAATGGAGGGAACATAAAAAGGCCAGGTTAGAAAAAGGTGCAAAAAATGAGGCATAAAGGGAAAGAAAGGGAAAAGATGAAAAATCCTTCGGAGTTAGAAAAATCTAGAGGAATGCATGGGTGGCAAAAATCACTGCCCTTGCAGGAGAAATGGGAAGAATGCAAGGGTGGTGAAATTCACCACCCATGTAGGAATGGTCTACATAGGTAGCAAATTTTTCCACCTTTGCAAACTGGGAAGAAGGTAGGGGTGGCAAAATTTGTTGCCCCTGTAGTTTTGAAACGTATGGTAGGGGCAGTGAATTTAGCTGCCCCTACACATTGGGCGTGCTTCGATAGGGGTGGAAAAATTCACCACCCCTACAATTTAGACAAGCATTGGCAGGGGAATGTGTGGGTGGTGAAATTTGCTGCTTGAGCACACAAGGACTGCGTGGGCGGTAAAATTTTATGCCCGTGCAGGTGAAGGGTTTGGGGGCCGAGGCACAGGCAGCAAATTTTGCCACCCATGCGAGCTTTAGGAGGAAACCCATGGGCAGAGGTGAAGGGCAATGATTTTTTGCCACCCTAAAGTGAGAAGAAAGGATGGGAAAGCCGATGTGGAGGGGAAGGGAAGGAAGAAGAAAAAGAAGAATGAAACACTAAACAACCTCTAAAAACTAAAAATGAAGGAAAGAAAGAAGAAACAAGAGAAAATAAATGATAAAGACAAGACCAACCTGGAAAACCACATGCAACACAAGATCAAATCCATGAAAACACACCTCAAATCACTCGTCAGATCATCCAAATATAGAAAATAGGAGAGGAGGAAGAATGAGAAGAAATGAGGCCCAAATCAAATTATATGGGGTGAAAAACAACCCCAACAACCCACCATGCGTGGAAATAAATGCCACACATAGAAATCAAGGCATGCATGGGCGGCAAAATTCACCACCCTTACATGTTCAGGTTAGCTCAGATGTAAGGGTGGCAAAATTTACCGCCCTTACATTGCAAAGGTTAAAAATGCACTGGCGGCAAAATTTGCCACCCGTGCATGAAAATGGAAAAAAAGACCTACTCTGGAAGAGGTAGTCTGGGGGGAGGGGTTTTCTTGGTTGCAACGAGATCATAACTACTCTCACGTTCCTAGGCCAAGATGAGAACAAATTCAAAACCCATCTCAAAAACAAACTTAGAGAGACAAAAGATGAAATGGACAAGTTTCGTAGGGGGTTATTCCCAAAAATGGGCTAAGCTGATTTTGGAAACAACATAACCAAAATGGGGAAGGCCATCATAGTGTTTGGATTCCCTTTGGCCTATTTGGATCCTAGGAAAACCCCTATAGTTAATCATTTTTCCTATAGACATCTAGAACCTACTCAAAAGACATGTTTATCCCACAAAGAGCATCTTCAAATTTTCATCACAGCTTTTATGCTATGCATGTGTATTCCAACATTATAAGGAAGGTGGGGAGGTCTATTGGCTCGAATATGGCACAATTGGTTCAAGATCTAGGCTTTGATCTCTATAAACCATCCCTAAGACCCTAAACACTCCTAAACATCCCTTAAACCCTAATAGTGACTTGACTAGAGAGGTTTAATTAAAATTTCATTTAAATGCTAATAAATTGCTTATCTAACACTTTGATCATGTTTTTGGATCAAAGGGGCTCATATCCATGACACTTGATGATACTGAAACTGTATAATCACATATTAAAAGTGAAAGTTTGTAAGGTTTTGGGAATAATATGTGTTTTAGAGCCTAACCAAGAGTTCCAATTATGGAAGAGGTAAATTAAAGGCTTATTATACTTCTCTAATGTAAAATTATGCATGAAGATACCTATAAATAGATTTTCTATCTCTTTCTAAACTGTCGGTTTGAGAAGTAGTTCAACTGGCCTAATCATACAAAGCTAATGTGTTTGCAGGTGAATAACACTTGAGAGATATCAATGTCAATGTAAAAGCGTTAATATAAGAATGATCTACTCAGATGATTTTGGATCCTAGTTTCTATTTGATCATTCAAGTAGTGAATATAAGTATAAAAATGAAAGACAAGCAGAATAAGTCTACTGATCTTGAAATTAGAAGACTCTAGTGAGCATGGAGTAACATTATGACATTGATGAGTCACCTTTAGGCATGGATAACTATCATCTAGGTGAGTATATCCCAAATTAAAGGCCATTATGACAATGTATAGGTAGTTTCAAGGATAATTCTACATACACATTGAAGAAGAGGTTGGCCAATGACTCTAGGAGGCCTATCCACACTCCATTTGCATTGTGTAACTACCATTAAAGAGAATATTGGGATATTTTAAGCATGGGTAAGGCCTACATGAAGTAAAAATTTGGGAGTTATAACCTCTATGTCTGATCTTAATGCCAGAGTGGCTCATTAGAGTGGTAATGCTTGAGGAGGAGGAATATGCATGTTGTAACTACCATACGCTATATTGGATTCATTCATGGTCTCTCCCAAACCTATAATATTCCCTCATTTCTCTCAAAATTCTATATAAGTAGGAATTGAGATCTTTTTTTGGCATCCCTCAAGCTAGTATGAGGAAACTCTATCAGTATTTATACTTATGCACCTACTTGGACTGATGAATAGAACTTTTTAGCTTCTTCATGATCTATACTTAGTGTATTCATGCTTGTTTTGATATTCATAGTGGTATAGTATTCCCTTTTCCTATCCAATTTTTACTGAAGTACTATCAAGCATTTTTTATATATCATCTAGTGTGTCATGATGTTTATGGCTCAAGATTGAAGTGAATGTATGATTGTAAGTGCCTTGAACTAGGATTTATTCTCATTACCCTCTTGATTCAGTAACTCAAGATGAACTCTAGGTGAAAAATTATTGTTAAGAATCCATTGAAGGTAATGTATTAACTCTATGCATTATCCACTAGTGTGTTGAGGGTTCAAGTTGACTAGGTGGATAGAACTGTCACATTGGTGCATCACTAGTTTAGAGTAAGTTTCATTATGCAATCTCTCTTCCCTTTTCATCCCAATAATATTAGGTATTATAAATAGAGATAAAGTGAGCAATTTATGGGAGCTAACCCCATAAAATCTAGAGGTTTAACCTAGACAATAGGTAATCCATAGCTTCTAGGTCACTCCAATGTTAGCCTAGGTTTGAGGTAGATGTGAACAGTATTTTATTAGTAAGGGTACAACCTAGTCACCTAACACTAACTTACCATAACATGTTTCCTATTCCTCAAGACCTCTTATAGAGCTATCAGTCTATTATGAAGATTGGGTACTTTTGTGAGAAAGTAGGTATCACTTATAGATTTTTTTGTTCTCCTATCCCAATATACTAGCCTAAAACACCCCAATTAACCTTGAATATATCATGAGGCCAACTATGGGGTTTGATATTTGATTATAAATATGATATGTTCTATGAATCACATTTTTGGTGTGATTAGACTTTTGAATTTTTATGTTGTCATTTGAATCATTGCCTTTTGTTTAAATGATTTAGATTTTAACTTTTTTATGGATTTTATGATTCCTCCTCTATATAGATTTGGAATAACTAACATGAGTGATAAAAAGTGATACACACAAATGAGATTTATACTTTGGTTTAAAGGAGATTAAGTAACTAGAGATATGACTGAATAAATACTTAGACTTACCTATGAACTAGTATGTAATCTCAAGTTTTAACTGTACGCATGCTTAGATGTGACAAGGATATAAGGGAAGAAAGGATGTCTAAAATAAATCAGTATATGGTAGTAGTACAATGAGAATTCTTGTTTATGAAATAATCATATTTTAAAGATATAATAATAATGGAATCAAGGCTGTATAACCAAGTCACAATAATAATTATGTGATTTTTGAGTGAAATAAGATAACAAAAAATCATTGTAAAAAGGAAAAGAAAAGAATATATAAAATAAATGAAGTCATAATCATAAGTTTGAATTTATAAAAATAATGATAAGAATCCATAAGAAAAGGTGAAAAATAATGAAACCATATAAAACACATAAAGCATAATATAATGATCCATATAAAATAGATAAGTTAAATCAAATTTGAAATATGGTCAAGATTTTAAGAGAAATTAATATGGATTACAAATTTAATATAAATCATAAAATATAATTTTTTTTAATAACATCATATTGTGTTCACAAATATTGATATATTTAACCACAAATATTATCCATAACATCTAAAGCATCTCTATGAACATGAATATTGACACTAGCCAAAGTCTCATCAATCTTCATGGAAAGTTATGTAAAGACTTCCTTATGTATCATCTCAACTAAAATGTAGGTGTAACTAATGAATATTAATACTCCTATGGTATATTGTGATTAGAATACTCAAGGTGAGGAATGGATGTATCAATGGGAATAATATATGTGGGAAGAGAAGGAGGTACGACCTACAGATAAGGAAGAACCTTCGTATGTGGGAAACTAAAGAAGGAAGAATAACTGGTGTTGGTTTCAACTATGGGAAGTCATGAATATACTATTAGATAACTTGATTTCAATTTTTATAATATGTACCACACTGGTGCCAAAGACAATATACTTTCCCATATTTAGAGATATACTCTAGTAATAACTTAGGAGGATGTATGGTCTTATCTTTGAGATGAATAATGGTTGGGTGTAATGTGTTTATGTACTACCTAAGTTTTTAGAAATGGGTATAAGAATGGTTATTTATCCTATGAAGGAAACAAATACGCATATTAATAGATTATGGAGGTATACTAGCTTAAAAGGTGTAAGGAAAAGCCTAGGGTGGCTAATATAAACGGAAATTTTTGGTCTAATGACTAGAAACTTTATGGATATCATGATAAGGTTGATCTTCCAATTACATGGGCATGGGATCAATATATAGTAAGGGAAGAAGGCCATCACTAAGGAAGGGTTGAAATGGATCATAAACTAGAATATAATCATCAATAGGTAAGGTTGGTTGTGTAGTAGATTCAAGTATAATAGCTAACATCTATAGAGGAAGCAAACTATAAGGGTCATGGTATCTATCAAAATGATAAGATCTTGTCATGGCATGATCCATGAGCATACTCTTGAGGGACTCTATTTTGAATAGAGGAGTACCATGTAAGTGATACATATCTAGCTTGTGAAAATAGTAGAAAGACTAGTGTTAGGTGTTATAAAGGAAGGAATGCTAAAATAATAATGAAAAGAATAAAATAAAGAAGAGCAGTATCAAAGAACTTTGAAATTTATAGATTGGATGAATCCAGCTAAAAATGGCTCATCTAAACCATAGCCATCATTGTATTCAGGTGTATGCAAGATGATGGTACATGTAGGAATAATTTTGTCATCAGAGGAAGCGTGATGGATAAAGTGTTCAGTTTTGGAAAATATAATAGGTATGTTGATGTAAGGTGGTTGATGGTATTAAGATTTCAAAGGAGGAAGTTGGTCAATGATATGAGGGGAAGATTAGAGGTTTTTATATTAATTCTTATATCATCTATTTCATCATCATTAGAGTCTAAGAGGTTAGGTGGAATATTCCCAATTAATTCAAGTTGACCATTATAACCTCAAGTGGAGTTGATTGGATAGTTCAAGAGTTTGGATTATCAAAATGGGATACTAGGTAAGGGTTCAAGGGTAGGTATTTTAAAGACATCATGTTCTTAGAATTGTTCAAAATTACAAGGGTTCATTTCTCTTTAAATCTTGTACATAGCTATATTGTGAGGGAATTTGATGCATTGGCATGTGGATGAGGTGATTTCTCTCATATAATGAATCCAAGGTCAACATGTAAGATGTTATAAGAAAGTTTAAAGTTAAATTTAATAAATTTCATGTGGATGACAATAGGATGAATATTAATGGGAATTAAAACACAACCTAAAGGAGGCATCTACCTTCTGTAATATCTTTGACATGTACTACATGTAGATTTGAGGTTGCATTTGAAATATCCAAGTGTCTTAATGAAGTCAAGGGAGGAAATAAAAGTGCCTAAACCTTTGTCAATTAAGGCACACTTAACTTGGATATTTCCAATTTGGATGATAATGAGTAGATGAGGATCATCCTCACTAAGTAGTATCTCATCACAAATCATGGAAGTGATAGGGAACTTAAGTGAGAGAGAAGTGTCCACTATTTTCATCAACATGTATGGATATATCTTCACATTATTGAAGTATACTATATTTAGATCTAGATAAGGTAACTTCTCATCCTACATGAGGAGGAGGATGGATGTTCATTTAGAGCAACAATTGTAGTAAAAAAATTTAATGATAGGGAGAGGTTATCATTAGTTCTAAAAAAGATATTTGAGATGGGAGATGGGAATGTTTTGAAATAGGATCCCATTCATCATAACTTGTAGGAGGGTTGTTAGATATAGGTGTAGAGTGTTTCAAGAGTTATTGGGAAGGATTTTTAGAGGTAAAATTAAACTTATGTTGATAGGGTATGGCTTGTTTAGGTTGATTACAAATGGGTTGAGTTACTTTAGGTGATGTGGTGGTTGGTTGAAGTATTTATTATGGTTGGTTAGAAGAAATACTATTAAAAGTTTGGGGTAGGTTATCTTGTTGTGTGAATATTATGGGAAGAGTATAAATGATATGAGAGGTATAATCAAGTTGTGTGGTTGGAGGTGATGCTTGTATGGGTATAATTCACTCTTTCCCCAATTCCATTAGATGGGATGAGGTATTATATGTTGACAATTTTTGGACCTATAGGTCAAAATTACAACCTCTATCATTCAGAACTTTTCTTAGACATGCCTTTTAAAGAAGGGGAAGAGGACTAGGCCAAGGGAATATTTTGAAAATGCTTAAGACAAAATTCCTTTAAACTTTTATTTGAATGAAATACAAGAGGAATGGTCCATTACAGAAAGGTCAAAGGACTATTTTCCAAAAGGGTGAATGCCTTTAACATTTTTTTCAAAGGGCTCATCATGGTTTTGAAGGGACATTTGTATAAATCCTAAAGAGCACATACCCTTCAGGAATATTCAAAATTAAAAGTTTAAAGGGTTATTATCCCTTCAAAAAAGGATAGTTGAGAAAAATTTAAAGGAAATGGGACATTACAAAAATTGAGAAGGGTACATACCCTTTGCGAAGGTTCAAAACAAAAGTCTGAGGGTTCATTGAGGAATCTTGAAGGGTAATTTACAGAGAAAGACATTAGCAATTTTTTTTAAGGTCCTTTACAAGAAAATTGAAGGGTATATACCATTTGGAAGAAGGCATTTCTCAATGGGAAGAGTTCATTTGCAAAATCCAAAGGAAAAAATGTATAAAATAGAGCTTTAAACATTTTGTTTGAGAGATAAAATCCAAAAGAAAGAGGACCATTTACATTATCTTAAGGGGCACTTTTTGAAAGAAGAGTCCACTTAGAAATGTTTGAGGGGCTCTTGGAAAAACTTGAAGGGTCCTTTTCATAAAGCTGAGGGGACACACAAAATTTTTGAGAGACACTTTTTGAGAGTCTTGAAGGGTATTTACCATTCAGAAAAATTCATCATAGAAATTCTGAAGGGTAATTTGTGAAGACTTGAGAGACAATTCCCGTGAACAATTTGTCTATGAGAAAATGACTTGATATAAAGTCCAAAGGAATTCATTTGGAATAATTTCCAAGAGAGATAACCCACAAGAAATGATAAAGATGAGGACTTGAATTCTTGTGGATGATTTGTCTATAGGAAAGTGAAAACAATTCAAGCAAAAGAGAAGTCTGAAGGAAATAAAGAGAATAAAATGAAGAGATAAGTTTGAGACAATTCCCACAGATAATTTATCTATGTGAAAATGACTTGACATAATTCTAAAGGCCAATTAAAAAGGACAAAGAAAGGAGATGAAAAATTCCAAAAAGAATAAACCTGAGACAAATACATGCAAGGGGAAAAGATATAGACAAACGGATAATGAACTTGCACAATAATGAAGAACTAGATAAAGTGGGAGATGCCAATAAAAAATATAGATATGTTAAAGGGTACTTCATGAAAAGTGGTTTAAGTAGGATTAGACACATCCAAGTGTAACTATTTTAGCACGATACCTTTAGTTCTAAATACGAAGACTCATTTGCATGAAGGACTCAAAATTTTTAATGTTAGAGAGCTTAATGTGATTTATGTACATGCACTCTTGTTGGTTCTAAGGTTTTCAAATGTTCCAATAGTTTAAATGGAATTCTAAGTTTAACATTAGTATTTTTGTCATGCAAAGAGAATCCTTTCAAACATTCCAGTAGTTGAAGAAGAGTTCAATTTTTGGAGGTGGGCATGGATTTCATGCATGTTGAAAGAGCAGCCCAAGATGATCCCACCATCTATTTTCAATGTCAAAATATTTTCATGCAAGACAAAGACAAGAAAAGACAAATTTAGAAGGCATTGTTATCCTGGCATAACAAAAATTGGATTTGGGCTAATGAAAGAGTTGTTTCTTCTTTTATTTTCAATGCCAACCTCTTGGTTGTTGTGTATTTTTTTATATAAGTTGGATTTTTAGCTTTGAATTGTATCCCTCTTTTGGCAAGATAAAATTCTATCAAAGATTGAGTTTTAACTTTTTTTAGATTAATAGAAGGACTATCTTTATTTTCTAGTTGTTGGTGTAGTGTATTTATGTCATTGATTTGCATAAGTGATAGAGTTTTCTTCCTTGTCAAGTCTTGACACTTACCTAGTTACTAGCTAGTCAGATTATGCAGGTCATGTTCCATGTTTAATGTTTTTTGGCTGAGTTTATAGTGGATGTAAGTGGTTGTGTAGTGCCTTGAATCAGGCTTATTCCATCATTTCTCTCAAGCTTTGATCACAAGATAAAACCTTTTCATGAAATACTTATGCATATTGGTCGATTGAAATTGAAATTTTAGCCCTTTTCTTATTTAAAATAGTGTTTTTTAGAAGCTCAAATTGAGTGCATCAATCAAAAAGTATAGGTGTATCACCATCATTATATAGGATTTTCATTCAATTTTCTCTCTCTTTTCTTGGCAGTTTCTAGCATAGAACACATATCCTAATTGATACACCAAAGGGAGCTAGCCCTTATAATCTAGAGATTTAATCCATTAATTAGGTCACCCATAGCCTAGGATTGTTTCCATGTTTTAGTAGACTATGAAAGCCTAAAAATACCTTCGCAATGGTGCAATTCTGATTGACAATGGTTTTTGGCAAGCTTGATGGGACTAGAAAATAAATATTTTGTAGATTTGAAGAATTTTGAAGCTAAAAAAAAGTGTTTATAATATAAGAGAATATCTATCTTCATCACAAGCTAAAGATTCTTCAAGTTGTAGAGTTCATAGCATCATTTAAGAAATTCATTCATGCTAAAGGTTACCATAAGGTCAACAATTAAACGTACTCTTTTTGAATTTTTATCATACAAGAGATCAAGATTTAGGAGGGAAAAACCATATCCTCAAAAATAGTATTTGCCTCCTGGTCATTCTATTATTCCAAGCACTACATTCCCCACTATCCAAATGACCCTCAAAAATCAAGTGTTTGATCCACTCAATAGGGGTAGCCCACTAAATTTAGCCTAGTTTGATGACATTCTAGTGTTTTCCCTCAAGAGTATCCCATTATTCTCAGGAGAAAATTAAATAACCCCTATTGAGCATAAACAAGATGTTGTTAATCTCTGTTTAGTCCATAATGTGGTTGAGGATAATGTTACTATTAGATTGTTGGTTGCCTCCTTCAAAGGAAAAACATTGTAATGATATATAAATCTGCCACTTAACTCCATTTCTACTTAGGATAAATTGGGTGCAACCTTTGTCAAGAAATTTGAGGACAAATCTGATCATCTATCTTTGGTAAAATAGTTAACTGTCATAGAAAGAGCTCCTCATGAGTTCATGTCTAATTTTAACCTTAGATTCTAAAATACATGGAGCAAAATACCTATGTTGATAAGGACATCCTTTGAATATTTATTTTTATACTATTTGAAAGCCCTTAATTCTGACATTAGTGTGATAATACAGCCAATGGGTGGTACTACCTTGACAGGTGCTTATGAGGTTGCAATAAGGATAAAAAATAGTTTGATACAAGTTGGTAAGCTTTCTCTAAGACCTAAAATGCCTATATTTCTATAAATAAATTTTATACCAGCCCCTCAAGCTCCCTAAGTTCCTCAAATTCTATCTTTGGCTCCTATTCCAACACCTCAAGCTCAAATTGTAGCCCTTTCTAGTCAAGCTAGTGAGATAGGAGAATTAAAAAGTTTGCTACAATCCTTTGGGAATGAAATAGTATATCTCAAAAGGAAAAAAATTTAGTCTATTAGGCCTTATCAATAATAAAATTAGAACATCTATCAGCCCTTCAAAGATCAAAGGTCTCCTTTAGAGAGAATAGACCATCATATCAAGCACAAGGAGACATAACTCCAGCTAATCCAAATGTTACCCTTGATCCTAATTCTCCTTCCACTTCAAAGGCTATTGTTCCAACCCTACCTCAAAACAACATGAGGCAAGATTTAGGTTGGCAGCCCTCAAATATCAATCATGCTCAAAACCAAGCCTTAGTATCATAGAACATCACTATGCCTCAAATGACACAAGAAGAGTTTTGTTTTCAAGGAGGTCAATACCAAAATAAAGGTTTAGAATCACAAGGAGAATATCATAGTGTTCAAGGGTAGCATGATGCTATTAATGTTAATTGGCAAATAAATGATCATGTTGCTTTTACTCAAGGTGTTGAAACTAGTAATTCAAGTGGTCAAGTTGTAGCTGTAACTAGAGCTAAAAGAAGAGCCATTGAAGAGGCTTAAGAGATGAAAAATGATTCAAGTAATCTTAGGGTTGTTTCTAAGAGTACAAAAGAGCAACTTTCTATCCTTAAAACTCTAAAAAATTAGAATATAGAGGTTGGTAAGGTTCATCAACTACCTCTAGTTCATGAATAGTCAGTTCTTTATAAGGCATAGCCAAAGGTTAGTGGATCTCATTTTAGTATATTAGATCAGATGAAGAAGTCTAACATCAACATTATTATGTGGGATTATCTTTCCATTCCAAAAAAAAATGATAAGCTCATTTAAGAGCTTTTAGCTCTTGAATTATCTCCAAAACTAGTTGAGAAAGAAAGTGTTATCTTAACTAATTTAGATCAGCCAACAAAACAATAAGTACAATAGGTAAATAATATGGAAAAAATGGACAAAACTAAGTTAAAATCAAAGAAAACTCCTCCTTTTTACCTTTCTTTGATAGTAGGTGATACTTTGGTTCATAATTGTATGGTGGATAGTGGAGCTAGTAGTATAGTCATACCTAAACAGATTGCAAACAAGATTGAAATTATTTATGAGCCAACTAATAAAGGAGTATTTTAATTGGATGGGTCACCAACTAAGATGGTATACATCATCAAGGATCTAAAATTGACATTACATGCATGTCCCAATGTTACTATTTAGTAGGATGTTGTTATGGTAGATTTGCCTCCCTACTTTGCTATGTGCCTTTCAAGGGATTTCACCTCAAATATTAGGGGATATTTATCAATTGATTAGACTTATTTGTTGCTTAGAACAAGTTATGGTCCCAAGTTAATAATTCATTTTGATAATATATCACGTTTTCATATGGAGCCATATATGCCAAGTGTTATGAATACTAACTGTATCATCTCAAATGATGTGCTAGAAGTTAGTGATGTAGAAAAGGAATCACCTTTTGATGGAGTTATAGATTTTTTTCTTGATGAGTGGGATTATACCTTTCATGAGCATGATCCTTATAATTTTATTGAAGAATAAGGTCTTGGTGTGTATTGCCTTCATGAGAATGATGCACCAATTCCAGCTATGGTCAAAGAAGATTAGTCTAATGAAAGTTTGTGGCATTGTAATTTGATGGATCAAGGAATAAGAATGGAAAAAAAGTTGGAATTATGTTGGTTTCTACAAAAAAACAAAGGTATTTCTCTTCTATTAAATTTTAGTTTGGTTTTTCAAACAATGTTGCTAAGTATGAAGCACTAGTTCACGGTTTATAGTGGGCTAAGAAGATGAAAGTCAATTCTTTGAAAGTGTTTGGTGATAGTGAGCTTGTAGTCCACCAAGTAAGAGGGTTTAATGTATGAAAAAAATTGTTGCTTAAATATTACAATCAAAAAATATGGGATTTACTTAAATATTTTCAAGATTTTAACATTCAGGCAATAACAAGAGATAAGAATAAACATGTTGATAGGTTGGTTATTGTTGGGGCACAATTTAGTATCCCAACTAACATAAAAAATAAAAATAATTAGTCACATATAAAGGTGGTTTTAAGGCCTTCTATTGTAGATAATCATGATAATTGGTAGGTTTTTGAAGATGACAATCAAATCATGAGATTCTAGCAAGAAGAGGCTAAATTTTCTTCAATAAACCAGTCAAAACACTTACAACAGTATGGTGATCAGATTTTATAATTAAAAATGAATAAGATACCTAAAATATTGGTCACACTTGAGAACATTTTTAGTGGAAATGATGATCTAAGGAAAGATAATTTATCATTGTCAACAAAAGAAGAGCACTATGCCAATGTAGAGATTGTAGTTGGTAAGATTTTGAAATTAGGTAAGGTATGCACTCTTTCATAAAATAAAGCCTTCATTGAGTTATGAACATGTTTTTTTGATATATTTTCATGGTAGTATAGTTATCTCAAGGGATTTTATCCAATTTTAGCTCAACACATCATTGAGTTAGAGGAGATTAAATTAGTAAGACAAAGACAAAGGCCCATCAATCCAAAGCTTGAACCTTTGATGAGAGCTAAGCTTCACAAGCTCATAGAATCAACTATTATATTTTTAATCAAGCACTTAACTTGGGTGAAAAATCTTATTCTAGTAATAAATAAGAATGGTGAGATTCATTTGTGTGTTGAGTTTGATGATTTAAATAGGTCTTCACTTAAAGATCACTATCCATTGCCATCAATAGAATAAACTTTACAACTTGTTGCAGGTTCAAAGAAGTTTTCTTTATTAGATGGATATAGTGGCTAATATTAGATTTTAGTCAAAGAAGAAGACCAATTTAAGATAGCCTTCACAACTAAGTGAGGGACATCTTCATACAAAAAGATATCATTCAATTTGTCTAATGCTAGAGCAACCTTTCAGAGAGCCATGGATATGTCATTCTAAGGCCATATTAATATGTTTGTATGTATTTATTTGGATGATATAATAGTATTTTCAAATAATGAAAATGATCACATGTTTTATCTCAAGTAAGTGTTTGAAAGGTGTAGGCAATTAGGGGTATCTCTAAATCCCAAAAAGTGTGTATTTTTAGTTCATGAAGGTAAGATTCTTGGACATGTTGTTTCAAAGCATGGTTTAAGCATAGATGTTGAAAGGATTCAATCCATATTTTTACTCTCCTTTCCTAAGCACAAAAAGTCTTTGCAAAGTTTCCTTGGGAAAATCAATTTCATAAGGAGATATATTTCAAATTTTGCCATTTTAGCTAAGCCACTCATATCCATGCTAAAAAAATCAAAACTTTAGCTGGTCTAAAGAAGGAATAAATATTTTAGAAGATATTAAAAAGGCCATATATAGTTCTCCTATGCTTATAAATATATATTTCATAAAGGATTTTATTTTTAATACATATGCTAACATGGACACCATTTTAGGCATTTTTATGTAGCAGAATCATGAGTCCTTGGAGCAACTAATAGCCTTCTTCAGTCAAGGCTTGGAGTATAAAACAAGGTATCATTTTGTTGAAAAGAATGTACTTTCAGTTATAAGATCTCTTAATAAGGTTAGACACTTGTCTAATAATAAGATACATCTAATGGTTTCCCATCCAAGCATCAAAGAGTTTCTCTTGAACAAGGATATAAATGAGAAGAGAGTTGATTGGATAACCAAGGTAATGGAATATGACATGGAAATTAAGGTCACAAATCTAGTTAGAAGCAAATGATTGTGTGAGCATCTCGCACAAGATTTTCAAGAGGCTAATGAGCTTATTTTGGTGTCAAATGATGAAGATATTTTAGTTATTCATACCTCACCTTTCAGCTGGTTTCATGACTTGGTAAGATATCTCCAAGATGGTATTTATCCCTCTCTACTAAGTGATTCAAAAAGAAGATATTTTAGATTACAATCAATTAGATTTTTACTTTTTGATGGTGTTTTGTTCAAGAAGGATATCAATGAAATGTTTCTAATATGTGTAGAACCAATCCAAACTCAGAGATTGCTTGAGCAATTCCATGATGGGAATGGTGGAGCACATTTTTTTTAATAACTAAAACACTTAAAATCATGATAGGTGGGTAATATTGGCCTAGTATATTTGGTGATTTCCATGCATGGGTTAGAAAGTGTAAATAGTGTGCTATGTTTGTAAGAAAAGTCAAGCTTGAACCCTTACCTCTTCAACCAATTATGTTGGATTAGCCCTTTGTCTAATAGGGATTGGAATTTATTGGCCTCATTAATCCTCCTTCAAGTTCAAGACATAAATGGATTATAACTACTATAGATTACTTCACACATTGGATAGAAGAAATAGCATTGAAAGAAGCAAACAAAACTAATGTTGGAGTTCCTAGGTTTGGAGTTCCTTCCACTATTATTTCTAATAATGTAATGACTTTTATGGGATCTAATATCAACCAATAGGCTATCCAACATGGAGTTTATCTCATCACTTCATCAAACTATTATCCACAAGATAATGGCCTTGTTGAATCTATGAATAAGAACCTATTGTGGATCATAAGAAGGACTATTGAAGACAATCAAAGGTCATGGCATCTCAAGTTGAAGTTAGCTCTATGGGCTGATAGGATTACCTACAAAATATTAATAGCCAACTCTCCAAACAAGCTGGTATATAGTAAGGAAGCAAGGTTACCCATTTATCTTGAATTTCCTACTTTGGAATTAATGAAATAGCTTGAGTTGTTGGAGAATGAACCTATGCAAATCAGGTATGTTGAACTTATAGAGCTAGAAGAGATAAGAAATTAGTCTATGCTAGCCATGGAAATTCATCAAGCACAGGTGAAGAGAACTTTTAACAAAGGAGCTTCTTTAAAAATTTTCCAAGGAGGAGATTTGGTCCTCAAGTGGGATGAGGATAGAGCTAATTTAGGAAGGCACACCAAATTTGATTCTCTTTAGAGTGGCCCATACACAATTTCTAGCTACAAATCCCATAATTTTTTCCAACTTGCAAATTTGGATGGTCAAGAGCTTCCAATTCCAGTCAATGGGATACATATAAAACATTGATATTAAAGAGAAAATCTCTTTGTATATATTTAGTTATTTTTATTTCCTCTAAGTGTTATTCATGCACAGTTGTTTCATTATTTTGTTCCAATAAGTGCTTGTTTGCATATTTGCTTTGTTAGTTAGCTTTTTTGTTTTATGTTTCCCTTCTATTTTAGAGTATGAGGGTTAATTCATGTTTGGTCAAAAGAGATTTGTATTAATGGATCAAGTTTACCATTATTTTTATGAGTTCTATATCATGTATATGGATAGGTTATTAAGCATAGCAGGCATGCTTCCCAACATAATTGCCAAAAATCTTGACAATTTTGTACCCTACAGGTCAAAATTGCAACCTATATCATTCATAACTTTGCGTAGACATGCCTTTCAAAGAAGGGGAAGAGGACCAAGATGAGAGAATACTTTAAAAAGGCTTAAGACCGAATTCTTTCAGAGTTTTTTTTTGAAGGAAAAATAAGAGTAATGGTCCATTACAAAAAGGCTGAAGGACTATTTTCCAAAAGTCCAAATGACTTTAACATTTTTTTGAAGGGCTCATCATAGTTTTGAAGGGATATTTTTAGAAATCTCAAAGGTCACATACCCTTCGAGACTATTCAAACTGAAAAGTCCAAAGGGTTATTACCCTTTTGGAAAAGGATAGTTGAGAAAAAAATGAAGGAAATGGGACATTACAAAACTCCTGAAGGGCACATACCCTTCGAGAAGGTTCAAAATAAAAGTCTGAGGGTTCATTGAGGAAGCTCAATGGGCACTTCATGGAGAAGTACATTGGCAAGTTTTATGAAGGTCCTTTATAAGAAACACGAAGGGTATATACCCTTTGAAAGAAGTCATTTCTCAAAGGGCAGAGTTCATTTGTAAAATTTGAAGGAAAAAATGTATGAATTAGAGATTTGGACATTTTGTCTGAGAGACAAAATCCAAAAGAAAAAGGACCATTTACATAATTCCAAAGGGCACTTTTTTGAAGAAAAGTCTACTTGGAAATTTTAGAGGGGAACTTGGAAAAACCTAAAAGGTCCTTTTCACAAAGCTGAGGGGACACAAAAAAGTTATGAGAGACACTTTTTGAGAGTCCCAAAGGGTATCTACCCTTTGGGAAAGTTCATCATAAAAATTTTGAAGGGTTATTTGGGAAGGCTTTAGAGACAATTCCCATAGATAATCTATCTATGGAAAAATAACTTGATAGAAAGTCTAAAGGAATTCCTTGGAAAGAATTTCCAAGAGAGATAACCCATAGGTAATGATAAATATGAGGACTTGAATTCTCATGGATAATTTGTCCACGGGAAAGAGAAAATAATTCAAGTAGAAGAGAAGTTTGAAGAAAATAAATAGAACAAGATGAAGAGAGAAGTCTAAGACAATTCCCATAGATAATTTGTCTACAAGAAAATGACTTGACATAATTTTGAAGGTCAATGAAAAAGGATAAAGATAGGAGATGAAAAAGTCCCACAAGAATAAACCTGAGACAAATACATGTAAGGGGTGAAATAAATAGACAAATAGTTAATGAACTTGCACAATAACAAAGAGCTAGATAAAGTGAGAGATGTCAATAGTGAATATAAATATATTAAAGGGTTCTTCATGCAAAGTGGTCTAGTAGGATTAGACACGTCCAGGTGTAACTATTTTAGCATGACACCTTTAGTTCTAAAAATGGAGACTCATTTACATGAAGAACTCAAGTTATTTAACATTAGAGAGCTTAACATGATTTATGTGCATGCACTCTTGTTGGTTCCAAGGTTTTTAAATGTTCCAATAGTCCAAATGAAATTCTAAGTTTGGCATTAGTGTTGTTTTCATGCAAAGAGAAGCCTTTCAAACATTTTAACAGCTCAAGAATAGTTCCTTTTTTGGAGGTGGGTATGGATTTTATGCATGTTGAAAGAGCATCCCAATATGAGCCCACCATTTATTTTCAATATCAAAGGATTTTTCATGTAAGACAAAGACAAGAAAAGACAAATTTAGAAGGCATTTTTATCTTAGCATAACAAAAATTGGACTTGGACTAATGAAAGAGTTGTCTTCTTCTATTCTCAATGTCAATCTCTTGGTTGTGTATTTTTTTTATATAAGTTGGCTTTTCAACCTTGAATTGTATCCCTCTTTTGGCAAGACAAAAAATTTCCAAAGATTGAGTTGTGACCTTTTTTCAAATTAATATAAGGACTATCTTTATTTTCTAGTTGTTGGTATAGTGTATTTATGTCATTGATTTGCATAAGTGATAGAGTTTTCTTCCTTGTAAAGTCTTGACTCTTACCTAGTTACTAGTTGGTCAGATTATGCAGGTCATGTTCTCTATTTAATATCTTTTAGCTGAGTTTATAGTGGATGTAAGTGGCTGGTTAGTGCCTTGAATCAGGTCTATTCTATCATTTCCCTCAAGCTTTGATCAAAAGATAAAACCTTTTCATGAAATACTTATGTATATTTGTCAATTAGAGTTGACAGTTTAGTCTTTTTTTGTTTAAATCAATGTTTTTTAAGAGCTCAAATTGAGTGGATCAATCAAAAAATATAAATGTATCACCATCATTAGATAGGATTTTCTTTCAAGTTTCTCTCTCTTTTCCTAGTAGTTTGTAGCGTAGAGCACAAATCCTAATTGATACACTAAAGAGAGGTAGCCCTTATGATCTAGAGATTCAATCCACTAATCAGGTCACCCATAGCCTAAGATTGTTTCCATGTTTTAGTAGACTGTGAAGGCTTAAAACTACCTTCATAGGGGTGTAAGTCTGATTGACAACACTATCTTGAAAGATGCAGAACAGTTGGGAGGTGGGATTCATAGGTGTTGTATTTGAGTCAATAAAAGCAACTACTTGAAGCATACCCAAATTGACCCACTTTTTTTTCCCAAAATAAGGGTCCTTTTTGAGTTTGATCTTGCATTACATAGATTCCAACAATGTACTTGAATGGCAACTTTGCTATCATAGATTATGAATCAATCTACAAGGTTATTAAAATTTTAAGCACACAAAGTCTCCTCGAAGTGTATTTGATCTCTATGTAAGGGTTATTAGACTGTTTCCCTTATTAGAGTGTTGAAACAATAGTCAAATTAAAAGATATTATTATTACATTTTAATCTCTACAAGGTTGTAATAACTCTTTCTCTCTCTAATCATATTTAGTCATCCTTTACTTGTTAGTGCACTTTGTATTAATAGATAACCTTTTGTTATTGAGATAAGGTAACCTATAAAAAATATTTGAGACAACATGTCTCTTATAGAAAATAGGATAATTATACAACTTGATAAAGTGATTTGACAATAGGAAACCATTCCTTAAATCACACATACATAGTATTTAAGTTATCACAAAAAAGACATCATGTCCTTTACAACAATAAGACCATAAGAGATAGACAATCATCATAAATTATGACAAATATAAAGAGCTTATTATATATTCTCACTTTCATATTATTTTGGGATACATATAATTTTACATGTCTATATAAATTCCTTCCTTATAATAGGGAATCAATACCCAAATGATACCTTTACAATTTAAATGAACCTCTCATACAAATACACTCTAAATGAGTGAAGTTCATTTAACAAGACAAACACAATACAATCCATACCACATACTTTGGAAACAACATTAAACAACCATGAATAATACTCTTTTGATCCCTTATTTATTTTATCACTAAACTTGCACTAAAAATGTCAATATAAAGGGTCATCATAATGCTGAGCAAGTCATCTTCCACTCATTAAATATTTTGGCATACAATTTAAATAACATCATGGCAATTTTAATTTGCAAGAACAAATGAAATTATGTTATCTAACACATACTTACATAACTTGGTTGTATAGTGAATACCATGCCAACTGCCACTTATTCACTTAATGGATGTATCTTTCAATAAATTCTTACAATAAGTATTCACATAAAAGGAATATAATTCATCACACATATAAGAAATTAACATCCTAATCATTATAATTGCATACAAAACTTGGTTCTTTAAACCCAATTATCATGCCACAATAATCAATGTAATTAAATATTCCATCCTTACCAACAAAAACATAATAGAAATAAAATAAATAATTAACTCTAACCTGATTAGTTAGGTCAAGACAATTCCAAATGTCTTTACACTTAATAGACTAATAAGGAGCAGTTGTGTTGTAAAAGCATCTCAGAGATGAGATCCAAATATCATGTTTGAAAATAGGATGGTTGCCTAAATTATTTATTTCAATACATTTGAGGTCAATCTCAAGGTATAAATTAGTATCAATAAAAAAAACTAGAGATTTAGATATTTTTAAACCATCAACTTCTAGGCTGTTGTGAGTTGATTTGCATAGAAAAACAACATAAATGGCTAAAAATAATGCCTTACCAAAAATATGAAATGATCCAATAGAAAAAATATAATGAATTATATTGAAATATATATGTGGTGAGATTCTATTATCAAATTGATTTTTTATAAAATCAGACATCTACTATAAAAAACAAGTCTCTTTTGGAGCTAACTTGCAACCAGTTAAAACCCAAAAATTCAATTTTTTTCTAAAACTACCTCTTAAAAATGGTGTCACCAAAATTCATTCATGTTATGGAGGATTATTATAATTATTTATTATATTTTCCATATGGTTAAATAATATGTTTCAACTCTTTTTTGTCAATAAATAAAAGTTTAAGTATTTGAGTATTTATTGAAGGTTGTTCTTTGGACTGATTTGGGCTGATTTTTTGGCCATAAAAGGATTATCAAAATAATTATACCTCTTTAAAATATTGATTAAATTACCCAAAAAACTCAAAATTAACCAAGAATAATAATCCAACAATCAATTCACTTTCATCTATAAGTGAAAACACCGATACCCACCTATACAAGGCAAATAATTGGTCATTCAAGATTTTAAATTCAATCATACAAATGTATGCAACTAGCTATATAAATTCATGCAATAAAATCAGACATTAAATTATGTAAGCTATCTATTTAAAATATTAAACAATTCTTCAAATAGTTCATAAGCATCCTTTATGAACTAATTTCGAGCCATATAATAATTTTAGCATTTTGTCAAATAGTTCATAAGCATCCTTCATAAACTAATTTCTAGTCATATAATGGTTTAGATATTTCATCAAAAAATTCATAGGAAACCTTCATGAAATATTTTCTATCCATATAATAGTTTAATAAATTCATCAAATAGTTCATAAGCATCCTCTTTGAGGCAATTTAGAAAATAAATTCTAGCCATACAATTTAACAACCAATTTATAGCCATTCAATTTAGCAACATATTCCAACCAATCAATTTATCAAAAAA
The DNA here is from genome assembly GCA_037957365.1 of Torreya grandis. Lineage (NCBI taxonomy): Eukaryota > Viridiplantae > Streptophyta > Pinopsida > Cupressales > Taxaceae > Torreya > Torreya grandis. The sequence continues at coordinate 3,966,713 of JARHVA010000796.1, forward strand.
TTACAATCATTCATTTTGGTAAACAAATTTTAGCCATGTTAATTTGGAAAACAAATTCTAGCCATGTCAATTTGGCAAACAAATTTCATCCATGTCAATTTGACAAACAATTTCTTGCCATACAATTTGGCAATAAATTCCAGCCATGTCAATTTAGAAAATAATTTCCGGTCATGTCAATTTGGCAAACAAATTCTAGTCATATAATTTGGCAAACAAATTCCAGCCATGTCAATTTAAAAAACAAATTCCATCCATATAATTTGGCAAACCCAATAAGGGAAATAATATGATAAATCAGATATTAATAATATCATAAAAAGGGAAATCGATTCAACCATTTTACATAATCAAATTGGTAACCTTATCTTTAAATAAATTATCAAATTATACATAATAATAATTTATTCATTTTCTCCATAAACTGAGAGAATAAGTAAAATACCATTTGCATATCAAAATCCCCTTATTCATCTAGAGTATAGGATCATATATGCTTGTCCAAAGAAGCATTTTTGGGTATATACCCCAATATAAGCTAAAAATAATTACCCTACTGATGTTTTCAATTAAAATGAAAAAGTATTTCATTAATAGGAAGGGTGACTTTCATGGAGAAATAAATTCCATTATTTCCCTTATTCCCTAGCTTGCCTTAGATTTCATGGTGCCACTAAACCTCTCCTCTATGCAGCCTCCCAAAATGGCCACACAACCTTTGCCTAAGCATTTTCTAATTGGAGTAAAATTAAGGCTTTACAATAGGGTATGGGCATCCATCTTCCCATAATAAAAATCATAAAATATCATATGCCCTGATATGCATGTATACAAAATGTGGAAGCACACAATGCCCACATTTTTTTGTCATTTATCTATTACCAACAATTGGCATGGTTATTATGTAGCTTGGCCTTCTAGCTACCATGACATCCTTTACTCTTATTCTAATTGCCCCAAATGGAAACATGAAGCTTCTTTCACAAGCCAAAACCCTATTCAGGCTTCTCCCAAATTGACCTTTTGGTCAATAATACTATAAATGATAATAGGTATAATAGTTACCATGTTTAATTTTTTACCTTAATAAAAAAATCAATTTCCAAGCATAGAAATAATTGGTTTAAATATAAACCTAGTCCATTGATGGACTATAAAAAAACCATAATATATTTTCAATTAAATCCTTTAACTTAAACCTTGAAAATTAATATTTCTTGATGATTTATATAATTCCATGATCAATGCCTTTATGAGGCTCCGAATAATAATATGAACAACACAAAAAGACTTAACACATTAGCTACAAAAGATTTATTCATGAAAACTATTAACCATAATAACTTGGGTTGTGATATCCTTCCCTCTTTACATAGGCACTGTCCCAGTGACTAAGAACAAAAGGAATAACTCATGACCAAATTTATATCACTATGGACTCTTAGCTAGGGGTAAATACCTCTAGAGGGTTCTGTAGGGAAAATGCCATTTTAGAAAAATGTATACATAACTCGAGGTGTATCAAATACCATTAATAATAATAATAATAATAATAATAATAATAATAATAATAATAATAATAATAATAATAATATATTTCCATAAATTTTTTTATATGTTGGATTCCCTATTAATAATGTCAATACCATCTGAAACCTATAGGTTCTCTAATTGAAAATTAGGGAATCAATTGAAAAAAGAAGATTGTGGCACTTATATGGCCCATGAGAAAGAGTGACCCATGAGGGAAGGTCATGTAATGTATTTTAATCTTATTTATACTCATATCAATTATTTACATGCTTTGTAAGTTCTAAAAAAGGTCCAAAACCATTCTTCTCCTCCTTCACCATTCTAAACACATAAAACTAGTCAACAAATTTATACTTGGTATGGCCAATTGGAGAAGTTTCAGACCAAACACATTTTGGGGGTGATAATAAACTTATATAGATTATTTTTAATGACAATATTTCAAGGATTTGTCAATTTTTATTTATGAATCATCTCTAACAAGTTGACTATGTTTTTTTGCTTATTATTTCCCATACCCTATAGGTCTTACTCTTGTTTGAATGATTCTCTACATTCTAATTGCTATAATTGACCTAAGATAACATGGACATATTAAAATTATGTTACTAATTATTTTTTTGATTTTTTAAAGTGTTTTGATAGGCAAATCATCTTAAGTTTATAGATTGGTCTCATTTAGGATGATAGATAGGCTTCCACTATCTGTAGAATCTTCATGCTTTGGTAGTGATTTTAGAGGGTGGTGATAAGTAAATTATCATGTTTTAAATTTTATATTGGTCCTCTCACCTTTAAATATCATTATCCAAATCAATCTTCATGGAATTGCAGTCATTTAGAGACACATAGTTAATTTGTCTCATGACTGTCATGTACAGTCAACTGAGTAAACTATGTTTGGGTATTTAGCACGTTAATGGAGTCATAAAGAGTTTTAAGAGGTTTATCCTATCATTGAAACATGAATAATTAACTGATCCTTCCCCAAATTACATAAAAATAAGGTTTTGTTTTAGTCATGTGCAATGTTTACACACAGTCACTATAGAGATGCATCTACAAATGCTTGTAGGAAGGGAATATATTAAAAAGAGGTATGGGAGATTATTTAAAGATTTGAAACATATTTATGTTTCATTTTAAAACCATTAGTGGATATCAATTATTTATAAAATCATATCCCTTGAGTATATTGACTATTTCATGTTCACTGCCTGTATATAACTCACAATGCACCTATAGGTATCTCAGGATGACATCATGCTGGAATGGGAACCTTAGTAGTTATTTAAAATCCTTTGGAATGATAAGAGTGAATTTTTAAACTTTTAGAGGGCCTATATTTAATCTCAATAATGTATATCTTTCACACTACCTACAATTTTACATTTACTACTTATATCTAAAAATGTCCACCTACATGTCATACCATAAAGATATGAAGAAATTGTATGAAGGAGATTGAAAATTTTGAAAACATTATTGAAGTCCTAGTGTGTTATGGAGGTCATAAAATATATGTTTGAGGTACTAAATTTGAAATCATATCTATAAATTTGTGTCTTTAGGTGAAAAGATTGTGTTTAGGGATCTTTTCCATAACAAACAAAAACAAAGCACTTCACCATTTGGTTAATAGCATACAACAAGGTTACCAATGACTTTGATGCATATTGATGAATATTACTTGTATCCTCCACATATAATAAGATATATATAAATTATGGAGGGTATATTATTAATGAAATGTGGTTTGTGGAAGGCCCAAAGTTGCACTTTTATGCACTAAACTTAGACAGTGAGGTCTACAAAATTTGAGCCTCAACTAGACTCTTCAACCAAGGTTGCAATACCAAATCATGTTTTCATGATTTAATGATTATAAATAGTTTAAATGAGAATTTATGATCTTTATTATCATAAAAATAATTTTATATGAAATGTTTTGATCCTATCTACACCTACAAGTGTGCCTAATTCCAAAACTATTCACCTACAACTAGGTACAATATTCTACATCATCCAAAATGAGGACTTCAGCATAGAAACACCAATATTGGTTTATTAAAGATGATTAAAAATGGATCAAAATATCCAAAGGTGATGTTTCACATATTCCAAATGAGTTCTCAATCACAAACTCCTACTTATTCCAATACAATCAGTTGTAGTTGATTGTAGGTAAAAGTGGGTTGAAGAGTGATGTCTGAGTGTTAGTATAGAAATAAAATGAGAAAAATAGGTCAAAACCAATTTTTGATCACCTTAAGGGTATCTAAATAAGTATTTAAACATTTTCTCAAGATTAAACATGCAAATCAACCTATAGGTATGGTACTCTGAAGCAAACACAGTTAGGAAATTGCACTTAGTCTTGACTAAACAAAGAGTATGAAAAGTGTGTGAGAGGTTGGAGTGATGAATGGATATTGGGACATATTCATCATCATAAAAATATCCTTATGACACTCTAATGGTGTATATAAATAAAAAATATAAATTTAATGATGCATTATATAGTCTACATCCTAAACCATGCACACAATCTGCCTCTCTAGGGGTCTGTCTAGGATTTTGAGAGAGTTAGAGGGTCTAATGATAAGATAAAGGGCTTAAAATTGATGAAAAAATTATCTATGAATTGGATAAGATATTAAAATAATCATTTTTTCTAAATAAATAGGGGAAGTACTCTCTTTTTGTCTCAAATAGAGCGTACTTCCCTAGAGCACAAATAGTGCAAGTCTTGAGGGAAAAGATGATCATAGGAGGTAGGAGGTGATCAAGTATTTCAAATAGGTGTAGAAAGTTGTATAACGCCAAAAAAAACATGATGAACCTTGTATAGAATGTAGAACCTCAACATAGTGGTCTAGACCATCAAGGCTATATGTAAGCTTGTTAGGCAAGGTTTAAGCCTAAAGCCCAAATGGGAAGTCGGTGTCACTTCCAACCTCAAGTAATCACCAAAATGGATTGGATCATTTTTATAGGGCCACTTAAAATGTTTCCAATATTTTATAATGTAGATAAGTTATAAGGAAATCTACTTTTGTCTTAGAACCAATTCAAGCCTATAGGGAGGGGAGAAAAGAACTTGAGTGGGCAATTTGGTATGCTCACATCTCTTTTGACACATTGCATGGAGCCTAGGCTAGGATTAGTTGGATAAGGTAATGAAAAAACATTTTATGGTATTATTTACTCTATCTAACATCAAATCTTCATGAGCAATCCTTAAGGGTGGAAATAACTCAAAACCCTCACAAACCTTGGTTAGACCCGATGAAGGAAATGAAGATGGAAAGCTATCTAAATAGACTAGAATGGATTTGGAAATTCTTTGATGCTATATATGACTCTTTAGATACCCTTTCCATCCAATTGAAGCATTCCCTATCTGTATGAGCAGGGTACAGAGTTAATTTCTTTGACTATTTTATGCATTATACAAGTTCTAAGGACTTTTAGAGGAGAAATCAACTTTAATAAATATCTTGAGACTTATTATAGATCACTATGACCATTTTATGCTTCATTGAATCTCCTAAGTGTTCTTACAGGTGCCTTCATCTCAACTAATCAAAACTAGCAAAGTGAGCAAGATGATAAGTGTGAAAATTCAAGTGGGAGCCTATTTAAGGTGTACTTAAGAAATATAAGGCCATGGAGGGTTTTTAAAAGTGTCATAAACTCCCTTTCATATATTTTTATGGAAAACTAAAGCTAATTTTGAGGCCAAGTGTGAGGGGTGATTGAAAAAAAGAGTTTCTTTAACTACAGATAATGATGTCTCACTTTTAAAGGAATCCAGATGATTAGGAATGTATCCAATGCATGGAGAAACATGTACAAAACCCCTCCATCTCATTTAAATCATGATATATATCCCTAATTAGTTTTAGGATGTTGCAAAAAGGGTGAATGATGAAGACAATTTTCTTGTGTAGAATAAGAACTCCTACTCTATATTTCATGAGTTGCATAGCTTGAAGAGCCATTTGTCCTAGCAGACCTTGCATGGTCTATATCCTAGTTCATTTTAATATATATGTAACTCCTACTCTCATCATTATAGTGTTAAAATTACCTTTAGACTTATCTTTTCCCACTTCTCTCTCAAATGCTATAAGTAGCTGCCATTTTGGCTATTGTAAAATATTTCCACTACATGTATGTGAAACCCTACTATAATAATTTCATATTTATTAAGTTATGGAGCTAAAAGCTTTACTATTATGTAAATGGAGGAGGTTGCTGAGTGTCATAGTAATCGACATCGGTCAAGCCAACTGATGTTGGTCATATTCAGTGTATAGAGCAACCGACATTGGTTAGGGGTCGGCCGGCATTGATAAAAAAAGAACCAACATCGATCATCTCCAGATAGACAGGAACTGACATCGGTCACCTGTGTGTTTCTAGAACTGGTCTAATTTTAGATGGATAGTCAGTTTGCATGTAAAGACTAATTTTAGTCTTGAGTCTGCATTTCTAATTATTGTAATTGGGAAGTCTAATTATTGTTTGGTTTGGGATATATTTAAGAGACCCATGGGGTTATATTGTAATCACGGACTAAGGACAAGGAAGAGATCCTTCCAAGTGTAAGATCAATTGATCTCCAGGTAGCAAGATCAGGGAGATCTACATGGTAAGTAAGATCAGTTAGATCTGTAGGTGTGCAAGATCAAGGAGATCTACTTGGAGTACTCGGTGGTACTTGGTGGATTGGCAGTAGGCAATAACAACCATTGGGTTGATTGTCACTAATTGGTGGAGGGAACAACTCTGTGTTTGAGTTGTGATTGTAATTGATTGAGAGAGAGAGAACTCTTGAGGGAGAATTACTGTACACTCAAGAGGTGTGGGAAGAGTGTGATTTCTTCATTGTATTTCTTTTTGGAAGAGTGTTAATACAAATTATATTATTTCTTATATTCTGTGCTATCTTTGAATTCTAGTTACATATTACTTCTGGTTTAATTCCATGTTTAGTTGCTTATACAAAGGTAGTCAAGTGTACTCTTAAGGAGTAGGATCCTGAAAAGTGGTATCAGAGCCTGGTTCGGAGCAGGTTAGTGTTTGTTGATTATGGGTCACTCACAGGGGTTTCTGTTCGAGTGGGAGTAAAGCAATGGTAGAAGAAAGTAAGCTTAGAATGGAGAAATTCAATGGCAAGAATTATCAATTATGGAGGATGCAGATAGAAGATCATCTGTATCAGAAAGATCTGTACTTACCGCTGGGTGGGGTTGCATGTAAGCCCAAAGATATGAAAGATGAAGAATGGAATGTTCTTGATCAGAAGGCTCTAGGATCTATAAGGTTGAGCCTAGCATTGTCTGTGACTTCCAACTTATCACAAGCAAAGACAATGGTAGAGTTAATAGAATCTTTGGCAAATTTATATAAAAAACCCTCAGCTTCGAATAAGGTATTTCTTATGAAGAAATTATTTAATTTGCAAATGCAGGAAGGTGGATCGGTACATAGTCATCTTAGTGATTTCCATGGTTTGGTAAACCAGTTAATTTCAGTCAATATAGTTTTTTATGATGAAATTAAGGATCTCTTAATCTTATGCTCTTTACGTGAAAGTTGGAATAGTTTGGTAATGGCAGTAATTAATACTGCGTCTGCTTCAAATATCTTGAAAGTTGATGATGTTGTTAGTGTAATTTTGAATGAAAAAATTTGTAGGAAAAGCATAGGTGAAACATCAGGGAATGCTTTAAGTGTTGAAAGTATGGGAAAGCAAAGAAAGAAGGTCGAGCAAGGGAAATCAAGGTCAAAGATAGATAGGAGATCCAAATCCAAAAATGGAGGTATACCCTGTTGAAACTGTGGAAAGAAAGGGCATGTAAAGAAATATTGTTGGTTGGTAGAAGATCAGCATGAAGGAAATAAAGAAGCAAATGATGCAAGTATTGTTGCACAAGATGCTCTTGTATGTTCCTTGGATAAATTAGAATCATGGGTTTTAGATTCTGGTGCTTCTTTCTATGTAACCCCAAATAGAGAATTTTTTCATGATTATGTCTATGGAGACTTTGGAAAAATTTATTTAGGGGATGGTAAGCCTTGTCAAATTGTTGGCAAAGGAAAAGTGCAACTGAAATTGCAGAATGGCAACACATGGGTGTTGAAAGATGTCATGCATGTACCCATCTTGAAGAGGAATCTGATTTCTATAAGAAAGTTGGGTGATGAGGGTTGCACAATAACTCTCACAGTGGAATCTTAGAAAGTTTCCAAGGGTACACTTGTATTAGCAAGAGGTAAGAAAGTAGGTACACTTTATCTATCTACTTGTATTACTGATTCTCTTTTTGTTTTATCTACTTCAGATGTAGATGCAAAGATGTGGCTCTATAGGCTTGGTCACATGAGTGAGAAGGGAATGCATGTTTTTAAGTAAAATGGTAAGAGTTCAAATTTGAAAAGCATAGATTGAGATTTCTGTGAGTATGGTATCTTTGGGAAATAGGTGAAAGTGAGGTTTCTCACAACTGGGTTAACAAAGAAGAAGAAACATAGGTTGGAGCTTGTTCACGTAGGTGTGTGGGGACCAGCTCAGAGAGCTTATATTAGAGGATCACAGTATTATGTTTTTGATGCTACAAGAAAGGATTGGGTTTATTGCATAAAAAGGAAATATGATGTTTTTGACACATTAAAGAACTGGAAAGCCATGGTTTTCAAGGAGAAGGTGATGGACAGTGATCAGCTCAAGAGGTTGAATAATTTTGAGTAGGGCAGTGTTGATTTGAACAAGGTTATGATCCAAAATGAGCTCCCAAGTAAAAATCACCACTCACAAGAAAACACAGAGACTAATGTCAGTCAAGAAACTGACATCGGTGATCAGGTAGGTACTGATGTCGGTCTAGTGGAGACCAAAGTCAGTGATGTCAGGTAGGTGGACATCGACATCGATCAGGAAACTGACGTCAGCGATCAGGTGGAAACCAACATCGGTCAAGTAAGAACTGACATCGGTCAGGTCGGTCACATGGAACCGACATCGGTCAGGTGTAGACTGAGAGATAACCAAGATCGATCACTATTAGAATGAAATTTGTGTTGGGAAATAACAGAAGCACATGATTGATTACCAAATACAAGCAACTTAAGATGCAAAATTAAACCAAAATCACAAGTAACTAGAATTCAAAAACAACACAGAATATGAGAGACAATACACAATTATATTAATACTCTTCCAAAAGGAAATACACCAAAGAAGATTGCCACAATTCTTCTTCCTTACACACCTCTAGGGCTCCCACACCTCTAGGGCATAAACAGTAAATCTTCCCTCAAAGCTCTCTCTCTTACGGTCCCAACACACAACTCAAACACAGAGTTGGTGTTCACCTCCAACTAGTCAGTATCCACTACTACCAGTACATCAGTGCTCCACGCACTCCACAAGTGCTCCACACACTCTAAGTACACAAATGTACTTCAAGTAGATCTCCCCTAAACTACAACTTACAACCCAAATGATCTCACTTATGGAAGGATCTTCCTTGCCTTCCTCTTTGCTCTCTTTCTGAGTACACACTATACTCCAAGTAGATCTTGCCTAATCTTGCTCCCTATTATGTTGCTATCCTCTCTGATCTTACACACTTGCAAATCAATCTGGTTCTGCACACCTGCAAACTTGGATCATGCACACACATACACCTACAGATCAATGATCTTACTTATCCATGCAGATCTCTTAATGTAGCCATGCACCCCTACTGACCAAGATCCTACACACCTGAAGAACCCTTCTAATTCTCCAAAACCAACATCCACTCTTGGCACTACTATGGAACTAGGAGGAACACCCTTGCTCACCTCACACACAGAAGGAGCTAACTTTACTCAACTCAAACTAGAACACTTTATAATATAGCCCATGAGTCTATTATATAGATCTCATCCAAAAAATAATTAGACATCTAATTACAATAATTAAATCTATAGCTTCTAGTCTAAATTTGGTTCTTGACATGCAAACACTTGGTTCATTAACTAACTACCCATAAAACTTGTAGTTCTAAACTGCACAGGTGACCGACATCGGTCCCTATCTGCCTGGAGGTGACTGATGCTGGCCGATCCCTGACTGATGTCAGTTGCTCTTCTTGTCTAATCCTATCAACGTTGGTTGGCCTAATTGACGTTGGTGTCTGTGACACTTAGCAACCTCTCTGTAACCTCCTCCTCTATTTACATCAGTGAAGCTTTTAGCTCCACAACCTAACAATCTCCCACTTAGAGATAAACAACTGCACTATACTTATATCTGTACCCCATCTAATTTGTTTCTTGGCTTGTATCCCTCTTCAAGATCAATCCTGAAGACCACCCACCACACAACCTATGGTGCACCACCTATCATCCGAGTAACCTGCCACATCCGAACCTACAAACCCATTAGTGAAGTCCTGACCCTGCATAGCATGAATCCCTACTGTTGGTCCCTCTCAAATACCTGAGAACCCACTTCCCTGAATTGGCTCCTAACTCTCTAACAGCACCTACTGCTTAGAAAAACTTAGGTCTATACTAGACCTCATGTGATTTTGGACACTAAATTGTCTAGCCCTTAGTGTGCTCCAGTTATTCATCCTGCGTATTGAACCTCACCAACACTTGATTCACATCAGCTCCCACTGGAGACAAAATTAGATCTTCCATGTCTCTCATGCCAAAGAATTTCACTGCTCCAAATTCCTCATGACATGCCACTGAACTAACCTTACCCTTAGCTCAGCAAAACCCTGTATGTACAAACCTGCTAGCTAGCATACCATCCACATACAGTAATAGGATAATGTTGTGACCATCACCCACCTAGTAAGACAAACCACAGTAGTTACCCTGACATTGACTAAAGCCATGCTTTGTCATCCACCTGTCAACCCTATACCACTGTCCTGTAGCTTCCTCAAGACCATATGACTTGGTCTTTCATCTCACGTGTCCATTCTCTCTATTCTTTAACTAAGGTATCCATTCGTCTTTGTGCTTTCATACCAACTGACAACCCTACAAAATCTCCTATTTGGTTCTGCATCATATTCCTACCATGCTCCCATTATTTCCTGGATCCTTCCTACTCTACAGTAAGTAATGAGTATAAAGAAAAGGAACAATGAATTTGAGGCTTACTTACCACTTTCAGTCCTCCATATGGGCATTTGAGACTCCTTGACAGCTTGCTATCCACCCAAAATCTATTATAGTGACTGACCTCGATCACCACACAGTCTGCATCTGACCGATGTCAATTTCCATGCGCCTGTCTTGACTATCAACTCTACCAACATCAATGTCCCTATTACCAACATCGGTCCTCCTAACTGACGTTGGTCTTACCTATTGCCGACGTCAATCCTCCTGACTGATGTCGGTCTTACCCTGCCTGACATCATCGGCTTTGGTCTGCACATGACCGACATCAGCACCTATCTATTTGACACCAGTTCCCCTTGACCGATGCTAGTACCTGTGTTTGCCTGTGAGTGATGAATTTTTACCTATGAGCTCTCCATGGATCAAAACCCTGTCCAAACTGCCTTGCTCAGAAGTATCTAGCCCCATCCACTGAACTCTGTCTGTCATCTCCTCCAAGAACACCAAGGCTTTCCAATTCTTAAGCCTTTCAAACACATCTGAATTCCTCTTAAGAACATGCATCTCCTTCTTGCTCATGTGACCAAGCCTACAAAGCCACATCTCCGCAATAGAAGAAGAATTAGTAATATAAGCAAGTAGATAAAGATTACCTACTTTCTTACCACCAGCTAATTCAAGTGTATCCACTGTGAGAGTTTTTGTGCATCTCTCATCACCCAACTTTTCTGAAGAAATTAGCCATATCTTCAACACTGGGACCTGCATGACCTCCTTCAACACCCATGTGTTGGCTGCCTACAATTTTAGCTTCACTTCCCCTTTGCCAATTCTTTGGCAAGGCACACCAGCCCCTAAATAAATCTTTCCAAAGTCTCCAAAGACCTTACCATGAAAATATACTCTATTTCAGACTACATGGAAAGAGGCAACATAATCTATAAAACAAGATTCTACTTTATCTAAGAAACATACCAGAGCATCCTGTGCCACATCACCTGCAACATTTGCTTCTTCAGTTCCTTCATGCTGATCTTCCACAAACCAACAATTTTGTTTTACCTGCTCTTTCTTTCTATAGGACCGTAATTGACCATTCATGCTTTTCAATTCCTCCATTCTTAGCTTACTTTATTCTGCCATTGCTCTACTCCCACTCAATCAGAAACCCCTGAGAGTGACCTGTAACCAAACACAAACCTGCTCCCTGCAACCTTAGCTCTGATACCACTTTATTGGGAAATAACGGAAGCACATGATTGATTACCAAATACAAGCAACTTAAGATGCAGAATTAAACCAGAATCACAAGTAACTAGAATTCAAAAACAACACAGAATATGTGAGATAATACACAATTGTATTAATACTCTTCCAAAAAGAAATACAACAAAGAAGATTGCCATAGTTCTTCTTCCTTACACACCTCTAGGGCTCCCACACATCTAGGGCATAAATATTAAATCTTATCTCAAAGCTCTCTCTCTTATGGTCCCAACACACAACTCAAACACAGAGTTGGTGTTCACCTCCAATTAGTCAGTATCCACTACTGCCAATACACCAGTGCTCCACACACTCCACAAGTGCTCCATGCACTCCAAGTACATAAATGTACTTCAAGTAGATCTCCCCTAAATTGCAACAACCTGCAACCCAAATGATCTCACTTATGGAAGGATCTTCCTTGCCTTCCTCTTTGCTCTCTTTTTGAGTACACACTGTATTCCAAGTAGATCCTGTCTGATCCTACTCCCTATTGTGTTGCTATTCTCCCTAATCTTGCACACCTGCAAATCAATCTGGTTCTGCACACCTACAAACTTGGATCATGCACACACATACATCTGTAGATCAATGATCTTACTTACCCATGTAGATCTCTTAATGTAGCCATGCACCCCTACTGACCAAGATCCTACACACCTAAAGAACCCTTCTGATTCTCCAAAACTAGCACCCACACTTGGCACTACTATGGAACTAGGAGGAACACCCTTGGTCACCTCACACACAGAAGGAGCTAACTTTGCTCAACTCAAACTAGAATACTTTACAATACAATCCATGAGTCTATTATATAGATCTCATCCAAATAATAATTAGACATCTAATTACAATAATTAGATCCATAACTTCTAGTCTAAATTTGGCTCTTGACATGCAAACACTTGGTTCGTTAACTAACTGCCCATAAAACTTGTAATTTTGAACCACACAGGCGACCGACGTCGGTCCCTGTCTGCTTGGAGGTGACCGATGCTAGCCGATCCTTGACCGACGTCGGTTGCTCTTCCTATCTAATCCTGTCGATGTCGATTGGCCTGACCGATGCTGGTGTCTATGACACTCAGTAACCTCTATGTAACCTCCTCCTCTGTTTGCATCAGTTAAGCTTTTAGCTCCACAACCTAATAATTTGGGCAAATAACAAGCTGTCAAGGAGTCTCAAATGCCCATGAGGAGGTCTGAAAGGGTAAGTAAGCCTCAAACTCATTATTCCCCTTCTTTATACTACTTGTTACTCACTAATGGTGGAAAACTAGGAAGTTTTGATGAGGCAATATAGGTAGAATCCAAGAAACAATGGGAGCATGGCATGAATGAGGAAATTGATTCCTTGGAAAAGAACCAAATGTGAGATTTAGTTTAGTTTCCAAATGAAAGGAAAGCACTGAAAGATGAATGGATTTATAGATTAAAGAAAGGAGAGAATGGATAGGTGAGATAGAATGCTAGGTTATATGGTCTTGAGCAAGCTCTAGGACAATGGTATTTGATGTTTGACAGGTTTATGACAAAGCATGGCTTTAGTCAATGTCAATGTGACCATTGTGTTTATTTTACCATATTAGATAATATTAACTACATTATCTAGTTACTGCATGTGGATGATATGCTTGTTGCAGGGTCACACATGTAGGGAGTTACTGAGCTAAAGGTAAAATTAGTTCAGACATTTACCATGAAGGATTTGGGAGCAGTAAAGAATTTTTTTGGCATGAGCATTTCTAGAGATAGGGAAAATCACAAGTTGATTTTGTCTCAAAAGGATTATGTGAATAAGGTAGTGGAGGGGTTTAATATGCAGGATGCAAAACCGGTAAGCACACCTATGGTTGGATAGTTCAAGTTGAGCTATGAATAGTGTCCTAAATCACATGATGAGGTTGAGTACATGAGTACTAGACCTGATATTACCCAAGTAGTGGGAGTTGTCAGCAAGTTTATGGCCAATCCAAGAAAGGAGCATTGGAAAGTAGTTCAGCGGATTATCAGGTATCTGAGAGGGACCAGCAATAGGTATTTACGCTATGCAGGGTCAAGCACTTCTCTACATGGGTATGTAAATTCAGATATGGCAGGTGACTTAGATGGTAGGAGAAGCACCACAGGATATGTGTTCACTATTTGTGGGATGGAGGTTAGCTAGATTTTAAAGTTGCAGAAGGTTGTTGCCCTGTCTACTACAGAGGCAAAATATATTGCAGTCATAGAGGCTAGCAAGGAAATGATATAGATGACACGGTTCATGGAAGAGTTGGAAAAGGAGCAAGAGAATTTAAGATTGTACAGTGATAGTCAAAGTGCAATTTATTTGGCAAAGAATTCAGCCTTTCATTTAAGAACCAAACATATACAGCTTAGGTACCACTTCATTAGATAGGTATTGGAGGATGGATAGTTGAAGCTAGAAAATATCTATACGGATAAGAACCATGCAGATATGTTAACAAAGCTAGGAACAAAGGAGAAGTTGAATCTTCATTCAAATTTTGTTGGTCTTCAAGATTGAACTTGAAGATGGGATACAAGCCAAAAACAAAATTAGAAGATGTACAGGTACAGGTACAAGTGCAGCTATTTATCTCTAAGTGGAAGATTGTTAGGTTGTGGACCTTAAAGCTTCACTATTATGCAAATGGAGGAGGTTGCTGAGTGTCATAATAACCGATGTCAGTCAGGCCAACTGACGTTAGTCATATTCAGTGTACAGAGCAACTGGCATTGGTTAGATAAGAACCGACGTTGGTCACTTGTGTGTTTCTAGAACTGGTCTAATTTTAGACAGACAGTCAATTTGCATGTAAAGACTAATTTTAGTCTTGAGTCTGCATTTTTAATTATTGTAATTGGGAAGTCTAATTATTGTTTGGTTTGGGATCTATTTAAGAGACCCATGGGGCTATATTGTAATCAAGGACTAAGGACAAGGAAGAGATCCTTTCGAGTGTAAGATCAGTTGATCTGCAGGTAGCAAGATCAGGGAGATCTACATGGTAAGTAAGATCAGTTAGATCTGCAAGTGTGCAAGATCAAGGAGATATACTTGGAGTACTCAGTGGTACTTGGTGGACTGGCAGTAGGTAACAACAACCATTGGGTTGATTGTCACTAACTGGTGGAGGGAACAACTCTATGTTTGAGTTGTGATTGTAATTGATTGAGAGAGAGAGAACTCTTGAGGGAGAATTACTGTACAACCAAGAGGTGTGGGAAGAGTGTGATTTCTTCATTGTATTTCTTTCTAGAAGAGTGTTAATACATATTGTATTGTTTCTCATATTTTATGTTGTCTCTGAATTCTAGTTACATATTACTTCTGGTTTAATTCCGTGTTTAGTTGCTTATATAAAGGTAATCAAGTGTACACTTAAGGAGTAAGATCCTGACAAGTGGTATCAGAGCTTGGTTCAGAGCAAGTTAGTGTTTGTTGATTATAGGTCACTCATGGGGGTTTCTGTTCGAGTGGGAGTAATGTAATGGCAGAAGAAAGTAAGGTAAGAATGAAGAAATTCAATGGCAAGAATTATCAATTATGGAGGATGCAGATAGAAGATTATCTGTATCAGAAAGATCTATACTTACCATTGGGTGGGGTTGCATGTAAGCCCACAGATATGAAAGATGAAGAATGGAATGTTCTTGATCAGAAAGCTCTAGGATCTATAAGGTTGAGCCTGACATCGTCTATGATTTCCAACTTATCCAAGGCAAAGACAATGGTAGAGTTAATGGAATCTTTGGCAAATTTATACAAAAAACCCTTAGCTTCAAATAAGATATTTCTTATAAAGCAATTATTTAATTTGTAAATACAATAAGGTGGATCGGTACATAGTCATCTTAGTGATTTCCATGGTTTGGTAAACCAGTTAATTTCAGTCAATATAGTTTTTTATGATGAAATTAAGGATCTCTTAATCTTATGCTCTTTACCTAAAAGTTGGAATAGTTTCGTAATGGCAGTAAGTAATACTGCATCTGCTTCAAATATCTTGAAAGTTGATGATGTTGTTAGTGTAATCTTGAATGAAGAAATTTGCAGGCAAAGCACAGGTGAAACATTAGGGAATGCTTTAAGTGTTGAAAGCAAGGGAAAGTAAAGAAAGAAGGTTGAGCAAGGGAAATCAAGGTCAAAGATAGATAGGGGATCCAAATCCAGAAATGGAGGTATAACCTACTAGAACTATGGAAAGAAAGGGCATGTAAAGAAAGATTTTTGGTTGGTAGAAGATCAGCATGAAAGAAATAAAGAAGCAAATGATACAGGTATTGTTGCACAAGATGCTCTTGTATGTTCCTTGGATAAATTAGAATCATGGGTTTTAGATTCTGGTGCCTCTTTCCATGCAACCCCAAATAGAGAATTTTTTTATGATTATGTCCATGGAAACTTTGGAAAAATTTTATTTAGGGGATGGTAAGCCTTGTAAAATTATTGGCAAAGTAAAAGTGCAGCTGAAATTGCAGAATGACAACACATGGGTGTTGAAAGATGTCATGCATGTACTCATCTTGAAGAGGAATCTAATTTCTATAGAAAAGTTGGGTGATGAGGGTTGCATAGTAACTCTCATAGTGAAATCTTGAAAAGTTTACAAGGGTGCACTTGTATTAGCAAGAGGTAAGAAAGTAGGTACACTTTATCTATCTACTTGTATTATTGATTCTCCTTCTGTTTTATCTACTTTAGATGTAGATGCAAAGATGTGGCTTTGTAGACTTGGTCACATGAGTGAAAAGGGAATGCATGTTCTTAAGTCAAATGGTAAGGGTTCAGATTTGAAAAGCATAGATTGAGATTTCTGTGAGCATGGTATCTTTGGGAAACATGTGAAAGTGAGGTTTCTCACAACTGCGTCAACAAAGAAGAAAAAGCATAGGTTGAAGCTTGTTCACATAGGTGTGTGGGGACCAGCTCAGGGAGCTTCTATTGGAGGATCACAATATTATGTTTCTGATGCTACAAGAAAGGATTGGGTTTATTGCATAAAGAGGAAATCTGATGTTTTTGACACATTAAAGAACTGGAAAGCCATGGTTTTCAAGGAGAAGGTGATGGATAGTGATCAGCTCAAGAGGCTAAATAATTTTGAGCAGGGCAGTGTTGATTTGGACAAGGTTATGATCTAAAATGAGCTCACAGGGAAAAATCACCACTCACAAGAAAACACAGAGACTGATGTTGGTCAAGATACTGACGTCGATGATCAGGCAAGAACCAACGTCAGTCTGGTGGAGACCAAAGTTAGTGATGTCAGGCAAGTGGACATCAATTTCAGTTAGGAAATTGATGTCGACAATCAAGTGGAAACTGACATCGGTTAGGTAATAATTGACATCGATGAGGTCAGTCACATGGAATCGACATCGGTCAGGTGTAGACTAAGAGATGATCGAGATTGGTCACTGTTAGAATGAAATTTGGGTAGACAGCAAGCTGTCAAGGAGTCTCAAACACCCATGAGGAGGTCTAAAAGGGTAAGTAAGCCTCAAATTCATTATTCCCCTTCTTTATACTACTTGTTGCTCACTAATGGTGGAAAACCAGGAAGTTTTGATGAGGAAATATAGGTAGAATATAGGAAATAGTGGGAGCATGACATGAATGAGGAAATTAATTCCTTGGAAAAGAACCAAATGTGGGATTTGGTTGAGTTGCCAGCCAAAAGGAAAGCACTAAAAGATGAATGGATTTACAAGTTAAAGAAAGGAGAGAATGGACATGTGAGATAGAAGGCTAGGTTATATGGTCTTGAGCAAGCTCCTGGATAGTGGTATTTGAGGTTTGACAGGTTTATGACAAAACATGGCTTTAGTCAATGTTAATGTGACCATTGTGTTTATTTTACCAGGTTGAATAATATTAGCTACATTATCTTGTTACTTTATGTGGATGATATGCTTGTTGTAGGGTCACACATGTAGGGAGTTATTGAGATAAAGATAAATTTAGTTCAAATGTTTGCCATGAAGGATTTGGGAGCAACTAAGAAATTGTTTAGCATGAGTATTTCTAGAGACAGGAAAAATCACAGGTTAATTTTGTCTCAAAAGGATTATGTGAATAAGGTAGTGGAGAGGTTTGATATGTAGGATGCAAAACTGGTAAGCACACCTATGGCTGGACAGTTCAAGTTGAGTTATGAACAATGTCCTAAATCACATGATGAGGTTGAGTACATGAGTACTAGACCTGATATTATCCAAGTAGTGGGAGTTGTCAACAAGTTTATGGCCAATCTAGGAAAGGAGCACCAGAAAGTAGTTCAGTGGATTCTCAGATATTTGAGAGGGACCAACATCAAGTATTTATGCTATGCAAGGTCAAGCATTTCTCTACATGGGTATGTAGATTCGGATATGGCAGGTGACTTAGATGGTAGGAGAAGCACCACAGGATATGTGTTCACTGTTGGTAGAATGATGGTTAGCTAGATTTCAAAGTTGTAGAAGGTTGTTGCCCTGTCTACTACAGAGGTAGAATACATTGTAGTCACAGAGACTAGCAAGAAAATGATATGGATGACATGGTTCATGGAAGAGTTGGGAAAGGAGCAAAAGAGTTTCAGATTGTACAGTGATAGTCAAAGTATAATTCATTTGGCAAATAATTCAACCTTTCATTCAAGAACCAAACATATATAGCTTAGGTACCACTTCATTAGATAGGTATTGGAGGATGGACAATTGAAGCTAGAAAAGATCCATATGGATAAGAACCCTATAGATATGTTAACAAAGCCAGGAACAAAGAAGAAGTTGAAACTTCATTCAAATTTTGTTGGTCTTCAAGATTAAACTTGAAGATGGGATACAAGCTAGAAATAAAATTAGAGGATGTATAGGTACATGTATAGGTACAGCTATTTATCTCCAAGTGGGAGATTGTTAGGTTGTGGAGCTAAAAGATTCATTGTTATGCAAATGGAGGAGGTTGCTGAGTGTCATAGTAACTGATGTCAGTCAGGCCAATCAACGTCGATCATATTCAGTGTACAGAGCAACCAAAATTGGTTAGGGGTCGGCTGGCATCGGTCAGATGGGAACCAACATCGATCATCCCTAGACAGACATGAATCAACGTCGATCACCTGTGTGTTTCTAGAACTGGTCTAATTTTAGATAGATAGTTAGTTTGCATGTAAAGACTAATTTTAGTCTTGAGTTTGCATTTCTAATTATTGTAATTGGGAAGTCTAATTATTGTTTGGTTTGGGATCTATTTAAGAGACCCATGGGGCTATATTGTAATCAAGGACTAAGGACAAGGAAGAGATCTTTCTGAGTGTAATATCAATTGATCTGCAGGTAGCAAGATCATGGAGATCTACATGGTACATAATATTAGTTAGATCTATAGGTGTGCAAGATCAAGGAGATCTACTTAGAGTACTCGGTGGTACTTGGTGGACTGGCAGTAGGCAACAACCATTGGGTTGATTGTCACTAACTAGTGGAGGGAACAACTCTGTGTTTGAGTTGTGATTGTAATTGATTGAGAGAGAGAGAACTCTTGAGGGAGAATTATTGTACACCTAAGAGGTATGGGAAGAGTGTGATTTCTTCATTGTATTTCCTTCTGGAAGAGTGTTAATATAGATTGTATTGTTTCTCATATTCTGTGCTGTCTCTGAATTCTAGTTACATATTACTTCTGGTTTAATTTCATGTTTAGTTGCTTATACAAAGGTAATCAAGTGTACTCTTAAGGAGTAGGATCCTGACAATATTTTGCCTTTGAAAATTAATTCAAATCTGATTTTGAGTTCTTAAACAATTGTCTAAGTTCTCAAGTGATGTATGGTGATGCAAAGTGATAATTCTCTATCCTTTCTTCCCTTATCATTTCATCTTTATGCAAGAGTTCCTATTCTAACAGGTCATATGAAGTGTTCTAAAGTGTATGAGTCTATATTTTAAGTGTAAAATAAACCTTAGTGTCTGAAATTATCCTAGGGTTCACTTACTTTGGATATATTTCATGCATCTCACCTTCATATTGAAATACTCATGTTAGAATCCATAGACTTGAAAGTTAGTTTGTATGCATTGTTTATTAGTGTAATAAAGTATGATGGTCATATGGAAAACATCTTGGTGTATCACCACCTTATATTAGGTTCATTTAATTCAAATTCTAACTCTTTTTACCATAAGAAACTAATTAATTAGGTTTGAACATTTCAAGATACATTCAGGGAGATAGCCCCTAAATCTAGAGGCTCACTTCCACTATTGGTACACCCACATACCTGGAAGTGTTCTCATGTTGCCCAAACCTAGAAGAGGCTTGAACACCCTCTTTTAGGATGAAATATTTGGTGACAATAATTACCAACTTGTAATTTATGACAATAAATGATTTCACACAAAAAAGTTAAATTTGAAGCATTTCCCACAAAAAATAGTTATATCTCAAGCATAACTTTATAATATTCACCATAAAATATAAACCATTATAGTAATCATATTTGTTATGTGTTCCTTCCACTAATTTGAATTATGCTTTATGCACAATATCTTATCATTCATCTTAGAATGAAATTAACACCCAACCAACCATACTGCTATGGTTGCTAAAATTTGCATCATTTATGTGTTAATGCAACATTTCACACCAACTACATTGAATATTAGAGAGGCCATCACAGGCACTCATATTCAACTCCCAAGGTTTTTAGCATGCTCTCCACTAATTTTATGATCTTAGGTGATGGTTATATGGATCCCAACCAACCATCATTTTACAAATACTTCTTGGTAGCACCCAAGATTTTCAAAACTATCTAATCAAGACTTTATATTTCCCCTTCTGAGCATAGGCATACATGTTAGTCATGCCTTTAAACAAATCAAAATATCCTTTCAAGAATATTTTCAAATTAAAAAATATATCTATTTTTTAACATATAATCCTTGCATTTACAATCCAACACGTGCCTACATTACAATAAGTAAAACCTTACTATAATGCATAAGAATCCAACTTATAGGACCAATTAGTACTTCACAAGACAACATCAAGGTCACATATAGGTTATTTTTACATCAACCTTAGAGAGGTGGCTAAGGTAACACTTAATACACAAGGTGACTATTATGTATGAACATCCCATGGCCAACTTGTGGCACACATCTTGCACACACCCGAATAAGTTAGGTAGATACCTCATGTAAAGGGGAAAAATGGATTTTCAGCCTATGAGAGACTCCACTTCCTAACCCATACCCAGTCTAAATCAATGCAGATATAATAATTTTCCACCCTCAACCTCACACTTACATTAATGCTCGTCACTAGAGAATCTATGTGGGATTACACTACACAATACAACATTATACCCTAGTAAATTTAATTAATAGACATTGTTTTTGAAAGGAAAAAGTTATATCACAAAGTATTTCATGATCACATTATTTCATTTCAAGAGTTAATAACACAAAGTCACACTTTTTCTATGACATATACATGAAATACTTATACAATAATGTTTGATAACATAGACAAATTACAAATTTTCATGGTGTAACATAATCACATATAACATAGAGGTTTACACAACATACAACAATTTTACACGCAATGAAGGAACCATATGGAATAACATATATATACTCGACTCCAATGTTTGGTAACTTACACCAAGGGTATTTTCACATCACAACACACAATCACACTTATAAGTGAAGTAAAAGGTTCCATGAATTTTTTTGGTCTACCTGATGTTTAGATGTCATCCTATATGACATCAAATATCCATCATTTATCCCAATATGGTTAGTTTTAGGGATCTTAAATTTATCATCACTTTCTTTCAAGGAAAGTTCTATTCTAATAGAGCTCATTAATATATATCTTTGAGAGCCAAAAAATTACCAAAAATATTTTCACCTCATGGATTAGATGGCTCATGATACTCGTTAATAATAAGAAATCCCCAAAACTTTTTATCTTGCCCAAACAAGGCAACCACATTCACCCCTACTCAGACCTCTAGGTTTGAGTCACACCCTCAATCCTCCCAAGGATGTCATACATCAAGTATCATATTAGGGATCATCTAAACAATCCATCATTAGACACCAATAATTTATCTTTTTATTCTAATAATAAGTTTTTATCACCAGTCCCTTGATTAGCCTACCTAATAAGCCAATGGTTGACTAGTGTTTTTTGTCCTACATAGTGTGGCCTTAAGAAGGGTGGACTCAGCTAAGGCCCAAGGTGAAGGTTATATTACTGCCATTGAAATTAAAGCTTTCCACAATCATTAATTTTAGCTGAAATTTATAGATTTCAGCACCTTAATATCATAGAACATAGTACTTATTCACTTTTAGTTTACATGATGATTATAATCAACCAACCATAAAATAATTTTAACTAGAAAAAACTTTCTGGTCTTGCTTACAAGTCCACCACTTTGGACCCAATAGTGATCTCTAAGCACCAATCATAATGATTTTAAAAAAAAATAAAAAAATCATAGTTGTAACCAATCACTTATAGTGACACATAAAGGCAAGCAAAACATACACCTACTTATCATAACTGTAAAAAAAATGCATAAAATCAATAATTAATTTTTCTTTTGAAATAAATTTTATATTAATTTCTCAAAATACATCATAAATAATAGTAATATTTTATTTTATTATTATTTTAAAAAAATTCAGCATTACTTCATAAGGCTTTATTAACAATTTTTTACATTTAGACTTTAATTATACCACCTTCCAAAGGCAAATTTGCCTTGGAATAGCCTTGCCCATCCATGAGCATATTGTACATGTTGATTTTTATTACTCAAATTAATGCCACTCATCACAAGAGTGCTATATCATCTCAATAATCCATACATTTGAGCATATATCATATCAAATTATTCAATTCATTAGAACATAATAATATAAAAAAAATTCCCATAACAGTCATTAATTATGTTGGGAGCACTAAGCCCCAACAATTTTATAATTTATAAGATGGTTAAAGGAACCCATGATTTCTAATATGAACAAAATATCAACATTCAGTCAACAAACCCTTTTTGATATTGATTATAAATTCATTAATTTAGACAAGACAGTGTTTCACAAGCACTAGTCACGAAAAAAAGTACTTTCTCAGCTTATATTTGTGCCACACAAGTCCCAATAATGAGCTAGAATACCATTATAACCTCACTTAACCTGTTGAGCCTTAATTCATATTTTATTCCTTTTTTTATCTACAATGACTATATTCAGCAACAAGGGTATCAATAAAAGATAATTCGATTAAAAAACTAGTTTATTAGTTCAAGGCAAATATAGTTAACATGCCAAGAATCATAATAATCCAACCTCACCAAGTTTCTAATTAGTTCCTTAAGATAAAAATAAAGCCTACTAATTCTCTTCAAGACTTCACTTAATAAGAGAGTAAAGGCAGCCACATAAATCACATAAGATCTATGAAATAACTCCAATTATAACTTAGTCCAATATAGGACTTGGGAGAGTAATTCCCAAATTAACAAACCACCATAAAATGAGTCAATATTCATACAACTCACAAAGTGCTCCTAATAATCAAAAATTTATTTCAAGTTCCTTCTCTTTCAACACTTATTATTCAGTTTGTTTAATGCATATCTAATAGAATGGTAATGGTATTCAATAACCATTCAAGTATATCAACCCAAAAAGCTCAAACCAGTCCCTGACCAATGAATAAACTAAAAAAGATGAATTACTCAATTAAATCATTTACATTTCTCCTCAACTAGTCTCCTAGGCATAAGTCATCTCTTAACCCTTTAAAGACTTAATATCCTAATAAAATTTTCAATAATGATCAAATAATTGTTTTAAATTCCAATGGTAGTCTCTTATCACATTAAATCATATTGACCTACCAATACAGGTCAATCGATAGTCAAGTGAGACCCATATTATGCAACCCATAATTGAAAAAGAGTGACTTCAACTAAGGCTATGTAGATCAACATATTATGGTCAAGGAATCATTAAGAGCTCACAGGTTTCCAAAATGAAAAAGTGCCTATTTCTCATTTTAGTCATAGATACACAACAAACATAGTACCAATAAACATAATTTGGATACAAAGTGCACTAATCTCTTTTTTTTGGTTAAGAAGACTTTTCTTTATAAACTTTTAGAGCACAAGCTCTGATACCAAGTGAAGCAAACCCAAATCAACCCACTTTTTTTTCAAACCAAGGTTTCTTTTCAAGTTTGATCTTGAATTACACAGATTTTAACAATGTGTTTAAATGGTAAATTTGCTATCATGGATCATGAATCAATATACAAGTTATTAAACATTTTAAGCACACAAAGTCTCCCATAAGTGTATTTAAGCCCTATGCAAAGGTTCTTAGATTGTTGCTCTTATTAGAGTGGTGAAGCAATAGTCAAATTAAAAGAGATTGATATTACATTTTAATCTCTACAAATTTATAATAACTCTCTCTCAAATCAGATTTAGTCATCCTTTACTTATTAGTGCACTTAGGATTAATATATAACCTTTTGTTATTGAGATAAGGTAGCCTATAAAAGAATTTGAGAAAACATGTCTTTTATTGAAAATAGGAGAATGATACAGCTTGATAAAGCCACCAATTTTAAAATAAGAAACATTTACTTTAATCACACATACATAGTATGTAAGTTATCATAAAAAGGACATCATGACCTTTACAATAATAAGACCATAAGAGATAGACAATCATCATAAACTATGATAAATATAAAGAGCTTATTATATATTCCCACTTTCATATTATTTTTGGATACATATAATTTTACATGTCTATATAAATTTCTTCTTTATAATAGGGAAATGATACCCAAATGATACTTTTACAATTTACATGAACCTCTTATACAAATGCATTCTAAATGAGTGAATTTCATTTAACAAGACAAACATAATACAAACCATAACACATACTTTGGAAACAACATTATGCAACCAAGAATCATACTCTTATGATCCCTTACTAATTTATTTTGCCACTAAACCTACATTGAGAATGTCAATAGAAAGGGCTAGCACAATTCTAAGTAAGTCATCTTCTACTCATTAAATATTCTGGCATACAATTTAAACATCATGAAAATTTTAATTTGCAAGAATAAAGGAATTTATGTTATCTAACACATACCTCCATAACTTGGATATATGTTTTTGATTAAGGCGGCAAACCAGGGGCCGAACCCTATATAGTCAAAAAAGACCAAAAGACTGGCAAACAAAAGATGCCAGCATAGGAACAATGGCATAGTCAAGAAACACAACCAAAAGCAAAACAAAAACAATGGAAAGACCAGAGTCAAAATGGTCTAGAATACATAACTATTGATTTAACAAGATCATTAAGTTTCTCATTCTCTGCATTGTCAGCATTCCCAGAATTACCCACCACTTCCAACATAGACATATTTAGTAGAATTATATTTTGAAGGCCTTTGGCGAAGACCTTTTCTAGCTTTTGCATTCAGTCCTTCAAGGCCCCAATTTCAATTTTCCAATCAGTCTCATTCTCTGTACCCTCACCAGCTTCCTCGACATGCATCTTCCCCTTATTGTCAGTAGTTCCCATAGAGTCAACACCCTACTCTTCAGTGACCTCAAAAACCTAAGAAGCCTATTTCCCTCCAGTGTCCTCTAAAATTTCATGGATGTCTAGCTCTTCAGACTCTTCATCTTGGGTTGCTTCATTTGAATTACTTTATGAATACTCAATCAGTTTGGCCTTCAGGGCCGATTTGCCAGCAATCTGCCCTGACCTGTGCACTTCAAAAGGTAAATCTTCCTTACTAATTTTTGAAGGCTTGTGAGGTTTTCCACCTTGGCCCCTTGTGGCCCTACCTGGATTCCTGTGGGTCCCTTTCGTAGTCTCTTCAAAATTTTCTTCTTCTCCATCAACCTTTCTCTTCTTTCCCTTTTTTCTTGCAAGGGAGTTAGGGGTATTAACAGGGGTCTTAACATGGGTGGAGAAAGGGGTATCATTGGTTTTGGTAGGAGTAGGGGAAACCCATGATTCATCAATTACATCACTAGACACTGGGTTTGAGGGAATGTCTTCATTAACACCTCTAATATTCCTGTTTGGCTCAAGGGCATGGTGAAAATTGTAGAGACAAAAAATAAGCCCCTAGTGTAGGGGAATAGGTTTTATATCCAACTTCTTGGCCATTTTGGCTCTCACCCTTAGGATAGAGTGCTCTAATGAGGAAAGCAGGTAGAAAGGAAAGATGATAATAACATTGCATCTAAAATTATTTAACAAAGGAAGGTGGTAGTTATAAAACCTAGTATAATGCCCCTCGAGAGTGAAGTAATTCATGAGAATGAAGCATACTCCATCCCATGGCTCTAGAAGTTTGGCACATTTGAACCCTCCTTGATACGAAATGAGTTCTTCTCCTTCACCCAAAAATAGCTTGTGACTAGCCATATCCATGATTTTGGTTTTCTTTGGAGCTTTAAACCCTGCATGGTCATTCCCGTGGCCATAGAAATCACCTTCTCAGAGATTTCAAAGCTAATACCACCCACAGTGACCCACCTATTCAACCAGGATCTCACAAACTACTCAGACAAATTTTTTTCATAACCATTCAACCTTTCCAAATACGGGCTGATACCTCCTTCTTTATAATAATGCTAGACTAATGGAATGTATTTAAATTTGTAGTAAGAGACAGGTTCAATTCTAATACAGTCTCCCCCCATTCTATAATTATAGACCCAGCCAATGAAATTCCCAATTTCTACCTTCAGCTTCAAACAAGTAGCTAGCCCTCGCTTCTATTTGCACTGAATGCAGATGTGAAGGCTCATTTTATGAAATACCCTACCGCAGTGACGTCTACTCCCATTCTTGAAAATAATTTCCCCTTGGTTTTCATGATGTGACCCACACTCCTCCACCTCATGATACAAATAATTAATAATGATAATCAAGGAAGTACTAAGGTTATCATTTTCCAAGATCCCCAATGGCCTTCTCCACGTGGATCACTTTCGAAAGCTATCCTTGTCATCAATGTGCATCATTCCTGATCCGTCGTCTCCTTCTAAATGATCTCCCTAATGTTTAAGGGAATATGAGCACCTTTTCACCATACCCTCCATCTTGAGAATTGCTGACCAAGGTTGGCACAAGCGTCAGCAACCCTATTGCCTTCTCTGTAGGTATGGGTAATCTCAACTTCAGAATTTTTTTGTAAAAGAAACTGGATATTAGTAATGATGTCTTTTAGCTGGATTCCAATGTTGGATGATTTATTAACGGATATATGTTGAAAACCATGCCAACTTCCACTTATTCACTTAATGGATATAGCTTTCAATAAATTCTTACTAAAAGTACTCACACAAAAATAATACAATTCATCACATATATAAGCAATTAACATCCTAATCATTGCAATTTCATACAACACTTGGTTCTTCAAACCCAATTCTCATGTTATAAGGATAAATGTAATTAAATATTCTATCCTTACCAACCAAAACATAACAAAAATAAAATAATGAATTCATTCTAACTTTATTAGTTAGGTCAAGACAATTCTAAATGTATTTACACCCAACAGCCTAACAAAGAGCAGTTATGATGTAAAAACATCTCGAAGATGAGATCCAAATATCATGTCTAGAAGGAGGATGGTTGCCTCCATTATTTATTTCAATATTTTTTAGGTTAATCTCAAGGTATAAATTATTATCAACAAAAAAACTAGAGATTTATATATTTTTAAACCATCAATTTTTAAGTTGTGAGCTGATTTGCAAAAAAAAAAGCATAAATGGCTTTAAAAAATGCCTTACCAAAAATATGAAATGATCCAATAATAAAAATATAAGGAATTATATCAAAATATAAATGTGGGTAGATTCCATTATCAAATTGAGTTTTGATAAAATCAGACATATACTATAAAAATCAAGTCTTTTTTGGAGCTAACTTACAGCCAGTTAAAACCCAAAAAAGCAGTTTTCTTCTGCAACTATCTCCCAAAATGGTGTCACCAAAAGTCATTCATGTTAAGGAGGATTAATATAATTATTGATTATATTTTCCATATGGTTAAATAATACACTCCAACTCTTTTTTTTCAATAAATAAAAGTTTAAGTATTTATTGAAAGTTGTTCTTTGGACTGATCTAGGTTGATTTTTCATCCATAAGAGGATTATCAAAATAATTATGTCTTTTTAAAAGATTGAGTAAATTAACCAACCACCTAAAAATAAAACAAGAGGAATACCCTAACAATCAATTCACTTTCATCTATAAGTGAAAATACATATACTCACCTATACAAGGTGAATAATTGGCCATTCAAGATTATAAATTCAGTCATACAAATGTATGCAACTAGCCATATAAATGTATGTAATAAAATCATCCATTTAAATGATTTAATCCATATATTTAATAGCTTAAATTTTTTTTCAAATAGTTCATAAGCATCCTTTATGAACTAATTTCTATCTATATAATAATTTTAGTATTTTTTCAAACAGTTCATAAACATCCTTTATGAACTAATTTCTAGCCATTTAATAGTTTAGACATTTCATCAAATAGTTCATAGGCATCCTTCATGAATTAATTTACATCCATATAATAGTCTATGAAATTCATCAAATAGTTCATAAGCATCCTCTTTGAGGTAATTTAGCAAACAAATTCTAGCCATACAATTTAGGAACTAATTTCTAGCCATTCAATTTTGGAACATATTCCAACCAATAAATTTAGAAACAAATTCCAGCCATTCATTTTGGAAAACAAATTTCAAGCATGTCAATTTGGAAAACAAATTCTATCCATGTCAATTTAGCAAACAAATTCCATTCATGTCAATTTGATAAACAATTTTTAGACATACAATTTGGCAACAGATTCCAGTCATATCAATTTGGAAAACAATTCCTAGTCATGTCAATTTGACAAAAAAATTCCAGTCATGTCAATTTGAAAAAAAAATTCCAGCCATATAATTTGGCAAAAAAATTCCATCCATGTCAATTTGGCAAATAAATTCTAGTCATATAATTTGTCAAACCCAACAAGGGAAATAATATGAAAAATCAGATATTAATAATATCATAAAAAGGGAAATTGATTAAACCATTTTACACAATCAAATTGGTAACATTATCTTCAAATAAACTATCAAAGTATACATAATAATAATTTATTCATTTTCTCCATAAACTAAGAGAATAAGTAAAATACCATTTGCATATCAAAATCCCCTTACTCATCTAGAGTAAAGGCTCACATATGCTTGTCTAAGAAAACATATCTAGGTATATACCCTAGTATAAGCTAAAGATAATTATCCTGCTAATGTTTTCAATTATAATGCAAAAATATTTCAACAAGAGGAAGGGTGACTTACCTAGAGAAATAATCTCTATTATTTCCTTTATTCACTAGCTTGCCTTGGATTTTATGGTGCCATAAAACTTCTCCTCTATGCAGCCTCCCAAAATGGCCATGTACCTTCTACCTGAGCATTTTCCAACTAGAGTAAAATAAAGGATTTACAATAGGGTATGGACATCCATCTACCCATAATAAAAATCATAAAATATCATATGCCTTGATATCCATGTATGCAAAATGTGGAAGCACACAACATACCCATGAATTTATGTCATTTCTCTACTACCAACACTTGGCATGGCTACTATGTAGCTTAGCCTTCTAGCTATCATAGCATCTTTTAATCTTTTTTTGCTTACCCTAAATTATAGCATGAAGCTTCTTTCACAAGCCAAAAACTAATTTGATATTCTCCCAAATTGACTTTTTGGTCAATAATAATAGAAATGATAACAGGTATAATATTTACCATATTTCATTTTTGACCTTAATAAAAAAATCAATTTATAATCATACAAATAATTGGTTTAAATATAAACCTAGTTCATTCATGGACTATAGAAAAATCATAATATATTTTAAATTAAATCCTTTAACTTAAACTTTAGAAATTTATATTTCTTGATTATTTTTATAATTTCATGCTCAATGCCTTTATGAGGCTTCGAATAATAATTTAGACAACACAAAAGACATAACACATTAACCATAGAATATTTATTTATGCAAAGCCTTAACAATAATAACTTGGGTTTTGACACTACTCTTCTCGTGTTAGTCATATTAACCATGTTTTCGTCATTGGTAGTGAGGTCTATAATAATTTCAACATTTTTAGTAGTAGGAGTAGGTTTTTTAATATTATCTTGATGGTTAGGAAGAGGATATTTGTAGATAAAAAGATGAGCATTATCTTGGTTTAAACCTTGGTTTTCATTTTGCATTTCATGATCTTTAAAATCTATGACATAATCTTGTTGACACTTTTGAATAAGGGTTTCATGATCAAAGTTAGGACCAAAAAGAAAATCCATAGAAATATTGTGTAATTATCTACAAGTCTCATGAAAATATCCCCAACTTGCATGAAATGAACAAAAATTATTTAGATCATACAATGATTTCATAGGATGAGTGGGGAAAGATCTCATGATAAAGGTTTTGGAATATGTTTTTGAAGTTATGATAGGTATAATGGTTTTTACACATTAATATGGTTTGGATGAGAAAATATGGGAGTGGGAGTGTTGTTAGTTAGGGGAACATGTTACATAGCATTATTTGGAGAAATTACTTGGATGATATGAATAATGTCATAGGTGTCAATAACACCAACATTAGTTGCATGATAGTTTTTATTTTTGATGAACATGTGAGTGTTGGTTGTATGCTAAGGTGGTTTTAATTGATGCATGAGGAACTCTTATCATTTGGCCTAGTCAAGAGCCTCTTCCAAAGTTTTTAGAGATAAAATCCCAACCCATTACTATAATTTGGGTTATATAGCATTAGTGAATAGGTGTAAGAGGTTGTCATCCTCCATATCATGCTCATATTTGTGAAACAAGTTTTTCCATAATTTGATGGTTGCTTGTACCATTTCAATTTTGATTTATTTAAAATTTATAAAATGGGATAGATTATTCTCAGGAAGATCTCTAGTTTGGAATTCTTGGATTAGTGAGTTGACCATGTCTTCTATGCTATTGATAGAGTGAATTTTTAATTCATTGTACCAATATAAATCATCTCTTGAGAGTGTTTTATCTAATAATTTTGTAGAGGTGAAGGTGTTAATATTAACCCAATCTTTGTAAAGGTTACTAATTTTTTTAATGTAAAGTGGGATTGATAGATCCATTATTGGTAATGGTGGGTGTGATATATCCTATGTCAATGTTGGTAATTTGAGGTGCTAGAGGTTCTTTTTGTAGATGTCTAATGGTTTTATTAATGAGTGGTGATTTTGGTATAAGGTTATTGTTATCATCAAAAGTTACACCATTGAGGAGGTTGTTCAAGCCTTCTCACTTAAGTGATAGCATGGAAACACCTCTAGGTTATGGGTGGCCTAATAAATGAGGTGAATCTATAAATATGGATATCTCCCTTTACTTTATCACTCCTAAAATTGCTACTAGACCTACTAATTACAAAGGAAAGGGGAAAGAGAACTTAAAGTAAAGTAGAACTAGGTATGTAATGCACTAAATTAACACCCTCCACTTGATTATGATGCACTAATAACATAAATTGGGATTGGATTTGATCATGCTACTCAATAAGAACCTTTAATCATGAGTTTTTCAACATGGAGGTCATAGATAATGTATTGAATAGGAGATTCTATGAAGAGGTCTAATAAAGACACTAATGACTTAAATCCACTTTTAAATTATGAAAAGCTATCCAAACTCACCATGTGACCTATAATAAGACAATACATTTGAAAATAGGTAGGAGAGGACAAATGAGAGAGAGTAAAGGCACTACTACTATCATTCATCAACAATCACACAAGTACACTAATCAAAAGCATATGCGAAGGTAATAATCATCTTTATTCAACATTTAAAGGCATAATAAAAGTGCTTATTTGAGTTGGGCTTCACCAGAATCAACCAAAGGATCTATAAAAATCCATTCAATGCTGAATATATAAGATAAAGTGAGAAGGAGTGAGAGAGAGACAGGTGTAGGAAGATCAATGATAAGTGTCATCTCATTAAGGAAGAAGTTAAAATCAAGAAAATTGTTAAAGAGAAGTCTTAAGAAAATTTTCAACATGTGTCAACTTATAGTGATATTATCCCTCATCAAGGGTGGTGTGGAAATATCCTTCACCTTATAGTATGACTCATTAACTTTATTTGAAACTACCCATTCTTGGTCAAAGAAGAGTTACAAGCTTGTGTTTTGCCATATGTCACTCTTGATCATGCTTCCTTGAGATCTCCAATACCATATTAGTAAAATTGCATGTATATATCATCTTTATTGAGTTTATCATTAAGTTTCAAGTGTTTTCAAGTTGGTATAGTCTACAATTTGATTGAGAGACTTACTTGGTTCAAGTGAAGACCACCATAGTGAGTCTATTTCTTCAATTTTATGCCTAGTTATTGATTGAAGATTACCAACATAGCTTGAATACATATAAATTTAATTTTAATTGGTTATTATACATTTTTAACTAATAAAAACCATCTCCAATACTTAGGTATAGGTGCTTTAGGGTCTGATCTCTTAGAGTTCTTGATGGCATATGGATTTGTCAATATATCTCCTAACATATTCTGATGAAACTAGATCATAGAGGAATTTAGGTATCTTAAAACCTATTAATGATTATTTATAAACTTATTAACTTGCCTTATCTATGTCGTGTATGGTTTCAAGATACTATATTAGGTATTACCCAATTAGATTTCATGAGAAGTCCTCAAAAATTACCTTTTCAAGCCTACAACAATCATTGTTAGGCCAAATTCCATACAAACATGCCTCACACCTGCCAAAATAATGACTCATTTAAGTTTTATTATGTTTTAAGATTTATTTTAAGTATTTTTTAGGCCATATCAACCCATTTTAGGCACTTAGGAATCCAAACTTCTCCATCAGGTCCTTTGTAGGGTTTAAGCAGGGTTTAAGGTGGCCTATCATATTAACAATGATTCATAAAGGTGAGGGCCCTAATATCTGAAATAATGATAATATTTTTGATTAAATATAATATTAAATTTTAAATAATATATTGTGTCACCATGCATCTTTTCTATAAAGTTATGAGCAAGACTTCAGGCTTTCTCGATCTCCTCACAAGGTGATAAAAGGGTTTTAGAGTGGTATAAACTCTTAAGCAATGTTTAAAAAGAACATAATACTTAACATTGAAAAAATTACATGAATTTAAAGTATTATACCCTCCTTAAATCCACTAATATACATTTTCCACCATGCATATCCTCCATGAAGTTATGAGCTACTCAAAACTACATCTATGGCTTAGAAGACTGTGTGTGAGACCGAGAGAGAGAGAGAGTTTTTGGACTAAAACATTAAAATGTGTTTTAATTAATATAATATTTTGGTATCCATCTATAACATGTTTCTCCATGACCTAAAATAGACAATTACCTTCTAAAAAATTCTATAACTTGATTTTCATATTTTGAGGGTTTATAGGCAATTAGGCCAATTTGACCCTAATGGTCTTGTTTGGGGTTTGATTTTATCATCCAAGGCTTAAAAAAATTTAAAACATTTTTTAATATATTTAATACCTTTATTTATAGTTATAACCCAAATATCAAAACAAATTTTCATGTTTCTTCACAATTTATACGCATGTCTATAAGAGATGATTAGGGTCACTTGAGTATTAAACTTACTAACTTGATCTTTCCTTAACTGGTATAATGTTCCTAAGGATTATATTAAGATTTAAAACCTTATTAAATTCCTATATTACCTAAAAATACTCAAATTAAATACAAGTATTTCATATTATTCTCACACTTTTGAAGATAGCCCTGTATGTCACAATTAGGCTTGTAAGTGTTCTATCTTGGCCTAAAACTTGTTGGAGCTCAGGAATGGGTCTTCAACTCATTTTTTAAAATTTTTATACCATAAAAATATATTTTAAATTATTTTTCATGACTTCCACAACCTATTTTATCTTTAAACCTCATCATTTAATACAAGGGTTGATTTCATTTACTTGAAAATTGAGACCTACAGGTCTACAAACCTATAGGTCTACATTTTCATCATTATAAACTCTTTATGATTAACTCTTAGGAAATTTAAACATTAAATAATCTACTAATAACCTCATAATATTCATCATTATTCTTTAAACATGGCAATACTTCACTATCAATGCAAGGTTAGTCTCTTTGGTTCATTTTAGTATAGGCAGATTTGTACACAGTCTTCAAACTTAATATCATTATAGGGTTACTTTGGAGGAGTTAGTGTTAATATCACCCATCATGTCTGAAAAATATTATAGGTTTTTTATACTATTCAAATTATATTAAACCAATTCTCCCATTGGTTTATTGAGGCTTAAACTCATGGCCATATTGACCTCTATAACTACAAGTTATACACAATATTTAGATATGCATGAGAACATAACCTCTATATCATTTTAAAATATAATAAATGACATAAATAGGTTTTAATTATTTAAATAAACTAACCACATAAAAAAATTATAATTATCACTCCTTTCATGCATTGGAGGATCGCATGCACTAGGATTATGTCTACAAATTTGATCTATACTAAAGACTTGTAGAACACTATAGGTCACCAACATGTTATGAAATTTTAATGATCTTTAAAATTCCATTCCAAGAATAAAATTAAAATATTATGGGTTTTATAGGGTTTTAGACCACCCTACCTTCTTAGTGTTTGTTCATAAATCCTAGCCCATGAAACTCTAGAATATTACCATGATTTATAATTTAATACTTTCTCTCATCTCTAGCTATGATATTTTGACTTAAAATTATTTCTCCTATCCATACCAAGCATTTGAAACTAACCATTGTGAGCTTATAAAGAGCTCAATGAAAGAAATGAAGTGTTTTTTTCATGATTTAGACCTATACAAGCTTATTAAACATGGATTTGACTCAAGGGAGATGAAGAGACACATTTTGAAGGATTTACATCTGAATATTAGCCTTATAAATTTATACAAGTGATTGAATTTCCCTCTTTTAGAATTGAAAACCTCTTTTAACTACTTTTTCTCATTTGAAACTAACTTAAAATTACCTGACAAGTGTTAGTCCATACAATTACATTTTCTTTGGTTTTATTTGGCTTCATCAAGCTTAGATAAATATTGTGTTTTGACATAAAATACCTCTAACAAGGTTTTACACTAGAGATAACTTAAACAAGCCTAACACAAATAAAACACCTTACCTTAATTTCCTCAAAATACCTTAAACAATGTTAAACTTGTATAAGACATTAATTTGA
This sequence comes from Torreya grandis, assembly GCA_037957365.1. NCBI lineage: Eukaryota > Viridiplantae > Streptophyta > Pinopsida > Cupressales > Taxaceae > Torreya > Torreya grandis. The sequence continues at coordinate 4,002,101 of JARHVA010000796.1, forward strand.
ACCTATTTTAAAGGGAGACCTAGTGTAAAAATTCAATTTTTGTGCTCCCCATGAAACCTAGTGAGGTTGGTTTTGGAGATGAATGAGATGATTTTACATCTGTATCATCTAATTTTCATTATTGGTTTGAAAGGTATGCATTTTTTTTCATATTTTTAATAGGATTTTGATATTTTTAGTAGAATTTTGACTAGTAGGTGTAAAATGTGACTCATTATTGTTAGTATTAATAGTTTGAGATGCATTATGAGTGTGGGATGTAGTAGTATCATGCATCACACTAGTGGAATGAGTAGCATTGGTAGAAAAAGAAGCACTAGTGGAATGAGATGCAATAGTATCAAAATAATCGTTGGTATCCAAAGATGTAAGATTAACATGGTTAAGGGAATGGGTCTTTTGAAGAGGCCCATTAAAATTTGAACCTACATTGTTAGTATAAATAATTGGCATGGAGGTTGAAGAAGACATAAAAGATGATGTCATGGTGTGTGAAGGAGACATAATAGAAGGAAAATGTTGAGATACAAAGGAAGTGGTTCCTAAAAATCCATGGGAAAATATAGGGGAGGGTGAATGGGGTTCTCCTATATGAGGCCTCATCATGAGATTATAGATTTTTGTAGGTTCTTTTCCTCTATGTTGAGGGTTTTCATTGATGAAAAAGGGAATTTCAGTTTTGTACTCTAAATCATGCTCATATTCTAGTGAGAACAAAATATTACATGCTGAGTATGAATGGGGAGGAGTCCCATAGTTGGTAGTGTGAGTGGCGATATGGACATTACTCTCATTCATGGTGGGTGCCACAAGTTGTGTCTTAGGGAACCTATTAGGGTTGGTAAAACTCATCATGTTTGTTTAATTTAATTTAATTTTATAATCAAAAAATAAATTCATGATGGGGGAGGGAGGTTAAAAAATTGATGCAAATAAGGATCAATTGGTAAGATACAAAGTCAAACTAGTCATAATGTCCTATAAGATAGTAAATAGAACAAGTTATAAAAGTCATAGTCATGTAGGTCAACTATGTATTATAGATGGAGAACTAAATAGGCTATAAAAGACACAGTCGTATAGGTATACTATGTATTATATATGGAGAAATTAATTGATTTTGAGAGACACATAGTTAGATAGGTTGATTGTGTATTGAATAGTAAAATAACAAGAAGCTTGTAAGAGACTAAGTAGATGGGGTCAATTATGTTTTGAAGATAGAAAAAAAATTGCAATATAATAACTAAGAAAATTCAATTAATCGCACAAGAAATTATATCAAGTGTTTGATCTAATTGTAGCACATAACACAAAGCTTGTACTAACATTGGCTAGTACAAGTTTTAAAATACAAAATACAATTTACAAAGAGAAAGCATAAATATTAAAATATAAATGTTAATCTAAGTGATCATTATTGAATGTTTTAATTTATGATAAATTTTGAAATTAATATGATATGGAGTTGGCTATAAGAAGGAACTAGAAAATCAATCTAAGGATAATTCAAGTAATTGAGGCTGAAATGGATATGTATTGGTGATGATAATAGCTTGGTATTGGGGCCTACCCCATCAATTCACAATCTCATAACAATAATGATGTCAGGTGCTTTGCCAATATATACCATCATCCATGTATTTATAGTTTGTTAGAAAACCAAGACAACTTCCCCCTTGGTGATGAAATACAAGTAGGTAGACCTTGAGAATAAATTATTTAATGCTTTTTAGTGTTATGTTATTTGGAAGTGTGTGAAAAAGAAAAATAGTGTGACTAAATCAATAAATTAAAAACCTTCTATTTAATCTATATTTATTACTCTAAGAAATAAAGAAACAAAAATGAAAATTGAGTTAATTACTAGCAAGATAGGTTAATTACTTTACTTTTAAATAGTACAAAGTTGGTTCAAGTGACACTATATGCAAATAGTATAGACTAAAGTTGACAGGGTTGATGTTATTTATAAAAACAATATCCAAAAGAAAATAGTCGAATAGGTCAATTGAGTCTTCTATACAGGAAAGCAAGCTACATAATTGTGTTTACTTATTCAACCTAGTTTGTTTTAAGATTACAGTTTTATAGACTATAAACTATGAAAAGTAGGATTGTAAATGAAGAACAAAAATGACTAAGAAGGTAATAATGGACCTGATAATTTTTAAAGATGCTAAATTTGCTATTTTTAGGTTGTGTTACTCAAATGATGATTTTTATTTTGATAATTGAGTCAAATGGGTTTATGAAGTTTGTAAAACCTATTGCTAAAAAGGACTTGCTAACAAAATCAATGGGGTTGACTTAGTCTGTAAACTTGTGGTTGAAAAATAGAATTAAGTTGTGTTGATCGATCTAGTTACCTATTGTTGGAGAAGACCTACATAGAGAAATACAAATTTTATTAGAGCAACTATGTGTTAAACCTATGTATAAAATTTTAGACTGTATCAATAAGTTCGATATATTACTATAAAAGTATATAATATATTCTAATAAATGAAGGCATGAAAAAAAATTGTAAGGGTTAGATTCATTTTGGATTCACCATAATATATAAAAGAGAAATTGAAGTTGATCTACAAATAAATCCTATCTTAGAGAAGATAAATCACACTTACCCTTCCACTTATTGGTACATTTAGACAATTGAGGTCATGACCAAGATGGATCTACTAAGACCTATCCAAAGGGTTCCTTACCATAATAATATCACTAGAGATGGTTCTAAAGCTTATAGTCAAGCAAAACCATGCAATAAACCTAGATAGGTCCTATGTTTTCTTATTTAAAAAGTAAATGATAAAGTAAATTAAAATATAACTTAGTGCTCACCAAAGCTTGTGGCACAAAATGGGGGTAATAAACATAAAATTAAGCATGCATAGAATATCTCTACTCAAGTCAATATAGGAGAAATATTATTCCATGGAGAGAGAAGCATATAAACTAAAAAATGCAAATCTATCTACTTTAACAAGGAGGAACAAGAGTTTATGAATACTTACCTTAAAGAAGAACGCATTGAGCCTCAATATTTCCCTTGGCCAATGGTGTTTTTCAAGAAGTTATTATGTATGTTGAAGAAACTAAAGATGGACAATGGACTATAGTTTAGCTAAGGACCTCCTAGTGAATCCCAAGTCTTTGCAAGACAAGATTCATCTCTCCTTTGATAAAACCCTAAGTAAACGACTCCTCAAGTAGAATGGTGGATAAGTATATGTACAAAAATGATTTTCTTATCTATATCTGTCTAAGAAATGGTATCAAGGATGTGTGTATATATCTAGATCTAACCCTAAACCCTTCTAAAAATTTAATTGATAGAGTTGGCCTAATAAACCTTATATCATTAATTAATTAAATCAAGTTAGGTCCTAGATTGGGTTGACCAATAGCAATTGAGTCCCATAATGTTCCAATATATTTAAGTACAAGGTTTGCCTAGGATAACTTTGTTTGTTAAATGTCAAAAAAAAATTTAGCTTAGGTAGGGTTTGTTTGAGGTGGTGAATTACTTGGAGGAGTGTGTAAGGTAGGTTTCAAGGCTTAGGTAAGTGTATAGGAGATGTTTATATTGGTTTTAAGTGGTGGTATAGGGGATAAAAATATTGAAAAACACTAATGGTCTACCCACCCCTTTAATGGTGCACCTTTTAAGGCATGCACTAAAACATATTGAGACTCGATGGGTTCTTTCAAGAGAGAAAACATCATTAATTGATAGAGTTTGAAAATATTATGTGTATACATACATGACTTATACATTTCAAACATGGTATTTATACCTACATGTTACTTATGAATTATTCACTTGTTATATTATGTGTATGCAAGGACATCTTTATGATCACTATACTAACTTATCTTATTATCTTTAAAAATCATGTATATACTTATATTTTCCTATGGGGGGCATGATATCCACATCTATTCTCCATGATCCTTATTATGACCTATATTTATTGTAAATGGATCCTATCACACACTTGTGTATAGTGTGATTACATTAATTCTTCATATAAATATTCCATTATATTACATATACATATACACATAATTTGTATTTCTAAATGACACATATATTTATACATATGTTTAACTTGAGGATTTATCTATATGTGGAGGCATAAATTTATCCCCATCCACTTGGATAGATAATGGCATGTTTTTCCCCCATACACCATCATCTTCTTTGTAAGATGCATCCACCTATGGACCTTGTCATAAATTTATTTATATTTCATGATTTTTTGATAATGGGGTATGTTATTTCCTAACCTAGGACCTCATCCTCATTTGAGGATACACATGTATTTGGCATGACGTGATGGTATATTTATATTCATTGATACTTTCTAAAGTAACATATTTAACATTGAGATTTAAATGATGTTATCTTTCCTATGATATATAAATATGACACAAATGTTCCTTAGAGTAATATATTTTGCATTGACATTTATATGATTTTATATTTCCTATGTAATGTGACTCTTATGGCATGACTAGTTACATATTTATCATACTATGGGGATTTAAATCTAATATTTTACAATAGTTAAATGTGTTTTTTATGACTCATATATAACAGGGTCTATTATTTCCCCACCCAGTAACTCATCCTCATTTGAGGATACATATTGGGAAGTATGTGAGGATATATTTCTATGTATTGATACTCACTAGATTAATTTATTTAACATTGAGATCTACATGATGTTATCTCTCCTATGTGATAGTGATACAACACTAATGCTTCATAGAGTTATATATTCTTCATTGAGATTGATATGATGTTATCTTTACTATGTAATACAACACGTTGGGAATTATTAGATACACATTTATCATATGATGAGGCTTTAAATGTAATATTTGATAATAATTACATGTGTTTTATGCAATTTTTCAAATGATATTGGCTAAATACAATATTATTACACATTGTGCTTGTAAATATATTCCTTTGAGATGAGTGATTTCAAGCACATGACATTTAATATTTCACCTAAAAAAGTGGTATATATAAGAGCATTTTTAAAGGTAATTAAGTCGAGGCTGCTAAGTAAAATTTGGGATTTTTTTTCAAAACACTATTGAGTGAAGATACTAGGCAAAGTTTTGGAACTCTATTTAAAGAAAAATTATCTACTTCCTTGATCAAGAAGTGGGTTTTGATATGAATATTCCCACAATAAATTATAAAAATATAGAAAATACCATAAATAATACTAAAAATAAATAGAAAATACTATATTTCATAAAATCACTCTAATTGGAACCTTCATGTAATTGATTTAAAAAATAGTGCAAATACCAGAAATGTTATTGCAAATTAATAGAAAAAAGACTATACTACATTAAAAAGGGAACATAATTTCATTACAATATCACTAGCCTCTTCAAGGGGGAAATCTCTTTTGAGTAAGCTCAATAAAATATAATTGATGGATACCTTTACACTAATCTATAATTTATACTAATTCTATCCTAGATAATTACTACTTCCCATGTATGTGGGTTTATTATAATTAATTCAAGGGATGACTTTACAAGCATATGCATTCATATATTTTATTTAAGATAAAAACTATAAAGATTTAGGATTAAGGGGTCCCACATACCTTCCCCATTCAAAATATCTACCCTCAAATATGAAGATGAGGAAGATGTTGTTGGAGTTGAAGGTGTAGATAACTAAATCTAGTCAAAGGTATGTGATGATGTTGATTCTTGACATATCCTAAATCATTTGACCTATACCATAATACATGACTCTTATTCACCATTCTTATAATCCATTTATATATATGTAGGATTGGGCCTTTGTTTTCCATAACTATTACACATGAATTTCCAAGTTAAATATCAAAATTTTGTTATATCACTCTTTAAATGCCTCCAACTCAAGATAGTTATCCTTGATTATCTACGACAAGTATACCCTAGGAAGATAAGTTGGCCACCATGGACCTATCTACCTAGAGTGGCCAGTTCATGTTATGTTCCAAATTATAAATATCCATTTGGGTCTTGCCACACATTTCATAAAGTCTGATAAAGAAATTTTTCAAAATGTTTCAATATATAAGTAAATATAAACCTCATTTTAAAGGCACTTGGTCTCTATCTTGGCACTATCTATTGAGAACTTATACATTATTGTGTAATGAGAAAATTTGTCCCATTCTTCCCTAATTCAAGATAATTTAGAAGGATAAATCATAAGTCAAGTCTAAATTACCATAAATCAAATTAACATCTATCATTGTCAATTATTAAAGCCAAATTTATAGTTGCATACATATAGTCAAGGAGCACAATTGTACAATCACTCTATATGGGAGAACCACATATGGATTGATTCCCTCTTTAGTGTATCTAGATACATAGGTAACAGTCAATCATCAAAGGGTGATCAGGGTTAGCCCATTACACCCCCTCTTTTTTTGTTGGTTTATATCTCTCACAGTACCCATAGGGTTTATTAATCAAAGATAATGAAATTAGTGACATCCTTATATCACAAAAAATTTGATGTATCTTAACACTCTTAGTATACATAGGCATAAAATACAAAACATTCATCATTTCATCGCAGTCTATGTGGTAAAGTCTATAGTCAATAGACATAATTGGATTGATAAGTTGTCTCCCTTCATCATACTTTGCCATACATAGTCAAAAACTATGTTCTTGATTTTGAGCTATCGTAGTTATAATTTATGTTGATTTTCACTATTAGGCATAAGAAAAAATCAATCCAAAATTTAGATCTAAGCTAAGTTAATTTATCTTTTGTGTTTTCCTATAGTAACATTTTATGTTTAGCAAATCACAAATCAAAATTTCTAATAATTTTATATCTTTAGCATTATGATCTATCTCAATTTTTACATCTATTTTCACAAAAATATTAATTACTAAATAAAAAATTAATGTTTATGAAAATAAAACATATTGATGAACCTGATGACATGAAATAGGGAATATTTTTTCGATGTGTGATAATGTATAAGTACTCAATAGATAGTGCCAAGTTAGGAATAATAAATAATCTTTGATTTTTATTTATTGAAAATATTTTGATAATTTCTTTTAGCTGACATTATGAAATGTGAGATAATACCCAAATAAATATTTATAAATTTGGAAACTAGCCTTTATTTGGCATGGGATAAGGTCACTTTAGGTCAATAAATATATGGCTATGGGTTTGCCTACCTAGAATGGATCCATACTAAAGAATCAAGGACAACTATCATAAGTTGGAGGAATTTGAAGAGATGATACAAAAAAATTGAACATTGAATTGGAAATTTTGAATAGTATCAATGACAAAATGAGGGTCAATCTTATATATAGATAAATGGCTTAGAGGATTGGTGAATAAGAGTCATATATTTGGTCAAAAGTTGAGTGGTTTAGGATGTGTCAATAATTATAAATTTTAAATGATTATGACCAAATTTAGGTATCTACATTCTCCACACACACACCTTTATTCTAGTAATGAAAATTATATATTAAGGAAAAATAATCAAACTTGATTATGTATGACACTTTTTTTGATAGGATAATCCAATTGTGTAAGGCACTCATTTTAGTAAACCCTAAAACAACACATGAATTTTTCATTTTTATATATTTTAAATTTTAAAAAATCTAAAACTTTGAAATTGAGAAATGAAAAGAGAGAATAATTACACTTATACAGATATGAAACCATGTTGCTCTATTAATTGTAAAATAATGAATATTCAAACTATTGAGCTATAAATATTCATATTATAACTCTCATGAATGAGATAAATTACTCAATGTACTAATCCAAAATAAGGTGAAACCAAAATGAATTCACTATAAGTGATGCCAAGGTCATTGAGTGTCACTGGACTCAAACGTATATCACTCATAACATAATATAGAACCACAAAATGGGTTTAATATAAGTAATATCAAGGCCATTGAGTGTCACTAAACTCAAACAATACATTAACCATAACAAAATAAATCACACCACTACAAAATAATCTAAATTCTACTTGCATGATCAAAACAAAATGAAGAATAATCATGCATGTATCATGACCTTAGTGCAAAAAGATTTGAATTGAAATAAAAACTTGATTTTGAATTTTAAATTGTATTGTATTTGATATTTTCATGAACAAGTATCATTCATTTTTAACTTTAAAAATGTATATGTGTTTGAACAAGTATCATTCCTTTGAATTTTTAAAATGTGCATGAAAAGGTATGATGCCTTTTGAACTTTGAACACACACACACACACACACACACACACACACACACACACACACACACACACACACACACACACACACACACACACACACACACACACACACACACACACACACGAGCATGAAAAAGTATCATTCCCCTAAATATATGATAAATGATATAAAGTGCATGCATTTATATGTTCCATTTTAAATGTACGTGAAACCAATAACTTTGTTCCTATATTATTTTGTTTATGCATTCAAGTGTTTAATATTTTTTACTTGAGTATTTGAAAAGTGAGTGCACATGCATGACATATGACACCATAATTTGTGTTAATGTGATAATTTATGTCATATATTTGATTTCTAAATTACTTATAATCTTTGAAAATATGTATTTTAAATCTTTTGAACTTCTACTATGTCCTAAATCTGATTTTTGAATGCTCATTGAGGCTTGGATCCCTAAGACAACCCCATTATAATGTCGTTGCCCCTTCCCCCTAATACAAGGAATATATTTTGTAACTCACTCATCTCAAAATAAGAGTTGATTGTATCATTTTATTAAAATTTAATCATGTGGAGAGTATGTCATCATAGTAATGTAATTATCATTGAAGCATATATATAACATATTGAATGAAAAGCATACCATTTTCATATATATAGCAATGAAGTACATATTAAATTAACTGTCTTTGAATTCATATGACACAAAATATATATAAATATGATTAGCAAAAACCTTAAAGGGTTTGAAAAATAGAGCCTTTTTAATCCAAAAATTACCCAGCATAACCCTAATAGTAGAAATCTTAATATGATAATGAGTGTATTTAAGTAGGTTTTGTTTGATTTTTAGGCTCTTAGATATATTTCTCCTAGTCATAAATAGTGAATAAGTCCCAAAAGGAACTAACTAAAAAGGATCCTACCATCCTTTAACCACACTATCACATCTCTAGGGTATGTTGAGATTAACTTCTTAGGGCTAACAACTTACCAATGTACTACAAGAATAATTAGTCAAAGGCTTCCAATGGCTGAAAATAAAACTTAGGAATTTCTAATATATTATTAGGTACGTGAAAACTAAAATCTATACATAATGTTATTTAGTGTCTTGAGTATTGGAATATTACCCTTCACACCATGGCTTAATAAAACTCAAGACCACTTTTCCCAGGATGATAAATCCTATGAATTTTAAAACTATAGTAACATAGTTTCTAAAAAAATAATAAAAATAAAAATAAATTGAAATTGAAATCCAAAATTAAAAAAAGATTTTTATGTATAGAAATCAGAAAATAATCTAAAACCCTATGACAAAAATCATAAGATAAAATCTCAATAAAATGTATGAGGTTTCCAATATATAATAACCTATTTTTATTTAAAAATTTATATGTCTATGCAAATAGGTGTAAACAATGAGAGAGATCATAATGCTAAAAATGTATATTTATTAATAATTTTGATTTACAACTTGTTAAATATAGAAATATGATATTTTTTGAAAACACTAAGAATAAATGTAATTATCTCAAATTTAGATTTAGGATGACTATTTTGGATATATGATAGTGGAAATCAAAATGAGACTAGATTATAACTATGCATGATCAGAGGTAGAACCTGAAACTTCTTTTAGATAGGATTGTGCTCCCTAGATAACATTACAATCCAATCATGTATGTTGACTTTACAATTTTCTACGTTGACTATGACTAATGACTAATATTGAAATATATAAAAATAGAACCATGAAAGTGCAAGATTAGGAACAAAATGTTATTCTTGGGCAAGTTAATTTTCCTAAAAAAATAATGCAAACTAGGCATGTTTGTTGATTGCAAACTCTTCCACATTAACTATGAATAAAATTTGATTGTTATGCCTTCTACACCTATGTATACTAAATGGTTTATGATTTTAAAATTATGATATTATTGTTTGGATGCTTTTTTCCCCCTTTTTGATTTAGAAACCCTAGGGTCCTTTGTGAGAGATATAAACCTATAAAAATAGAGGGGGAGTGTAATGATTTGATCTAACCCAAATTACCCCTTTGATGATTTACCACTACCTACATATCTAGATACTCCAAAGAGGGAATAAGGCCACATGTAATTTTTCCACCTAGAGTGATTTTGATATTTTTATTCTTGACTATATGTATGCAGCTGGAAATATGGCTTTGATACTTGAAAATGATAACTCTTGACTTGATTTGAGATGATTTAGACTTGGATTATGGTTTCTCCTTTTGAATGATCTTAAATTTGGGAAGCATAAGGTAGATTTTATCAATGTGAAATAATGTATAAGTTCTCAATATATAGTGCCAAACTAGTGACCAAGTCCCATTGAAATGAGGTTTTTATTTTCATAAATATTGAAACCATTTTAAATTTTCCATTAGCTAACCTTATGAAATGTATAGGAAGTCCCAAATAGATATTTTAAAAGTTGGAAACTAGCCATTAGTTGGTGTAGAATGAGGCATGCTAGGTGGATAGGTAAGTGAAAGTAAACCTCTTTGCCTAACATAGACCTATCATGGATAATCAGGGATAATTTTCTTGAGAATGGTAGTAATCTAAGGATGAGACAAAGAGTTTTGAGTATTAATTAGAGTTTTGAGTATTATCTTGGAAATTTACGTGTAGTTGTGATAGTGAATATAGGTTCAAGCATGTATATATATAAATGTATTAGAGGAATGGTAGGTAAGTTTTATGTATTTAGGTGAAATTTTAATGGTTTAAAATGTGTCAATAATTATCATTTCAAAGTACATATGATTATATTTATGTATCCACATTTTATTCTCCTTTATTCTAGTAATGAAATTATAAATAAAACATAATTAAACCCATTGTTTTATAACACACTTTATCTTTGAGAGGATAATTTAATTTTTTAGGGCACTCATTTTATCAAACCCTAAAACAACACATGAATAAGTCATTGTACATGCATTTTCACTTGATGTATTTTCAATTATGACATTGTGTGTGGGTTGTCTATTGATATAAACTCAAATAAAGAGTTCATGTCTATCTGAATCATCATAAAAAATAACTATCATAAAATGTGAAAAAAATATGTGGTGTTGATGGTCATATAAATGTACCATTAATTCCATCTATATTATGCCCATATGTTGAAACATGAGGATGTGCATTGTACACATGATGTACCTCTAAATTGTCTATATTTTATTTTATTCCATGCTTTAGAAATGGATTACTCAATATTTTTTAGATTTGTATTATCATTTTATTTGGTATAACATCTTCTATCAGTGTTCTTAACTCAATATTATTGTCATCAGTAAGATCTTGTATCTTATGTATTAGCCTAAAACTCTTGTTTATATAATTTTGAATACATATATGGTAGTAAAAGTATACATTATTTTTGAATCCTTTGTGTTGAGGTTTGGTCATATCAACCCTTAAAGGTTAAGGGAGAAATATGAGATTAAAATTATGTAATTTTTATAATAAAATATGAGGTGTTTGTGGTAATATTACAAATTTCCTTAGTGGAGCTATCAATTAAAGCTTATTTTGTTATTGTGATACTGCATTGAATGTTAGTCTCATTTTATTATTACTTTTTTTATATTTTACCTTGTAGTTTGGTTTTATTTAAAACTTTATATTTAAAGTAGATGGAGTATTTGGTGTATATTTGAGATTGTTCAAAGCTATGAGCTTGACTTCATGATCTTTGATTGTATGACACAACTCATCAGAATATTTAAATTTGTTGAACATTATAGACTCATGAATTGGTGCTAAAAATTTGTGTTAAGATATATTTGATATGTGTTAGACTTGGTTTGTGATTTATCTTTGTGAATGATATTGAATTTGGGAATAATAGGGCATATTTTCTCACTGTGTAATAATATATAAGTGTTCAGTAGATTGTGCCAATCTAGTGACCAAGTACATTGAAATGAGGTTTGATTTGCTTATCTAGTGATTTTTTTGATAACCTACTTTAGTTGACCTTATTAAACATGTGGTAATAACCAAATATAAATTTATAAATTTGTAAATTATACATTATTTATCATGGGATGAGGTTGTGCTTGATGCATAGGTCCTTGCTAGTATACATGTCTACCTAGCATGGATATGTTCTAAAGAAGCAAGGATATTTGTCTTGATTTTGAGGTAACTAAGAGTGATATAAAAAAGTTTTGAGAATTAAATTTTTAAATTATATTTGGTATTTATGAATAAAAAAGGCTCAAACATGCATATAGATAATGGTTATTTGGTATTGATGAATAACAGAGGCACAAACATGCATATGGATAAATGGTTTAGAGGAATAATAAATAAGATGCATATGTTTAGGCACAAGTCAAGTGGTTTAGGATATTTTAATAATTAGCATTTTCAAGTACCTATGATGAAATTAATTTATCTATATTAGATTTTATAGGATACTCCAATTGTGTAGGTCACACCAGTTTAGCTAACCCTATAACAATAAATGAAGTAATTATTTGTTCATATTTGAAATTTGAAAAAGTTGAACTTTGAAAATTGAAAATTTTAAAGAGAGTAGGTAATGATTAAACCTATTTGGATATAAAACCATGTTGATATATAACCTATAAAATATGGTAAAACGTTGGATAAATGTGCTTCTTATTAAAGCACTTGGATAAATGGTACTTCATGTTGAAAAAATGAATCAAGTATAAATTTTGATTAAGTAATAAACCCATTGATTTGGAAGATGCATATCAATTCTCATGAATGGGTAAATTACCCAATGTACTAATCCATATAAGTTGGAACCATGATATATTTTATATAAGTGATTCCAAGGCCATTAAGTGTCACTAAACTCGAACATACATCACCTGTAACAAAATATGGAACCATACAATGGGTTAACTATAAGTAATGTCAAGGTCATTGAGTGTCACTAGATTTGAATGCATTACCTATAAAAATTTGAATAAAACTGTTGTAGATGGATCTAGATTCTATTTTCATGATCGAAATAAAATAAAGAGTATTCATGCACCCATCATGACCCTAGTGCCAAAATATTAGAATTGAAATGAACATTTTCCATTAAATTTTTAAACTATATTTTATTTGATACGTACATGAACCAATATCTTGCCTTTTGAACTTTGAAAAATGTATATGTACATGACCAATTATTATGACCTTCAAACATTTAAAATGTGTAATAAAACGTATCATGCCTTTTTAACTTTGAAAATGTGTATAAGAGAATGAAAAAATATTAAACATCCCTAATATTATGCCAAATGATATATAATTCCATGCATCTATATACTTAATTTTAATTGCATTTTAAACCTATAACTTGTATTCATGTGATTAGTTTGTGTAATTCTCATGCATATGCTTTCAAGTGTGTATGAATATGTACTTTGAGTTTTATATTTAAAGTGAGTGCATATGCATGTCATATGTTTCCATAATCTGTATCAATGTGCCAATATTTATCTTCTATGTTATTTCTTTATTACTTTTAATCTTTGAAACTTGTACTCTATCATAAAATCTTATTTTTTAATTACTTTTAATCTTTGATAACCTATAATCTATCCCAATTTTTTTTTTTAATATTCATGGAGGATTGGATCTCTAATAAAATCCCACTTGATACCCCCTTTTAAGATGAAGTATGTATCCTACAAGTTAATCATCTCAAAATAAGTGTTAACTATATCATGTGATAAATATTTAATCATTTATAATTATGTCATCATAGTAATGTAATTGTCATTGAAGCATGTATTTAATTTATTTCATGTGAGGCATACCAATTTAATGTATAGATAGATATAGTAGTTAATTACAAATTAAAGTAACCATATTTAAACTGGGACTATGCAATAAAGGTGAATGATATGTATCATGGTACCACTAATCAAGCTCAATAATCACAACACATGATGTCATATAATGTAATGCAATAAGGCCAAGGAACACATAAAATTATCATTAATATTGAAAAACAAGTAATTCCAAAAGCCACACACAAAGGACATTAAAAATATGACAAACAAGGTACATGTTCAAGTTTCACACAAAACATAGGTCTAAGGGCCACATGTAATGGACATGTTCAAGGGTCACAAAAAGCATAGGACCAAGGGCCACATGCAATGGAAATGTTCAAATATCTCTCTTACCAAGAAAACATCACATATATAGGATTAAGTGCCATAAGAAACATATATGTTCAATTATCACATATACCAAGCAAATTTTACACATATTATGAAATTTTCAAGTTTACCGAACCTCTTCATGTATTGTTACATAAATTAATTTATTTTAATATCATATACCTCCCTCCACTATTAGAGGTTCATAAGACAAAAACTCAACACAAAATATTTGTTAGTAACACATGTTATGATTACCACATATGTATTGGAAATTATATAATGAAGTGCTTTAGGATAAGGCATAAAATAAAAGATCTTATTGATGAAAATATTATTGAGTTAAAAACACCCATAAAAGAGGCTAGACCATAATAAAATGACAATGTAAAATTAAAAATCTTTGATAATATATTTATAAATCATGGAAAAATGGAGAATAAAAATAATTTATAGGTACATCATGCACACAATGCACATCCTCCTATTTTGACATACATGAATCCAATATATGATATTATTGGTACATTTATAATAACATCAACACCATTTCCTATTATCACATTTCATGATAGTGATATTTTTTATGGTGATTTAGATATGCATGCATTATTTATTCAAGCTTAGATAAATAAACAATCTTTACACAATGTCATGATTGACAATGTGTCAAGTAAAATAAAATGTGCAAGGACACTTATTCACACTCTTGGGTACACCAAAATGGATTTATAAGCTACATCAAAAGTATTAAAATCATTTGATGGACATACACTACATAATTTTGGGCATATATTTCTACCTCTTCAAGTCGGTATGGCTACTCCATTTCTAGTCTTACCAAACACATTGGTCTTTGATATGTTATTCAGACACCCTTGGATATAAAATATTCATGTAGTATAATAAAAAATTCATCGATGTCTCAAATATATAAATTTTAATAAAATATTCAAAGTTTCAATAATTCTAGATATAATCAATAAAAAGGTCAAAATACATATGGAGAGCATGTTGGAAAGAAGTTCAAAAATTAATGTTGGGTGGTAAAATTTCATTCTCAAATATGAGAGTGTAGAAAGTACCAGTCCCATTGAGGAACAATATAAGGAAGGGGATGGTGGATCATGTTAGGAACCCCTAGAGCCAAGTGCCTAGTTAGACTCTAAAAAGTGGTCCAAAAATGTTTCCCTTAATCTAAACTATAAAAGGGGACCTAGACTAAATGGGTGGGATTAGTGCCTCCTCTAACTATGATGAGAGAACAAAAAAATATTGGGTGGATTTAATCAAATGTAAGGCTATTTCACAAAATATTGTCATTGATATTGAACTTGTTATAGACATTGAGTGATTCCTTCTTAGAATCCCCAACTCTATGGTAAATAGATCTTCCAATAGATTAGTAAATTATCTCATGAGAAAATATGCTAGTTATAGACCCAATATTGATGTAGTTAGAAGTTAGGCCTAATGAAAATGGAAACAAAAAAATAGTGTTGAGATATCAATGCTATTTAAATGATTTTTCTTATTTTCCTTTTCGATCCATGAATACTATGTGAAAACCCTTCTGGATGGGCCTTGGTTTCTTGGGAAAACATGAATTTTCTTGAAAATGGAAAGTAAGATTTAATCTAGATGAAGTATACAATAGTGAGATCCCCATATAGGGATTTATTCTTGAATTTTTTGAGGATGAAGTTTCTAAAGGCATTTCAAAAACTTTTAGATAACTCATTGTCATTGATGTTTTTACTAGATCCAAAAAATTGTTTGATTTTTGAAATATTTTGTGTTAATTTTAAAATTATGGATAATTTTACATCCATTAGTATAAATTTAAAGTATCATAGCTAGAATAATAAGATAGAGATAGATAATTATTCCATGGTATGCCCCACCTATCATAATTCAAGGTATTTGTTGCAAACATTCCTTGTTAAGGAAAGAAATCAAAGGATGTGGAAAATAATGGAGAAAACCATCATAAATGATGTTTAGGTAGAAATTGTCAAGACTAATTATGTTTAGAATATGAAGGTATAAATTCACTCTAAGAATAAAATGAATAAAAATGACAACATACCAGGAACAAGCTTTATTCCTTTGAATGTAATTTTGATAGTTTGTTCCCCAACCCCTCTAGTTAACTAAGACCAATATTTGATTGAGAATGGAAGCAATGAAAAGGACCTAGAATAATATTTAAAAGATAATAAGTATAAAAAATGAGGTTGACTAGGGAGTTGGTAAATAAATATCTTCAAAAGATAAACTAGAACCATATCTAATTAAATGAGGTCTGAATAATTCAAAAAAAGGAGGAATAATTTATGAATATCCTTTCCTATTCCTTAGGCACCAAGAAATTACCCATAAAATATTTTGTAAGCTACAAGGGAGAACAATTTGGGGATAAAGACAATATTGAAGAATAAATTATGCCCTACACTATTAATGACTAGTGGAAAAGGGTCACACAACGAAAAGAGGATAATTCAAAAGAGTAAGGTGACTGTTAATCAAACGAAAAGAAAGAATTTTTTTCTTCCCCTTAATTTTCTTTTTTATATGTAATTCTAATCTATATATCATTAGGTAGAGGATTGAATATTTAAGCATAGATTCTAATAAGGGTAGACCACGTTAGATAGAAATAGAAATAAGGAAACAAGGAAAAAGTTTGTGAAGGGGTATCAAAACATTTTGTATTTGAAAGGATTTAAAGGTCCAGTTGAATATAAAAAGTAAATCATTATCATTTTTGTATTGAATGATGAAATTTTATTATAAAATATTATCCTTAGTATTTCATATGTCTTTTCATTATTGGTTTGATAGGTGGTCTGCAAATATATAAATGTTTGGTATTTTATCACTTTTTTGGTTATTTTTCTATTACTACTACACTGTGGTTTAGAATTTTGGGATATTATTAGCCTTGTTATATTTTTGGATCCATATTTTTTACCTTTATTACCTTATCTTTTGTTTTTTCTTGTTTTAGGTTTTGGGTCCTTTCTAAAACCCACCTTCATTTTAAGTTCAAAGCTCTAGTCAAAAGAATTTTCCCTAATAAATAAAATATGCATTCTATGTGTGTACCATCTAAAATTAGTGGTAAATCCTCCTTCCACACCACCATATTAATTGGTTATTGTAAATATTTTAAAGCATAATACAAAGACAATTATTTCACCTATTCTAGAAAATAACACAAAGATGTTTGTTGCACCAATTTAAGAAAATAATATAGAGATAGTTATTGCACCTATAAAAAACCTTTATATATAGTAAATTTAAATAAGAATGGTAATTCATCCTATCCAAAAAGCTTCACATCAAATATTCATTCAAATTTCAAAGAGACCTTCATATTTTATAGTGTGTCAAATGACAGTGCCTTAGATAGTTCAACATGTTCCACAATGAACACAAGTAGTGAGACCTTATCCAACTATACAACATAATTAACTGATTCCTACACCTTCTCAAGTTATATATCCTAAAAAATATGATATGATTAGTGATCAATATAGTATGTTACATCACTTCATGTATTTTCATATTTTGATTAATCTACATGTAACACTTTTCATCCATGAAAATTCATCTTCCAACTGTATGATAGAGGGACACACTATGGTCCTCAATTTTGGGGACTATGGGTTAATTAATTTTGAAAATATTAAAAAATAAAAAAAAAACAAATATTCAAATAATATAAAAACATTAAAATATGTAAAAAAATAAAAATAAGACTTGAGCATTATATGAGTTACAAGTTTACTGCTTTACATATGTTAGTTATCACATAGTTTGATATATATCATATTATTATTCAAAAACGCATGTATTTCATGAGGTATATGAGTGTGATCCAAGACATACATTTTATACATGAATTCTTAGATGTTGGATTCCCTTCTACCCAGTGGCTATGCATATGTTGGGGGTATATTATTCTATAATTTACATTATAATAGATTATATTTATCTATGAACTCAAATTCCATGAAAAATTACATATCTTACGTTGTGTTATATGAATATTCTACTTTGTTATGATCTCACATTGATACATAGATAGTGTAACCTAGTTTTCACTAGTTATATGTTCCTTCGATGTTGTTTACATTCTTACATGATAGGTTAGACATTATTTGCTTAATTTGTGTGGCCCTTATCCCTATGTGTGGAATATTTTTTTATGTGAGACATTTAAACATATATATTACTTTTCACCCTTAGTCCTATGTGTTAAATATTTACTTTTATGAAATTTTAACATGTTCATTGTTTATGGCCCTTGGCCATATGTGTGTAGTATTTTATTGTGTGACATTTGAACATGTCCATTGATTATGGTTTATGGCCCTCTATGTGTAGATTTTACTTAAATTCATTAAATTTTAACATATCCCCTATGCATAACCTTTGGCCTTAAGTGTGACATTGAGTGGCATTGTGTATTTTACTTGTTGATCTAGATTAGTATTGCCATACTCTATATCATGCACTTTTACTCCATAGTCTACTTCAAAGATGGTTAATTTACAACATTCCTCATTTCTAAATATATCTATGCATGAAACTTATATACCTTTCATTCAATATGTTTTTGATTAGGTAAGGTGGCAAACCAGGGGCCAAACCCTTCACATAGTAAAAAAGACAAGAAGGCAATCAAACAAAATATACCTTTAGGGAGACGATGACACTAGCTGAGAAACTACAGACATAGAAACAAAACACAAGAAATGGAAAGACCATAGTCAGAGAGGACTCTCCTTACATAACCATTGATTTGAGAAGATCATTAAGTTTCTTAGTATTCTTTGCATTGTCAACATGCCTAGTATTACCCACCTCTTTCATCATAGACATGTTCAAGAGAATTGTATTTCAGAGTCCCTTGGTGAAATTTTTCTCCAGCCTCTGAATACGATCCTTCAAGGCCCCAATTTTAGATTTCCAATCAGTCTCATTCTCTATTTCCTCACTAGCTTCCTCGACATACATTTTCCCCTTATTGTCAGTAGTTTTCATAGTGTCAGCACCATGCTCCTCAGTAACCTCAAAATCCCTAGTCTCTTGCTTCCCTCTAGTGTCCTAAAAAATTTCCTAGATTTCTAGCTCCTTAGACTCTTCCTCCTGGGTTACTTCCTCTGAAGCACTTTCTGAGTAATCAGTCAGTCTAGCCTTTGGGGTGGGTTTAAAAACAATCCATCCCAACCTTCGACCTCTAGAGGAGAAGCCTTCCTTATTGATTTTGGAAGACTTATAAGATTTACCACCTTGCCCCCTCGTGGTCCTACCTAGATTTTTGTGGGTCCCCTCTATGGTCTCTCGAATATTATCTTCCTCCTCATCAACCTTTCTCTTCTTACCCTTATTACTTGCAAAGGAGCTGGGGGTGGCAATAGGGGTCTCTTCTGGGGTGGAGAAAGAAACAACCTTTGTTTTGATGAGAGCAGGGGAAAAATAAGACTCATCAATAGCATCGCCAGACACCAGATTGGAAGGAATGTCTCCACTATCAATTTTTGATAGTCTTGGATGGCTCAAGGGCTTGGTGAAAGTTATATAAGCAAAAAATTAGGCCCTGGTGCAAGGGAATAGGGTTCATATCTAGCTTCTTAGCCATTTTTTCTCTCACTCTAAGGACAGAGTGTTCTAAAGAGGAGAGCAGGTAAAAAGGGAAACTAATAATAGCATTGCACCTGAAGTGATTTAACAGAGGGAGGTGGTAATTATAGAACCTAGTAAATCAACCTTTGAGCATGAAGTACTTCATGAGAATGAAACACACTCTATCCCATGGCTCTGGTAGTTTAGCGCGCTCGAATCCTCCTTGATACAGGATGAGTTCTTCTCCTTCTCCCAGAAATAGTTTGTGGCTTGCAAGATCCATAATTTTTGTTTTCCTTTGAAGTTTTATGCCCTACATGGTCATTCCCATGGCCATATCAATCACCTTTTTAGAGATTTCAAAACTGATTTTGCCCACTGTGACCCACCTATTTAACCAAGATCTCACAAATTACTTAGACAAGTTTTTGTCGAACCCATTAAGCCTTTCCAGATATGGGCTGATTTCCCCTTCTTTACAATAATGCCAAACTAGTGGATTATCCTTGAATTCATAGTAGGAGACTAGTTCTATTCAAATACAGTCTCCTCCCATTTTGTATTTGTAGACCCAAACCATGGAGTTCCTAAATTCAGCCTTCAACTTTGAAATGGTTGCTAACCCTTATTTCTATTTATGTATAATGAAGATGTGTTGGCTCATTATTCGAAATACCCTACAGAGATGATGTTGTATACTCCCATTCTTAGAAATTATTTCCCATTAATTTTCATAATGAGACCCACTCACCTCAACCTCATGATATAATGAATCATGAATGATTATCAAACAAGTACCAAAGTTATCAAGTTCCAAAATCCATGATGGCCCTCTCCAAATGGACCACCTCTGAGAGCTATCCTTGTCATAAATGCACCTCATCCTTGAAAAGTCATCTACTTTTGAATAATATCCCTAATTTTTAAGGGAATATGAACACCTTGTCACCACACCCTCCAAACTAGAAATTGCTGACCAAGATTGGCACAAGCAATAACAACCTTGTTTCATTCAATATGTTATATACATGTTTTAATGAAAGTTACATACACTATTCTATGATAAAATACTCTCCACATGTTGATGTAATGACACATAATTATATATTTATCACATTATATAGTTAAATTTTATTTTTAGATGAGTGACTTGCATGCTATATCCCTCATTTCAAAAGGGTTGAAACATAATGGGCTTATCTTAGATAACTAAGCCTTCATGAACATACAAAATCATATTTGGGATGTGATATAGTTTTGAAATATTCAAAATGTTAGGAATAAATCCTTGATAATACATGTTATATCAATGAACTATATCCTATAATACAAATAAATAAATATAGAATATAAGATATACAAAGATTATGTGGAAACCTTGAAATGAGTAAGGAAAAACCATGGTCAAAATAGAAACTTCCAGACTTCATTAATAAACTTAGCATCATTGTCTTCTACAATATCTCCTCCATAACAACTCCTTTGGTTATTCCATACAAATTATTCAATGCTTATAACTAAAGCATTCAGGTTATGAACCAAGCATAATCTAGCCTACAGGATCCAAACTCCAAGCATGCAAGCACAAGGTTTTCATGGATCCTCTAACAAGATAAATTTATAAAGGAGAGCTCATGTTATTAAATATAATTTAAAATATAGAGAGGAGAAAATTGTGTCATACTCCATGTGGGAGCACTATTCATGAATAGGTAATCTTATCCCCCCATGTGAAAATTCAATCCTTTGAATGGCATCTCATTATGCCCATTAGACCACTCCATGTGCACTCCCATGTACTACACCCCACTCCACATGTGACCTCAATATTTCATAGTGATCGTCATCTCCCACTTACCCATGTGCACATATGTGTGAGTCAAAATATTTCCAATTTTGACCTTACCAACCATGATACCATAGACAACTGCACCCCACAAGCACATGCCTAAGTAGAAACATGTGATCCACTATCATTATGTCCTCACATGATTTCATAATCCAACCCATGTGACTTGGTGAATAAACATGCCCCACTTTCTCACCTCATATTTTTACCTTTAAATATGCTCTATGGACCATACCACCCACCATGGTTCATTCTAAGTCATCACCTAGACACATCACTAACCATCCACATCACCACCAGGCCACATCACCATGAATAGTGGCTATTAATATTGATTATGAATAATGATTCATGAATAGTGCCTTTGAATAGCAAATTCACATCCTAACACAAAACACGATTTTAAAATATTCATAGTAATGCAGAATTAGATTATATGAAGAGGATAAATTTTCAAAGATACAAAATAATTCAAAATCATATTTTATGACACAGTATAGGTTTCAAATATTTAAATTAATTTAAAATAAAACACATGACAAATATTGGCATAATGATACATATTATAGGGGCATATGATATGCATATGTACTCAAATTTTAAAAACTCAAGTATAGTATCATACACTTGAATGCATATACATAGGAATATGCAGAAAAATTATAGGAACAAAAGTTAAAGGTTTCACATATAGTTACAATTGAGTATATAGATTCATGACATTATATATCATTTGGCATAGAATAAGAGGGCATGATAATTATTCATGCCATATCATTTTTTAAATTTAAAAAAAAAACTAAAACTTGTTCACACACATTTTTAAAGATCAAAATGCATGATACCAAGTCATGCACATATCAAATAAAATATCGTTTACATCAAAGACAAAAAATCATTTCAATTAAAATATATTGGAGCTAAGGTGATGATGGAATAATGAATATTTTTCATTATATTTTAATCATGAAAATAAAATCTATATCTATCTATAATGGTGTGATTCAATATGTTATAGTTTAAGTTTGAGTCTAGTAAAAATCAATGAACTTAGCATTAATTCTAGTGAACCCATTATACTGTTCTATATTTATGTTATGTATGATGTATATTCAATTTTTGTGACACTTAATGGCCTTGGAATCACTTATAGAGAACCCATTATAGTTCCACCTTATTTGTTTTAGTACATTGGTTACTATTCCAAATTCATAAGAGTTGGAATATGTATCTTTCCAGCTCAATAGCTTGATTATTTATTCAAAATTGAGACTTGATCCCTGTCAATTTTATAATGATTCAGACATGAGGAATCATATTTCCAATTAATTAAATAAAGGGGAATAGTTTATCCATATTTTAAAGGTTACAAATAAACATTCTTTCATCCAAATAAAGGTGTACTCCTTGCTCTCTTTTCATTTTTAAAAATTCAAAGTTTCATATTTTTTAAAATATCAAATATGAGAATGACTACTTCATGTGTTGTTGCAAGGTTTTCTAAAATTGAGTGCCCTACAAAATTATAGTATCATATCAAAGGTAGAGTTTATTATACACACTTAGGTTTAACTCTTCTCCTTTCTGCATAAATTTCATTACTAGAATAAGGTTGGGCAAGGGGGGATAATGTATATACCTACATTTGTTCATAGGTACTTGATAATGCTAATTATTGACATATCCTAAGCCACTTTACTTGCACCCAAATTTATGAATCTTATTCACCATTACTCTAATTCTTTTATCTATATGTAGGATTGAACCTTTGTTCATCATCACTATTACATGGGAATTTTAAAGTTAATGTTTAAACCTTTGATTGATCACTCTTAAAATACCTCCAAATCAAGATATGTGTCTTGATTATTTAGGAAAAGTTTGTCCTTGGTAGATAAGTCTATCATCATGGATGTGTCAAATTAGATTGACCACATATTGAGAATATTAATGGCTAGTTTCCAAAATTTAATTGTCTATTTGGGTCTTACCACACATTTCATAATGTCAACTAAAGTAAAATTTCAAAAGGTTTCACTATATAAGTAAATTAAAACCTCATTTCAAAGGCACTTAATCTCTAGATTTTCACTATCTATTGAGCACTTATACACTATTTCACATTGAGAAACTCTTCCCTATTATTTCCAAATTCAAGATCATTCACAATGAGTAGTTATAAGCAAGTTATAAATCATCTCAAATCAAGTCAAGAGCTATCATTTTCAAGTATCAAATCTAAATTTCTAGATACATACATATTGTCAAGGATCACAATTAAAAAATGACTCTAGGTGAGATAAATACATGTAGCTCAATTCTTTCTTCATATTATCTATATACATATGCAATGGTCAATCATCAAGGGGGTGATTGGGGTCAGCTCAACCCATTACAAACCCCCTCTTTTTTTTAAGGTTTCTAGCTCTCATAAGATGCCTAGGGTTTTCAAATCAAAGATAAGGAAAGTAGAGACTTTTGCATTGCATAAACATAATTGAAATATCTCAAAATTATTAGTAAGCATAGTTGTATAAGAATAAATAGTCAGATTTTTGTCACATTCAACATAGACAAGTCTATAGTCAATGGACATAAGATACCTATTAAGTTATTTTCCTTCGCTAGACTTGTCCAGATAGTTAAAAACTTTATTCTTAATTTTGAGCCATCATATTCCTATTTTATGAATATTTTTATTGTTATTAATTATAAATAGTTAATCAAAAATCTATATATGAGCTAGGTTTATTTCTATATACTAGTTTCCAAAAATAGCATATTTTCATATTTAACAAGATACAAATCAAAAAATTTAATAATTATATATCTTTAACATTTTGATCTATATATTTTTACACCTATTTGCACAAACATATTCATTATTAAATAGAAAATAGGGTAATACAAAGGGAGGGGTTCTTATGTTGCATCTTTTGGTTGCATTCCATGCCATTAAATTAGAACCTTAGTGATTGTCTAATTAAAAAGTTGTCAAGAGTGCCTCTGTAGAATAGCTTTAGGTTCAAGAGGGAGACAACCTTATACATTAATATTATGAAGTACCATTTGATATATGACATTATGGTTGAGAAAAAATTTCAAGCATGACACATGAAAAACTAGATGGATGTATTAAAAAGGTGGAAGTTCCAACTTTTACACAATGGGATCAATTTTCAGAATAACCTTATAAGGTCCATATAACTTGGGAGAAAGTTTTTGATTTCCTTTTATCTTGAAAGAGGACTGATTATAAGATTTTAGTTTGAGGAAAATAATATCACCATGTTTTAAAGTGCATTTGGAATGATGTTGGTCCCCCTACTACAGCATGTAATTTTTTTTACCATGAGTAAATTATCCTTAAAAAGGTAAAAAAATATTGTCCTAGTGTTAAGGGTAGTGTCCACTACCTACATATCATAATTATTACAAATATAATCAAGAAGATATGGTAGGATCTCACCACATTGAGCTTCATATGGATTCATCATAGTGGTTGTGTGATAGGTGGTGTTGTACCACCATTATGAAAGTGGTAACAATTTGACCCATTGATGTTGTCAATTAAAGGAAAAGATATGAATATATTATTCCAATAATTTATTGATGATTTCAATCTAGCCATCTATTTTTGGATGGTAACCCAAGCTCATTTTTAGTTGGTTACCTATACATTTAAATATTTATTACTAGAATTAACACTTTAAATATGAGTCATGATCAAATAAATAGAATTTTTTATTCCATGAAGGTATAATATTTTATATAGAAATGTTTGGGTGATGGTAGAAGAATCATAAGGATGGGCCAAGGCACACAAATGAGCATATTTAGAGAGATTGTTTACCACCAATGGAATGAATAACTTTCCATTATATTTTGGTAAGACTTCTATAATATACATAGAGATGTATGTCTAATTTAATTATGGAATGATCATGGATTAGATTAATCTAGGCACTATCACTATCTCTCCCTTTCAACATTGAAATACTTAACATTCCTCAACAAATGTCTTGATATATTTATTGATGCTTAGCCAAAATAAACCATGAAAAATTTGTTCTTAGGTTTTAAAAAAAATAACTAACATGTACAATGTGAGGCATATAACATGTGAAAAATATTGTGTCATAACCTAGATCTATAAATCAATATAATGTAAACATTTATATCATAAGGATTGGATGTCTAAAGTATAGTTGGTCTAGAAGTTGGGTCCATAGAAAATTATTAGATGATTTTATGCATTTGAATATCTTTACTACCACTTTTGATAGATTCCATGCATCCATTATGAAATTTATATGGATAAACCAAACACATTTGTTTGTTCTTCATACCAATAAGATATTGCATTAGCGACCATATTTTCCATGCCCTTCTTATAAGTGATATCATAATCATAGTCTATTAATTTTTCAACCTACTTTCATTGAACTAGGGAAGATTATCATTATTCCAAGAAGTATTTGAGACTTTTATGATCATTTTTTATGAAAAAATGTTGACCCACTAGGTATGGTCACCACTTACTCACAATATGGAAGATAGCCATTATTTCCTTCTCATATGTTGATTGTGCCAAATTACACCCACTAAGGTATTTTCAAGTGAAGATAATGGGTTGAACCTCATTAATGAGGATAACACAAAGACTATTTCCACATGTTTCACTTTCAATGACAAATTTCTTTGATAAGCATGGCATAACTAAAATAGGTTTAGTACACATAACCTGCTTAAATACCTAAAAGCTTGTTTAGCAGTGATAGACCACAAAAAAGAGTATTATTTTAGTATGGAGGTTAATGTGTTAAAAAATTTCCCATAATAAATAAAAAAAATTGTGATTGTAATTAGTGAGGTCAAGAAATCCATGAATTTTTTTGAGTTTCCTAAGTTTAAACCAATTTTTATGGCCTCAATTTTCATTGGGTCAACTTGAATGCTAGATGTGAAGATAATGTGGCCTATATACTCCATCTTCCACTAACTAGAGGAAAATTTTGAACTTTTTACACAAATATATTGGTTTTTAAGAAGCTATAAAACCATCTCAAGGTGTTTAAAATGTTCTTCCCAAGTTTTTCTATAAATCAGGATATCATCAAAGAAGACTAGAAAGAAATTCCATAAAAAAGGGTAAAATATTTTGTTCATAAAAAATTTAGATGTTTAATGGGAACTAATAAGATATAATGGCATGAAAAATAATTTATAGTTGTTTTTGTTTGTGTATAAATAATATTTTAGAAGATATTCATCCTAGAGTAATATTTGATGATAGCCAACCCATAGATCTCATTTATAGAAGTGGGCACCATGAAGCTCATCAAGAAGTTCATCTATCATTGGGACATGAAATTTATATTTAATATTGAAAATTTTTAGCTCATAAAAATCAATGTGGAGTTGTTAAGATCCAATTTTTTTTTGGATTATTAAAATTGGGGAGGAGTATCATGTTTAAAGGAGTTCTTGAATAATCTTCTCAATTTCATCTTCTTGTATTAAAGGATAATGGTGTGGATAATTTTTTTGGGTTAAAATTTTAGAAAGGAGTTGAATAAAATGGTATTATTTTTTATGATAGGGAAATTATTTTTATTACTTGAATATTGAGGCATGTTTGACTATATTTTTTTGAGTCAACAGGCTGGTGGCAATTAGGAGATGTGTTGAACTGAATAGATGAGAGTTGAGAAATGATTCCATGTTGATGAGTTAGGAAGTATTTTCTTTTTATTAAATATTGAGGCATGTTTGACTATATTGTTTTGAGTCAATGGGCTGGTGGCAATCAGGAGATGTGTTGAACTGAATAGAGGAGAGCTGAGTAATGATTTTATGTGATCCTTTCTTGACTATATTTTACATAAAGTAGAAATTGATTATACTAGTGGATGTTGTTAAGAGGCCTTTTACTATGGAATATTGGTCATTATGATATATTTACATGCAAATTTTTGAAAATTCCCACAAGATATGTCCAAAAGTGTTAAACCATTGTGCTCTAAGAACTACATCACATACACCTAATAATAAGGAAAACATGTTTGTTTTTAAGGTATATTCTCCCACATAAATAAGAACATTGAGGCATCTGAATTTACATTAAAATGTTCCACCATCAATAATAATCACTTCAAAGTTAGAATAGGGGTGCATGAAATAACCAACTTGTTTGGCTAGTTTAGGATCGATGAAATTATGTGTTCTACTAGAGTCAATGAGAATAGTGAGAGTGTGTTTCTTAAAACACCCATTTAATATCATAGTCTAATGAATGGTTAACCAACCAAATAGTGCATCAAAATCTTAATATGAGACTCTTTTATTCAAGGTTATTTGATTTTAGTTTCTTCATGATGTAAATATTGAACATCTTCCCATTCTTTAGCATCTAATGGTGACTTAGCATTCATAAAATAAAAGTTATGTTTAATTCACTTGTGTCTCTAGTGATTTTTTCATCATAGTTGTAACATATCCATTTTCCATGAGAGGCATTAATTTTTTCCTATGTAAAGCATTTAATGTGGGTGAATTTTTTAGGAGGTTTTGTGACTGGAAGGGGTTCTTTAAATGTCTTGAAATAACTTAGAAGATAAATGTTGGGAGGTGAGATTATCTTCTACAACTTTGGACAATCTTAATGATTTAATAATTTTATGTGGTTTAAACATATTAACCTCTATGAATTATATATTTAACCCCATTGATGAAACAAATCTTTAAAAAATCATCATTTAACCCTTCAATTTGGTTGACCAATTTTTCAAACTTAGCTAATACTCATGAATTGTTTTATTTTTTTGTAGTTTGCTCGAGGATTAATTGAAATACACAAGCGATGGGGCCAAATAAAAACAAAAAAATAATGAAAAAATCATCCCAAGTGGGTTGTGTATGCTCTTTCTGATACCATTGGTACCACTAGGAAAATTCCTTATCTAATTGAAATGATGATATGGGTACTTTTTATATGTTAGAATAATTAATTAGATAGTAGTCTAAATAAAATTTGATCAAAATATTAAATGTAATAAGTGATGGTTCAAATATTAAATGTACACATTTAGGATATTCATATATCACCACCTCTTGTAAATGCCACCATCAGTGTGACCAATAATAAAATGAAGAATAACTCTTGTTTTACCTAGATATACCCTCATCTCTATACAATTTTGTTGATATGTTGAATATACAAAATTTTATGTTTTCTATCACTTGATATCAGATTAGGAGAAAGGAGATTAAGGTGAAGTGATATTTTTATTGAGGAGGCTCAGGCACTCAAATTTATTTTAATTACAAGGAGAAACACACTATTGATTTCTTCTTTGTATTTTTTCTAGATATATATCTACTTTGCTTATTTTTTGAAAGAGATCCAAAGAATTCCAAAAATTACTTTAGAGAATAGAAAGACATTAGAAGCATACAAAAGAGAAAAGATATTAATTCTAATTTCAAGAAGCAAATTTTTCCTATGGAAATCAGCATAGCTAAATTGATTGTGAAATAGATCAAAGTAATATTGTGAAGAAAAGAAAGAGGATCACCATCACACTTGAATTATTCTTCTTCACATGTGCAATCTTCAAGTGACATAATAATTTTATTATTTTACTTTATTTCCTAAGACAATATCCGATAAATAGAAAAAAAAATCTATTTATTTCTAACAAATTGGGGATTATTTTTGGAGATATTGCAAAGTTTTTTCTATAAAATTATGATTACCTTGTAGAAGGTTTTTATCCTCACAAGGATGTCTTATTCAAATAGTTATTTCATGAATAGAAAGAGGAATTCAAGATATTTTTAAAAATTGGTCACACTAAGGATTATAAATAGTATCAATGGATATATCATGATCTTAATTTGAACATGCAAACCTAATTTTTTGATAATTTTTTATGCGCAAATTGTGAAAAAAAATCTTATGTTTTATTTTAGGTAAGAAAATTAGGTATTATTTTGTAAAATTTAAAACAAAAATTTAGATATATTTTTCTACATAATTTTATTTTTAGATCTATGATAAAAGTAATAAATTCAATAAATTTTTAAAATCTACAAAATAATGCATTTTTCACACATGTAGTGTTCGGTATATATGGTGCCTCTAGTTCAAATTTATTATTAAATTTATTATGTTAAGCTACTACATCCAATGCCTGACATAGATGAAATAATTTCATCTATGGCATTGTCCATTTAAATATTTGATGAGACATAAGGATCATTTTCATTTTTATTTTTCTCTTTGTTACCCATTCATCACTATCATTAGACATAAATCTTAAAATAATGAAATTCTTAGTATATTAGGAAGTTACACCTACATACAAATATTTATCTCTAAGTATTTGTCATAAATAGAAGGAATATTTTTTGTGTACTATATACGTACCACATGCCATTATACTTTCACATGATTTAACATTTATTTATTATACCAATAGGTATAGAGAAAGGATGAGATTCTTCCACATTTTTTTAGATATATAGGAAGGTTGAGCATATCGAGAGGTTTAGTATATAATTTTGATGGTATATATAAATGGATACCTATTATAGTCATAAGGAACCAATCCATATCCATTAAATAATTTTTTTCAAATGACTGGAAATGGCCCAAGATTTAATTTGCCATATTCACAGCTTCTTTATGGTGATAACTATGTTTCATGGAAAACCAAGGTGAAAACCCACCTTGAATTTTAATACATTTGGTCAGTTATTGATGGTTCATACACCTGAAATGCCAAAAAAATTTACCAATAGCATAAGTTTTATAAAGTTAACCAAAAGGTGAATTTTATTATTATGTTCAAAGTATTAGATAAGGTATAGTTCATATCTTAAATAGTACTTTAGCCAAAGAATTTTGGGATAAACTCAACACCATCTATGAGGCCAATAACTAGAATACCATTTTTCATCAACAAGGACAACTTCACTATCTCAAGTTGACAAGTGAAAAAGTTGAAAGTTTTATTCGTTTGGTTACAACACTATGGACCTTGCTCCAAGATTTGGGAGAATAAGTGTCAGATGACTCTATAGTACCTATTATATTTAGATCAGTACCCCCAACTATAATATATTTGTGACTAATTTAAATATTTTAAAGATGAAACCAACTTTTCAAAAGTTGGTTAATATGTTATAACAAGAAGAATCTATGCACACAGGTACATGTATACAACATCTATTTATTTAATGAGGGGTTATACTATTTATATTCATTCCCAAGAAGCCTAAATTCCATTTTTTATTTAAGATCTATATTTTTGAAAAATTATTGAGCTCTTTTTCACAATATAGACAGTTAGTTTAGAGTACATCTCAAAAAGGGATCTCAACTCTATAGATTAAATAAACTATATGTTATGGTGAGGGGATTAGATATAGATTTAGGGGATAATCCTCCTTCCATATATATATATATATATATATATATATATATATATGGGGTTGTATATCTTCATAATATAGGGACCCAAAACATAGTCTATATAAATTAGATCTAGTTATGAGTGTGGCTATAACTATATAGATCTTGTTGCCTCCTTGATCTCTTGAGAGCATATATATATATATATATATATATATATATATATATATAGGGGTGTATGTAAAGAGAAATGCAACTAACCTATAAATTAATCCTAGCTCAAAGAAGATAAATCCTACTTACACTTCTGATTATTGATACATTAGATATTTGGGCTCATGACCAAGATGGATCTTTTAGATCTAGAAAAGAGATCTCTTACCACAATAATATTATTAAGGAGGGTTCCAAAGCCTCTAGTCAAGAAAAACTCTATAATAACCCTAACTAGGTCCTATGTTTTCATATTCACTAAACTAATAACAAGTAAAGTAAAGTCTAAACTAGTGTCTACAAAATATTATGGTACAAAGTGGGGGTAGTAAACATTAAAATTAAACATGTATAGAAGACATATACTCATGTCAATGTATAAACAATCCTAATGTATGGGAAAGAAGTAAAACTGTATATCTATATACTCTTACAAAGGAGTAATAAAGTTAAGATTGCTTACCTTTGAAGATGAACCCACTGAGACTCAATCTCTCCCTTGGATAAGGTGCTTCACAAGAGGTTATTTTGGTATGTAAGGATGATAAGGATAAATCAACTCTAAGGCATCTAAAAGACTTCTCCACAAAACAAGATCTATATCTCCAAATAGATTATGAAACCCTAATCTATACTCCTCAAGTAGAATGCTAGATAAGCAAATATATATATATATATATGTATATATATATGTATATATATATATATATATATATATATCTTCTTATTATCTTCTCTCATGATGAAATGAATGTGTATATATAATTGGATCTAACCCTAGTCCTTTCTAAAAGTTTATCTGACAATGTTAACCCAATCAACTCTATATCATTATTGACAAAAAAAACTAGGTCCTAGTATAAGTTGGTCAGGGGCTGACCTAGACCCTAAATGAGTTTTGTCAATTAGAGTACAAGGTCGATGGGGTTGACAATGTATCGTAAACTATTAAAAAAATTAGTCTAGGAAGGGCTAACGAAGGTGTAAAATGACTAGAGAAGAGTGAAAAATAAGAGACAAAACTTAGGGAAATGTTTTTAGGAGATGAGTGTGTAGATATCAAGTGGTAGTATAGGGATAACAATCCTGTGAAGCACCAATGGTATACCCACCCCTTTCTTAGTGCACCCCTTAATGTGTGCACTCAGAGAGATTGAGACTAGATGGGTTACTACAAGAGATAAAGCATTAATAATTGATAAAGTCTGAAAAATATTATGTGTATATATATGCCCCACTCAAAACTCATCACATGTCACATAGGTGCAACATGGGATGGTGATTTAGGAAAAGAACATAGCAACACACAATGTTGAAGCTACATAAATTGTAGTAAAGAAAAAATAAAATAAATGAAAGGATATAATTTAAAAACACATACCTTTACTTACCTTAGTGTTGTATTTAAAGAAGGAAATGAAAAAAATGTAAAAGTTTCCAATATAGGTAACATTGGGCAAACATGTAGAAGTTAGCAAAAAAAGAGTAAAAAATCAACATAGACATATAATAAGTGAAAATATTCTCTATGATGTCAAGATTATAGAACATTTTATAGTTTGTAAAAAGAGCTAGTAGAGATAAATATATGATCAAAATATTAAATCTAAAGATAAATATTTGAAATCTAAATAATTTTGAATAGTAAATATAAATAGGTTGAAAAAGAATTCAATTATTAGTTTTATTATTTTGAGAAAATAGAGCTCTTGAGAGACCTATTTGGAGACTAGAGAGCCATCATGGTGAGGAAATGATAGCTGAGATGGGAAGGATGCATAATGGCCACAATGAGTGTATCAAGGTAAGCAACTGGAAATTTCAAATGTTTTAATATTTTGATTTGAAATTGAGCTAACTATAGAAAATTGATTGGTAGGAAAAATCTAGGCACCAAAATGAACTCTAGGAAATTTTTAGGTAAACTCAAGGTAAAATAGGGTATTAGGTAGGAATAAGTTAGACCAACAAATGCCCAAGGCATTTATGGCAAATGGGAAAAAAGTTGCCATTATGGATGAATAGAGTTGACCTAGTCGACTTAGTCCATAAGGTGAGTGAGAATGATAAGGCCAACTATGTAGTAGTGGTTTGATTTAGTATACTAATATAAGATTGATTGCATAGAGTGGGTTGACTTAGTTAGTAAGAGAGATAAGGTCAATTGTGTAGATTAGGTCCAACATAATTTATTTGATAGGGCTAATTTAGTATCAATAAAAGAGGCTAATTATGTATAACAGGGCTGATATAGTATCTCAAGGAAAGAAGGTGGCCGATCTAGTATTGGTGTGGCCAATCTAGTAGGAAATTGAAAGGGATAATCTAGTATCACAATTAAAATATAGGGTTGACTTAGTATTAAATAGGTCAATTCTATAAAAATTTGATAAAATAAATCAAACTAGCTGAGTTTTTGAAATTTGAAGAATATATTTTGATTATTTATGACATGGAGGTCTGATACATCTTTTGTTTGATATTTTATAGAGACACCAAAGGTATTGGTAAATAATAGATAAATTATGGCTAATATATCTACTAGAGCAATTGACTAATGTGGAGAGTGAAACTAGTTATAATGGGCTTGGGAGGCATCATGGAGATGTAGTGTATCCTTCTTAGTGTTGATATTATTGTCATTTTCCTTGGAGCATGGAAATGGTTGACCAAAAAAATTTAATGGGTGGTGGATGGAAATACCATAGATGTGTTTATCATGCTAGAGGATGCCCATGATTTGTTGGGACTACTGATAAGAGGGACACCAGTGATCACAGGGACACTAGATGATCTAGACGAGAGGCAAGCACTAAATAGGTGGGTGACATGTTTGGATAAGATATACCTAAGATTATGGGATAGTTTTTTTTATGTATAAATAAATAAGATTCTAGACACCTAGAAGGTCATGATCAAACTTATGATAGCATGATTTCTATGTCACAATTCAGATGGCAAGGTATAGTTATACATGATAGCCTTGTGTCAGTCTAGTTTGGATCAAGGAGAACTATATGACTTTGGGGCTATCATCTAGGTCTAATTCATGCATGTTATGTATGAAATGTTTTCCATAGGGTAGAAGACCATGGGGTCAGTTATTGTATTGAGTGCTTGGATATATGAGAGGTTTCTTATGTATCAACTAGTTGGGTTACCTTACGTGGTGGATGGTAGGTTACCTTGGGTGATGAGATAGAGACAAGACCATGTAGTGCAAGTCACACCCCATGTGTTAGCATTATAGACTATCACATGAGGGGATATCATGTGGTATCTCTACATGTACATTTATATTATTTGGCCTAATTGGTTGACCATGGTGACAGGGCTAACACAGGTGTAAATTATAAGCCATTATACCTCATGGGTAGAGTGACATCTGGTGGCATGATTTTTAGGGAAAGTCAGACTCCCACACCCAATGGCCCCTATAGTAGTGCCTAATTATGCGGCATGAAATTATAGAGATCTAAGGGGGAGAGGAGGAGGATTACCAATCAATAGACCCATGATTAAGCCATGACATGTTAGACCATGGACTGGTTGAGCATGGTAGTAGGCAACCTAGGGAGGGGATAACATGGATGTGGATGTAGGGACATAGAAAGCACCATAGTATGCACTATATTAGGAATATAAGTGATCACCTCAGCCACATCATATATGGTGGCACCACTAGTGATAATGGGCACAGGTGAGGGTGATAGTGCAAGATGACCCAACAATCATTCTAAGACATAACTGGTTAATAGAGACACCTCATAGGAAAGGGTTTTGACATGTATGGGTTTTGACTCCTGGATTTACCTTGGTGGGGGGAAATCTATAAAATATGTGCTTAAGGGATGAAAAAATGGAGAGATGGTTCTTGATAGGTGAGCAAATGGGGAGATGGTGGTTGGTGACACCAACACTAGTAAGAAATGTTATAATTTTGATTTAAACTTTGATATAGAATACTAATTTCTTGTAGTTATAGTATATAGATAAATTTGTGAGACACATATGTGATCTAATATCTATATAGTTTTGGTTTTTGTGGATCTAGTGATAGATGAGGTCAAATGGGGATCCCTAGTTATGGTTTTGCACCATGTATTTTGGATGAGGTGCTAGCTCCATATAACCCCACCATGTTGGATGATATTTTGGTACCATCTACCCCACCCTAGGAATGTTTGTTTAGATTAGTGGGGGAGGTTTTGAGGTAGTTGTAGACACATGAGGATGGATTGCATCTACTAGCATGGGTGGGAGAGTGCACATGCCTAGTAGGCCTTGGCTCAGGAAAGATCAATACATATGGATATTAAGGTTTAGCTTCGATAGGTGCAAGTCCAAGTGGCCAATTTATAGGGATAGGTATTAGGATTGTGATCCCAAACTACCTTATTACAATATACCATTTAAAGGGTATAGTCTTAGGCATCTATGGGTAGAATGGATAGCCACATGATAGGCATGATAGGGCCCATTTGTAGAGCTAGAGCTATGTAATTTATATTTTTTATTTTATAAAGCACATGATATATATAAATATTGATTTTGGCAGTTGGATTTGATCTCATGAGTTGTATTTGGTTGTGGATGTTGATGCATGGATATATTTATTTCTATCACATGTATTTAGATTTTATTATATATGCTATGGTAAATATATGTGGAGTGTTTTATTTTCTATTATTATGTGATACACATGTATGGTTAAAAATAAAAAGGCAAAAATGACTTGAAAAAGTATAAGTAATCAAAAAAAATCTACTACACACTATATCACAATGGGAAATATGTAATAATAAAATAAAACTAAATATAATAAACCAAAGATAGTAAAATGGATAACAAAAAGTTTTTAAACCATGAAAAGATTTGCACCAAATTAAAATAAGTAAAATCACACTATATCACGTTAGGAAGTGTGAAAATAATGTAATAAAATGGAAGGCATAAGAAAACCAAATGGTATAAAAATAGAATAATTAATTAAATCAATCATACTAAATCACGTTAGGAAGTATAAAAGAGAAACAAAATTGGAAAAATAAACTTAAATTGATCACACTAATTCAAGCTGGGAAGTATAAAAATTTAAGAAAAATGGTGATATTATTACATGCAATCAAAAAATAAGAAGATAAAAAAATGAAAGATCAATGAACTAAGCATACAACATACTATATCAATATTGTAAACATGTCAATGATGTATAACTCATGATAAATCACTATTTATCTCAAATTTGGCACATGTAATTTCATTGTGATTTGGATATTGAAAACATTTGTGAGGAAGACCACGTCCTATCATGGTCTTACACTTCAAATCATAAAGGGAACACCAATGACGTGGAAATAATTGGGAAAAATAATGTTAAAAGGAATGTTTGGAATGGTAATTTGTGAGGAAGGCCCAGTCCTATCCATAGTCTTACACTGCAACTTACAAATGGAATCTCTAGGGGGATTGATCAATGAATAAAACAATATTTCTCAAGGATAAATATTAAGATTATGGTAAATGGAAGAGGGAATGTAAAAAACACAACATAGGCATCTATTATAATACCTTAGGAAACATAAGGCACACTAAGGACACCAAAAAGACACTAAATGACTAGTGACCATCAA
This sequence comes from Torreya grandis, assembly GCA_037957365.1. NCBI lineage: Eukaryota > Viridiplantae > Streptophyta > Pinopsida > Cupressales > Taxaceae > Torreya > Torreya grandis. Next base: position 4,039,299 of record JARHVA010000796.1, read on the forward strand.
TATATAAAGGATACCCTTTTCACAATAAACACAAAGTTGTATAGTCAAATAAGTGAGATACTAAGATTGAATCATGTTGGTTATTTGAATAAGTAAATTAAAATGGACCTACCTTCCCATAACATGTTCTCCATTCCTCAGGACCTCTTACAGAGCCATCAATCTACTACAAATATTAGGTACTTGTGTGAGAAAGTAGGTAGCACTAGAAGATTTTTTTATTCTCCTCTCCCAATCTACTAGCCTGCCACAACCTAATGGAACTTGACTCTATTATGAGACCAATTTTGGAGTTTTATCTTTGATGAGAAAAAAGAGATGTTCTTTGAATCATGTCTTTTAATGTGATTTGACTTTTGAAATTTTGAATGTTGCTTTTTGTATCAATGCCTTTTGTTAAAATGGTTTGGATTTTAAATTTTTATGGCTTTTAAGATTCCTCCTCTATACAGACTTGGAATAACTAACATGAAAAACAAAGTAATACACATGAATGAGCTTTATAATTTGGCTAAAGGAAGCTAAGTATCCAAATACATGACTGACTAAAACACTTAGGCTTACCAATGAACCAGTATGTTATCTCAAATTTTAATCATGTGTATGCTTAGTTTGTGAAAGGAAATAAGGGGAATAAAGGGAGATCTAAGATGGACTGGTAAAATGAGATTATAATGAGATGAATTATTTTTTAACTAATCACATGGTAAATAATCAATACTAAAGGGAGCAAGGTTTGTGTAACCAAGTCACAATAATGATTATTCATGTTATGGAGATAAGGTAGCAAACAATTATGAGAAAATAACAAGACATCCATGGAAATAAATGAACTCATAGATAAAAAATCATGTAATCATGAAAATAATCCATAAGAGATCATAAGGACATAAAATTACACCATATACAACATATAATTTGAGATATAAATAGCCATATAAGATAGATAACTAAATGAAAATTTGACACAGAGTCAAACGATATAAAGTAGATAAAAAATAGAAACTTAGAGCACACATCCAATCCAAAATGAAGAAGAAAGTGGAGGAAAACCATGTTGTGTTCATAAATAATGGTAAATTTATCCACAAGAATTGTCCATAACATCTGATAGATCTCTATGAAGCTAGAATCTAACTATAGTGAGGGTCTCATCGATCTTTAGAGAAAGCTAGGAAAATACCTCTCATTGAATCTCCTCAATATAAAATATAGGGATGCCTAAAGGATCATGCTCATGAGTTTCATCATCATAAGCTACTTAGGAGGTATAATAGGCATATAATCCATGGGATATGAAGGGCCTACTAGTGGAGAAGGGACCACGAGTGAAGGAGGATCCATGGTGGAGGGATCATGGGTGGAGGAAGGGCCACAGGTGGAGGAACCATAGGGGAAGAAGTGGGAGCCTTCTTGTGTGAGATACCTATGGGAGGAGGGATAGTAGGCATAGGAATGGTCATAATGTGATCTTGGAGATGATATTAGAGGATGCAATAGTGGTTGATGTGATGGGTACCACATTCATGCCATAGATATTATACATATCCATATTTGGGAATATATCTAGGTAATTATTTGAGGGGAGTTATAGTCTTGTCTATAGGCTAAGGAATATTATGATATAAGGTGTTTATAAATTATTGAATATTTTTAACATGGGTGGAAGAATTATTAGTTGTTCCATAAAATTAACAGATATGCTTGTTAATAAGTTTTGTGGGTGTAATAATAGAGGTAGTAGAATCAGAATCTAGGGAAGGTTGGTATAATTTTCAATATCTACTCCAATTTCTAGAAACTCTATGAATGTCATAGTATGGTTGATCATCTCATTAGGTGGGCAAGGGAATAATCTATGGTAAAATAAGTAGGCCATTGTCAAGGGGAGGCATGGCTAGTGGAGAAAATAGATGAGGCTCAATTAAAGGAGAAATAGAATCAGAATCTAGAAGAGACTTAGATAAAGGGAGTTAGATAAAGGGAGAGGGAGAATAGAATATAAACTAGGAACAACTAAGGGAAGAGTAGGATGCATAGAGTGTTTAAGGATAATATTAAGAATCTCAAGGGAAAGCTAGTTATAGGTATCTTAGTATCTAGAAAAGTGATAAGGACCAATCATAGCATGATCCATAAGCATGTTCCTAAGAGGTTATTCCAAAATTGGAGGTGTGATGTGTGAATGCACCATATTTTCCTTGTGAATAAGAGTAATAATGCTAAAATTAGGAACTATATAATATATAATGCAATAAGATAAAAAGAAAGATTGAAATAAAGAAGAATGATAACAAAAGATCTCAGCATCTCAAGCTTGAACATGACCTCTTAGAAATAAATCATCTAAAGTATAAACATCATCATAATCAGGTGTATGAATACCAATTATGTAGGTAGGTTTGACCTTATCATTAGAGGTGGAAAGATGAATATAGTATTGATTCTTAGTTAAGATTATGGGTATATCGTCACTAGGTGGTTGACAGAAACATGGCTTTAGAGAGGGTGGAAGCTAGGAAATGAGATGAGGAGAGAGATTAGAAATTTTTATCTTAAGGTTGATATCATCAAGCTCATCATCATTGAAATACAAGAGGTTAGGTGGTATATTCCCAATGAATTTGGGGTGACCATGGTAACCTCGCATAGATTTGATAAATGGAACACTCAACAAGGGTTCAAGGGTTAGAATTTTGAACACACCACAGTCTTGGAATTATTCAAAATTCTAAGGGTTAGTGTCACCTTGAATCTTATAGATTTCACCATTATGAGGTAACTTGACACATTGGTAGTCAAAAGATGTGATATCTCTCATGTGATGAGTTCATTTCCTACCAAGTTAGATATTATATGAGAGAGGGGAAATAAATATCATAACCTTCACTCAAACAGTGATAGGTGGGATGGTAATAGGGAGCCACACACAACCTAAGGGAGTTATTTGCCTTTGATCTTAACCTTGACATGTGTTGTGGGTGGATTTAAGATTATATTCAGAGTATCCAAGGGTTTTAATAAAGTCAAGGGAAATAACAAAAGTACCTAAACCCTCATCAATCAAGGCACACTTGACTTATATTTTACCAATTTGAATACTTATAAAGTAGGGAGGATCATCTGTATGAAGTAGAATCTCATCTTGAATCATAGAAGCAATAAGGAATTTGAGAGAGAGAAGTATCAATTATTTTATCAACATGTATAAACATATCTTCACATTATTTTAAGATGTTATCTTATGACCCAAATAAGGTAGCTTCATGTCGTGTTAGGGGAGGATGGGGGATGTTAATTTTGAATAAGAGTTGTATAAGGATGTTACAATGATGTAGATAAGTATGCATGATTTTGGAAAAGGGAATTTAAGATGGGAGATTGGTAAGATTCATGATAGGATCCCATTCATCATAACCCATTAGTGGACTATTGGATAAAGGGGTGTAATGTTGGAGTAGTTCCTTATGAGGATTATAAGTGCATGTAAATTTATGTTGATAGGATGTGGGAGGCTTAATTAGGGGATAAATTGGTTTATTATCATGAGAGGATGAGGTAGTTAATGTAGGTTTATGCTATGATAGATTTGAAGAAGTGGTATTAGAAGGTTAAATATTATTGGTGATGGGTAAAGAGGTTGGAGAAATTGTAAAAATAGTATGAGAGGTGTTATCCAATGGAGGTGTTGGAATTTGTTTATCAAAAGAGATAAGGTCATCTTGCCCCAATTTTGTTAGGTGAGTAGGGGAAGAATCTTGGATAACATAGAAAATGTGAGATGATTGGTGCATGTCAGAAGGATGATAATCAATTAAGGTATCTAACCTTCACATATTAGTCATGTTGATGACATTATCTTTAGGAGTTGGGTCTAGAAAACTACCAATGTTATTGGTGGAAGGGGTAGGCTTATCATTATTATCTTGATGGTTTGGAAGAGGGTTTTTTTAAATGGCCAGATGAGCATTAGCCTAGTTCAAAGCTTGATTTTTAATTTGTGTTTCATTAGCTTTAAATCCAATGTCATATGATTGTTTGCATTTACAAATGAGGTAATCATGGTCAAAATTTGGACCAAGGAGTAAATCCATAGCTAAGTTACACAATTGCCTATAAGTCTCATGAGAGTGACCCTAGTTAGCATGAATCTAATAGAATTTATTTGGATTATATCATGATTTCATAGGGTGAGTGGGATACATATATCATGGAAGAGGCCTTGATAGACACTTTTGGATTTCTTTTAAGGATAGTGGTTTATGAACATTGATGTTTTTTATTAGATAAAATTGAGGATTAAGGGTGTGGTTTAAAGGGGGAGCTTATTCCAGAGCAAGGTCAAGAGAAATAAGTTGAATATTATGAATGGTTTCATAAGAATCAGTGACAACATCATTAATAGCATGATGATTTTTATTTTTGATGAGCATGCGAGTGCCCATAGGAGGTTGGGATGGCCCAAACTGAAGCATGAAAAAATATTGGTGTTTGGCTTGATTAAGGGCCTCTTCCAAAGTTTGGGGGAGAGAGAGTCTTGAACTAATATTGAAACTTAGGATAAATATCATTGGTGAATACATGAAATAGGTTATCATCTACCATATTGTGGTCACACTTATTAGACAAGGTCTTACATCATTTGATGAAAGCTTGTGCAGTTTCCATCTCAAGTTTCTTGTAATTAATAAAATGAGACAAGATATTTTTAGGGAGGTCATTAGTTTGAAATTTATATATTAGATAATTAACTATATCTTCTAAAATAGTGATGGAATGAGACTTAAGTTGGTTATACCAATATAAACCATCTCTAGAGAGGGTTTTCTCTAAGATCTTGGAAGTGGAAAAAGTATTTAATTTGACCCAATCTTTTTATAGATTTTTGAATGTTCTTTAGTGTAAGGTAGGATCAGTTGTCCCATTGTAACTAATGGTAGGGGTGATACCCCCATATCTATATTATAAATTTAAGTCATAAGGGGTTCATTTTGAATATGTTTAATTATTTTTTTAATAAGAGGTGGTTGTGTAATAAGGTTTCCATGGGAATCCCTATGTGGGGGTGGGAAGGAATTTTGGTTGTGCACTCCCTATGGAACCTGTTAAGGTTGATTTTGGAGATGAATAAGGTGATTATACATTTGCATCATTTGGCTGGCATTATTTGTTTGGAAAGCATTCCATTGGTTAAGAGTTTGTAACAAAATTTTATGGGTTTAAGTGGTGTTTTGATTAGTATGTGTACCATGTGAAGTATTGGAATTAGTATTGGTGGCTTGGGTAACACTATGAGTAGTGTCATGTGTGGCACTAGTGGATTGAGAGGAGTTGTTATAAAAAGAAGCACTGGTGACATGATTAGCATGTGTTGCAAAATATGCACTAGTAGAGGGGTTATAAGAATAAGAAGCACTAGTGGCATGAGTACCATTGGTATAAAATGATGCACTAGTGGAGGAATTGAGAAGAGTGGGTTTTGAAAAGGCCCACTAGATGTTGAACTTCACATGTTAGTATATATACTTGGCATGCAGGATTAATAAATCAAGGAAAAAGAGGTCATAATATGATAAAGAGTCAAAATAAAAGGAAGAGGTTGAGAAGCACAAAAGTTATTGCCCCCAAATCTATGTGAGAATATAGGGGAAGGTGAATGCGGTTCTTCTTCTTGACCACTTATCATAAGGTTCTAAATAATTTAAGGGTGTTTTCCTTAATGTTGAGGAAATTAATTAATGAAAAAAAACATTTTCAGAGTATACTCCAAATTAAGATGATCTTTTAAGGATAATAGAGGGTTACAAACTAAAGATACATGAGGAGTCCCATTAGTTTTAGTGTAACTAGCCACATGCACATTAATTTCATCTAAAGTGGAGGCTAAAAAAGGTTTATGGTGAAACTTATTTGGATTGGTAAAGTTCATCATGTCTATTGAGTTGAACTCTTTATTGTGCTCAAATAGGAATTTCATGATGAGAGAGAAAGGCTAAGAAGGAAAATGATGATGCAAATAAAAAGTTTGAAAATAAGATATAGAGTTAAATCAGTTAATTATGTTTTATAACCCAATACGTAAATGAGAATATGAAATCATTTAGGTTGATTATGTATTTCAAACAAGAAGTTAAAGTAGATTATAAGGATACTATTGACACAATGGATTGCACCTGGGGTAGGAGGCTGAGCTCTTGCCTTCCACACGTCAAAATGGAAACTCCTCTCTCACCTATGGGACTAGCGAAGCTAGAGGGGAGAGTCTCTAGGTAAGGGCTAGCTCCCTTTGATGCATCTGAGTTGTTCCAATAAGTGATAATACATATGTATATATATATATATATATATATATATATATATATATATATATATATATATATATATAATGGGGGGATGAAAAGGGAGAAAGATTGTAGGAAAATAGAACTACTCTAAAAGAGGTGATGCACCAAATGAATAGCTAACAAGCTGGGCTTGAAATATGAAGAAATGACCAAGGGAGTCTTGTAGTTGGATGGAACTCTAGCAAAGATAGTTGGGGTGGTACGAGGTCTGAGCTTGATGTTGCACACATGCCAAACCTTCTTAGTTCCTCATGATGTGGTAGTGGTAGATGTCCCTCCTTACTTTTCCATCTACTTATCTAGGAATTTTACATCTAAGATAGGTGGCTACTTAGCAGTGAATTGGTCTTATCTGGTTTTTAGAAACAAATATGGGACTAAAGTCAAGATTGAATCTGAGCCACTCCATAGAGATCATCTGGAACCTTACTCAAGGTAGCAAATGTTAGCTATGCCATTATTGACCAAGAAGAGTCCCAAGTAGACCAATCTCCATCCTCTGCCCTTGAAGGAGTTACATACCTGCTCTTAGATGAATGGGGAAGCAATAACTTCAAGCATGATCCTTACAAATTCTTAGAGGAGGTGGCCCTTGGAATTTATTGCATGCATGAAGAGGGTACTTTTGTACCAAATTTGATGAAAGCCAACCAAGAAAACTTAGGTCTATGGCAGCTACTCTTTGACGGTTCAAAAAGTAAGTTAGGAGCTAGTGGTGGAGCGGTGTTGGTCTCTCCTTCAAAAGAGAGGTATTTTTCAGACTTTTGATTCCAATTTTATTGCACATGCAATGTTGCAGAATATGAATCCCTCATCCATGGTTTGGAATGGGTGAGGAAAGGAGGAGTTAAAGAGCTACAAGTCTTTGGTGACAGTGAGCTGATTTTCAATCAAGTAAGAGGCCAAAATTTGACGAAGAATTCTCTACTAAAGTTCTACAAACATAGGGTATGGGACTTAGTGGAAAATTTATTTGCTTTCAATATTTCCTCCATTCCTAGAGAGTAGAACAAGCAAGTAGATAGGCTGGTAGCAGTTGGTGCCCAGTTTGATATCCCCCCTTTTTCATTTTATTTATTAGCAGTAGGAGAAACTAGAGCCTAAAAGATACATCAGAGGGAGCTAGCCCTTATCTAGAGACTCTCCCCTCTAGCTTCACCAGTCCCACAGGAGAGAGGGGAGTTTCCATTGTTACATGTGGAAGGGCAAGAGCTAGGCATCCTGTCCCTGAGTGTAATCCACTGCGTCAATGGTTTTTGGCATGCCCAGTGGGACACAAATTTTTACACTCAGTAAAGTTTCAAGATTGATACTAGTCCTGTTATAGAAAACCAATCATTTTTAGCATCTGACAACTCCACTGGTAAGAGCTTCATTTTTTATATCAAAGACCAGTCTGACTTCTTATGCCTAAATTCACCACATGGTCTGCTTCTAAGGGTGTCCCTTTCAAATTTATTGAATTACCTTTGAACTTAGAAAAGCAACAGAGATTTGAGAGGACCCATCCTTATTTAGTAAACCACTTTCCAAAACCTACTATAAAAAACACCTACTCAAGAAGTCCATGGTTACATCCTGTCATAGCTATGGCATTACCCTTTGTGACTTTTCATGGTCAGAGTCCTTTGAATCTCTAACATTATGACCCAATTCTAGGAGAAGCCCTCAAAAGTGTGCCTTCCTTTGATGGAGAGGGATCCATTATAGTCATCAAGCACATCAAAAATATTGCTAACCTCTGCAATATTCACAATGTCACTGAGGAAAACATTGCAATCAGATTGCTAGCATTGTCTCTCAAGAGCAAAGCCCTTGACTGGTATGGGACTTTGACTATAAATTCAATCAATTCCTAGAATGAATTGGGTACTCACTTGATAAATAATTTTGGGGAAAAGAGCGACCACCTCTCACTTGCTGAGTAGCTGACTACCATGAAAAGAGCTCCACATGAATACATGTAGGATTTCAAGGCTCAGTTTCAAAAGACATGGGATAGAATCCCTGTTCTGGTAAGACCAACTGCTAGCTATGCTTTCCTATATTACTTAAGAGCATTAAAAAATGATATCACTATTATGATACAGTCCATGGGAGGACATATGCTACTTGCCACCTATGACATAGCTATAGCAGCTAAAAATTGCTTAGTGCAGGCTGGGAAGATAGCTCCTAGACCCCATATGCCACTTTTCCTTGAAATGTTACCTCCAATTTAGACTATTTATCCCACATTATCTCTTCTACCTAGCATAGAAAAACCAACTGCTACTCCATCCAATGAGCTTCATGAAGTCAAGAGTCTATTGAAAAATATGTCAAATGAACTTGTGGTTATTAAAAGGAAGCAAGCTCAAAGCAACAAACCCAACCAAGGATACCAGTAGTATGGTCAAGTTCTTAGACCCCCTTTCCAACATTACAATCAAGGATAAGGTTAGCTTACTCAAACTAGACCCTTTCAAGGCTACAACCCAGGCACCCCTACATCATTTAAGGCTATGGTGCCCATTTAAAACAATCTGGTGTAAGAATAGCCAAGTTGTTTGACCATGGGATATGGTCAAGAGTAGGCTATTTATACAAATGAAATGATAAGTTATTACCCAAATGTGTAAGATAATTAGGTAGCCACCCATTCCCAAGTCTTTAAGGCTCTAATGTAACCTAGCAAGAATAGCAATTAGACCCAGCCTAATTCCACTTTCATGAATCATCTAGAAGGAGAATTCTATTCAGTGAATTATGTGGGTGCTATAGACAATCAGGCTAATCATGTTGCAGCCAACACAGGATTCAAAAGAAGAGTAATGGAAGAAGCTCAGGTTGCTACCCAGATGTCAGCAATCCCCTCTTCATCACTTGTAAATCAAAAAGTCCCAAGCTTTAAACCGTCAGTTGTACCTTCAACTCTTTGGCCTACACCTCAGGCTATAAATAATTCCAAATAAAATTTGAAGGCAACCCTCGAGTCAATGTGGTTGACCAGATGAAGAAGCTACACATGAACATCTCCTTGTGGGATTCACTATCAATACCAGGGCAAAAGGAGATGTTACAAAAGGAATTGCAGGAGCTAAATGAACAAGTTGTCCCAGTAAAGGCTGATAATGTCTTGATGATGAACGAACAACCTTCCACTTCAGGTCAAGCCTAGAAAGAAGAAAAGGTGCCTCCTTTTTATGTGTCCTTGGTCATAGGATATTTCTTGGTGCACAATTACATCATTGACAGTGGAGCAAGCACCTCGGTGATGCCCAAATGCATAGCTGACAAACTGGGCTTGTAATATGAAGAAATGACCAAGGGAGTCCTGTAGCTGGATGGAACCCCAACAAAGATAGTTGGGGTGGTAAGAGGTATGAGCTTGATGTTTCACACTTGTCTGACCTTCTCAGTTCCTCATGATGTGGTAGTGGTAGATGTCCCTCCTTACTTTGCCATCTGCTTATCTAGGGATTTTACATCCAAGATAGGTGGCTACTTAGCAGTAAATTGGTCTTATCTAGTTTTTAGAACCAAGTATGGGACTAAAGTCAAGATTGAATTTGAGCCACTCCATAAAGATCATCTGGAACCTTACTCACTCAAGGCAACAAATGTCAGCTACACCATCATTGACCAAGAAGAGTCCCAAGTAGACCAATCTCCATCCTCTACCCTTGAAGGAGTTGCATACTTGCTCTTAGATGAATGGGGAAGCGACAACTTTGAGCATGATCCTTACAAATTCATAGAGGAGGCGGGCCTTAGAATTTATTACATGCATGAAGAGGGTAATTTTGTACCAAATTTGATTTAAGCTAGCCAAGAAAGCTCAGGTCTATGGTAGTTGTTCTTTGACAGTTCAAAAAGTAAGCTGGGAGCTGGTGGTGGAGTGGTGTTGGTCTCTCCTTCAAAAGAGAGGTATTTTTTAGCCTTCTAGTTCCAATTTTCCTGCACATGTAATGTTGTAAAATATGAATCCCTCATCCACAGTTTGAAATGGATGAGGAAAGGAGGATTCAAAGAGCTACAAGTCTTTGGTGACAGTGAGCTGATTGTCAATCAAGTAAGAGGCTAGAATTTGATGAAAAATTCTCTATTGAAGTCCTACAAACATAGGGTATGGGACTTAGTGGAAAATTTCTTTGCTTTCAATATTTTATCCATTCCTAGAGAGTGGAACAAGCAAGCAGATAGGCTGGTAGTAGTTGGTGCCTAGTTTGATACCCCCCCACCCTTTTTCATTTTATTTGTTAGCAATAGGAGAAACTAGGGCCTAAAAGATACATCAGAGGGAGCTAGCCCTTATCTAGAGACTCTCCCCTCCAGCTTCATTGGTCCCACAAGTGAGAGGGGAGTTTCCATTATTG